>CM047814.1:22026967-22354089 GCA_026214975.1 Gentiana macrophylla
CGGAAATTTGTGTTTTCCTTTATAACAGTAGAAATTTGTGTTTTTCTTTGGTAACGAGTTCGAATTCATGTTTTCTTCTTATTAACGAGTTCAAATTTGTGTTTTTCTCTGGTAACGAGTTGTCCTTGCAGAAAAAATGTTTTTTCCCTGATAACGAGTTGACATCGCAAGAAATTTGTGTTTTCCCTTTATAACGAGTAGAAATTTGTGTTTTTTCTTTGGTAACGAGTTCGAATTCATGTTTTCTTCTTATTAACGAGTTCAAATTTGTGTTTTCTCTGGTAACGAGTTGTCCTTGCAGAAAAAATGTTTTTTCCCCGATAACGAGTTGACATCGCCGGAAATTTGTGTTTTCCCTTTATAACGAGTAGAAATTTGTGTTTTTCTTTGGTAACGAGTTCAAATTCATGTTTTCTTCTTATTAACGAGTTCAAATTTGTGTTTTCTCTGGTAACGAGTTGTCCTTGCGAAAAAAATGTTTTTCACGATACGATAACGAGTTGACATCGCCGGAAATTTGTGTTTTCCACTTTATAACGAGTAGAAATTTGTGTTTTTCTTTGGTAACGAGTTCGAATTCATGTTTTCTTCTTATTAACGAGTTCAAATTTGTGTTTTTCTCTGGTAACGAGTTGTCCTTGCGAAAAAAAATGTTTTTCCACGATAGCGAGTTGACATCGCCGGAAATTTGTGTTTTCCACTTTATAGCAGTAGAAATTTGTGTTTTTCTTTGATAGTATGAGTTCGAATTCATGTTTTCTTCTTATTAACGAGTTCAAATTTGTGTTTTTCTCACGGTAACGAGTTGTCCTTGCGAGAAAAATGTTTTTTCCACGATAACGAGTTGACATCGCGGAAAATTTGTGTTTTCCTTTATAACGAGTAGAAATTTGTGTTTTTTCTTTGGTAACGAGTTCAAATTCATGTTTTCTTCTTATTAACGAGTTCAAATTTGTGTTTTTCTCTGTAACGAGTTGTCCTTGCAGAAAAAATGTTTTTTCCACGATAACGAGTTGACATCGCGGAAAAAATTTGTGTTTCCACTTTATAACGAGTAGAAATTTGTGTTTTTCTTTGGTAACGAGTTCGAATTCATGTTTTCTTCTTATTAACGAGTTCAAATTTGTGTTTTTCTCTGGTAGCGAGTTGTCCTTGCGAGAAAAAATGTTTTTCCACGATAACGAGTTGACATCGCCGGAAATTTGTGTTTTCCGCTTTATAGAGTAGAAATTTGTGTTTTTCTTTGGTAGCGAGTTCGAATTCATGTTTTCTTCTTATTAACGAGTTCAAATTTGTGTTTTTCTCTGGTAACGAGTTGTCCTTGCGAAAAAAATGTTTTTTCACGATAACGAGTTGACATCGCGAGAAATTTGTGTTTTCCACTTTATAACGAGTAGAAATTTGTGTTTTTCTTTGGTAACGAGTTCGAATTCATGTTTTCTTCTTATTAACGAGTTCAAATTTGTGTTTTCTCTCACGGTAACGAGTTGTCCTTGCGAAAAAAAATTTTTTTCACGATAACGAGTTGACATCGCGGAAATTTGTGTTTTCCGCTTTATAACGAGTAGAAATTTGTGTTTTTCTTTGGTAACGAGTTCGAATTCATGTTTTCTTCTTATTAACGAGTTCAAATTTGTGTTTTTCTCTGGTAACGAGTTGTCCTTGCGAGAAAAAAAATTTTTTCCACGATAACGAGTTGACATCGCGGAAAAAATTTGTGTTTTCCACTTTATAGCGAGTAGAAATTTGTGTTTTTCTTTGGTAACGAGTTCGAATTCATGTTTTCTTCTTATTAACGAGTTCAAATTTGTGTTTTTCTCTGGTAACGAGTTGTCCTTGCGAAAAAAATGTTTTTCCACGATAACGAGTTGACATCGCGGAAATTTGTGTTTTCCACTTTATAGCGAGTAGAAATTTGTGTTTTTCTTTGGTAGCGAGTTCGAATTCATGTTTTCTTCTTATTAACGAGTTCAAATTTGTGTTTTTCTCACGGTAACGAGTTGTCCTTGCGAGAAAAAATGTTTTTCCACGATAACGAGTTGACATCGCGGAAATTTGTGTTTTCCACTTTATAGCGAGTAGAAATTTGTGTTTTTCTTTGGTAGCGAGTTCGAATTCATGTTTTCTTCTTATTAACGAGTTCAAATTTGTGTTTTTCTCTGGTAACGAGTTGTCCTTGCGAGAAAAAAATGTTTTTCCACGATAACGAGTTGACATCGCGGAAATTTGTGTTTTCCACTTTATAGCGAGTAGAAATTTGTGTTTTTCTTTGGTAACGAGTTCGAATTCATGTTTTCTTCTTATTAACGAGTTCAAATTTGTGTTTTCTCTCGGTAGCGAGTTGTCCTTGCGAGAAAAAATGTTTTTCCACGATAACGAGTTGACATCGCCGGAAATTTGTGTTTTCCCTTTATAACGAGTAGAAATTTGTGTTTTTTATTTGGTAACAAGTTCGAATTCTTGTTTTCTTCTTATTAACGAGTTCAAATTTGTGTTTTTCTCTGGTAACGAGTTGTCCTTGCAGAAAAAAAAAATTTTTCCCTGATAACGAGTTGACATCGCGGGAAATTTGTGTTTTCCCTTTATAACGAGTAGATATTTGTGTTTTTCTTTGGTAACGAGTTCGAATTCATGTTTTCTTCTTATTAACGAGTTCAAATTTGTGTTTTTCTCTGGTAACGAGTTGTCCTTGCGAGAAAAAAATGTTTTTCCACGATAACGAGTTGACATCGCGGAAAATTTGTGTTTTCCACTTTATAACGAGTAGAAATTTGTGTTTTTTTCTTTGGTAGCGAGTTCGAATTCATGTTTTCTTCTTATTAACGAGTTCAAATTTGTGTTTTTCTCTGGTAACGAGTTGTCCTTGCGAAAAAAATGTTTTTTCCACGATAACGAGTTGACATCGCCGAAATTTGTGTTTTCCCTTTATAGCGAGTAGAAATTTGTGTTTTTCTTTGGTAACGAGTTCGAATTCATGTTTTCTTCTTATTAACGAGTTCAAATTTGTGTTTTTCTCACGGTAACGAGTTGTCCTTGCGAAAAAAAATGTTTTTCCACGATAACGAGTTGACATCGCGGAAATTTGTGTTTTCCTTTTATAGCGAGTAGAAATTTGTGTTTTTCTTTGGTAACGAGTTCAAATTCATGTTTTCTTCTTATTAACGAGTTCAAATTTGTGTTTTTCTCTGGTAACGAGTTGTCCTTGCGAGAAAAAATGTTTTTTCCACGATAACGAGTTGACATCGCGGAAATTTGTGTTTTCCCTTTATAACGAGTAGAAATTTGTGTTTTTCTTTGGTAACGAGTTCGAATTCATGTTTTCTTCTTATTAACGAGTTCAAATTTGTGTTTTTCTCGTAACGAGTTGTCCTTGCGAAAAAAAATGTTTTTCCACGATAACGAGTTGACATCGCGGAAATTTGTGTTTTTTCCACTTTATAGCGAGTAGAAATTTGTGTTTTTCTTTGTATGAGTTCAATTCATGTTTTCTTCTTATTAACGAGTTCAAATTTGTGTTTTTCTCTGAGTAACGAGTTGTCTTTGCGAAAAAAATGTTTTTTCACGATAACGAGTTGACATCGCGGAAATTTGTGTTTTCCCTTTATAGAGTAGAAATTTGTGTTTTTCTTTGGTAACGAGTTCGAATTCATGTTTTCTTCTTATTAACGAGTTCAAATTTGTGTTTTCTCTGGTAACGAGTTGTCCTTGCGAGAAAAATGTTTTTCCACGATAACGAGTTGACATCGCCGGAAATTGTGTTTTCCGCTTTTAACGAGTAGTAAAATTGTGTTTTTCTTTGGTAGAGTTCGAATTCATGTTTTCTTCTTATTAACGAGTTCAAATTTGTGTTTTTCTCTGGTAACGAGTTGTCCTTGCGAAAAAAATGTTTTTTCCACGATAACGAGTTGACATCGCGGAAATTTGTGTTTTCCCTTTATAGCGAGTAGAAATTTGTGTTTTTCTTTGGTATGAGTTCGAATTCATGTTTTCTTCTTATTAACGAGTTCAAATTTGTGTTTTTCTCTGGTAACGAGTTGTCCTTGCGAAAAAAATGTTTTTTTCACGATAACGAGTTGACATCGCGGAAATTTGTGTTTTCCACTTTATAGCGAGTAGAAATTTGTGTTTTTCTTTGGTAGCGAGTTCGAATTCATGTTTTCTTCTTATTAACGAGTTCAAATTTGTGTTTTTCTCTGGTAACGAGTTGTCCTTGCGAGAAAAAAAATGTTTTTTTTCCACGATAACGAGTTGACATCGCGGAAATTTGTGTTTTCCACTTTATAACGAGTAGAAATTTGTGTTTTTCTTTTGTAACGAGTTCGAATTCATGTTTTCTTCTTATTAACGAGTTCAAATTTGTGTTTTTCTCGGTAACGAGTTGTCCTTGCGAGAAAAAATGTTTTTTCACGATAGCAGTTGACATCGCGCGGAAATTTGTGTTTTCCGCTTTATAACGAGTAGAAATTTGTGTTTTTCTTTGGTAACGAGTTCAATTCATGTTTTCTTCTTATTAACGAGTTCAAATTTGTGTTTTTCTCTGGTAACGAGTTGTCCTTGCGAGAAAAAAATTTTTTTCACCACGATAACGAGTTGACATCGCGGAAAATTTGTGTTTTCCCTTTATATAGCGAGTAGAAATTTGTGTTTTTCTTTGGTAACGAGTTCGAATTCATGTTTTCTTCTTATTAACGAGTTCAAATTTGTGTTTTTCTCGGTAACGAGTTGTCCTTGCGAGAAAAAATGTTTTTTCACGATAACGAGTTGACATCGCCGAAATTTGTGTTTTCCTTTATAACGAGTAGAAATTTGTGTTTTTCTTTGGTAGCGAGTTCGAATTCATGTTTTCTTCTTATTAACGAGTTCAAATTTGTGTTTTTCTCTGGTAACGAGTTGTCCTTGCGAAAAAAAATGTTTTTTCCACGATAACGAGTTGACATCGCCGGAAATTTGTGTTTTCCTTTTATAACGAGTAGAAATTTGTGTTTTTCTTTGGTAACGAGTTCAATTCATGTTTTCTTCTTATTAACGAGTTCAAATTTGTGTTTTTCTCACGGTAGCGAGTTGTCCTTGCGAGAAAAAAAATGTTTTTCCACGATAACGAGTTGACATCGCGGAAATTTGTGTTTTCCCTTTATAGCGAGTAGAAATTTGTGTTTTTCTTTGGTAGCGAGTTCGAATTCATGTTTTCTTCTTATTAACGAGTTCAAATTTGTGTTTTTCTCTCACGTAACGAGTTGTCCTTGCGAGAAAAAAAAAAAATTTTTTCCACGATAACGAGTTGACATCGCCGGAAAATTTGTGTTTTCCCTTTATAAGCGAGTAGAAATTTGTGTTTTTCTTTGGTAGCGAGTTCGAATTCATGTTTTCTTCTTATTAACGAGTTCAAATTTGTGTTTTTCTCAGTAACGAGTTGTCCTTGCGAGAAAAAAATGTTTTTTCCACGATAACGAGTTGACATCGCGGAAAATTTGTGTTTTCCACTTTATAACGAGTAGAAATTTGTGTTTTTCTTTGGTAACGAGTTCGAATTCATGTTTTCTTCTTATTAACGAGTTCAAATTTGTGTTTTTCTCACGGTAACGAGTTGTCCTTGCGAAAAAAATTTTTTTCCGATAACGAGTTGACATCGCGGAGAAATTTGTGTTTTCCTTTATAGCGAGTAGAAATTTGTGTTTTTTCTTTGGTAGCGAGTTCGAATTCATGTTTTCTTCTTATTAACGAGTTCAAATTTGTGTTTTTCTCTGGTAACGAGTTGTCCTTGCGAGAAAAATGTTTTTCCACGATAACGAGTTGACATCGCGGAAAAATTTGTGTTTTCCCTTTATAACGAGTAGAAATTTGTGTTTTTCTTTGGTAACGAGTTCGAATTCATGTTTTCTTCTTATTAACGAGTTCAAATTTGTGTTTTTCTCACAGTAACGAGTTGTCCTTGCGAAAAAAAATGTTTTTTCCACGATAACGAGTTGACATCGCGGAAATTTGTGTTTTCCACTTATAGCGAGTAGAAATTTGTGTTTTTTCTTTGAGTAGCGAGTTCGAATTCATGTTTTCTTCTTATTAACGAGTTCAAATTTGTGTTTTTCTCTGGTAACGAGTTGTCCTTGCGAAAAAATGTTTTTTCCACGATAACGAGTTGACATCGCGGAAATTTGTGTTTTCCTTTATAGCGAGTAGAAATTTGTGTTTTTCTTTGGTAACGAGTTCGAATTCATGTTTTCTTCTTATTAACGAGTTCAAATTTGTGTTTTTCTCTGGTAGCAGTTGTCCTTGCGAAAAAAATGTTTTTTCCACGATAACGAGTTGACATCGCGGAAATTTGTGTTTTCCACTTTATAACGAGTAGAAATTTGTGTTTTTCTTTGGTAGCGAGTTCGAATTCATGTTTTCTTCTTATTAACGAGTTCAAATTTGTGTTTTCTCTGGTAACGAGTTGTCCTTGCGAAAAAAAAATTTTTCCACGATAACGAGTTGACATCGCGGAAATTTGTGTTTCCCTTTATAGCGAGTAGAAATTTGTGTTTTTTTTTGGTAACGAGTTTTCTTTGATTCATGTTTTCTTCTTATTAACGAGTTCAAATTTGTGTTTTTCTCAGTAGCGAGTTGTCCTTGCGAAAAAAATGTTTTTCACGATAACGAGTTGACATCGCGGAAATTTGTGTTTTCCTTTATAACAGTAGAAATTTGTGTTTTTCTTTGGTAACGAGTTCGAATTCATGTTTTCTTCTTATTAACGAGTTCAAATTTGTGTTTTTCTCTGGTAACGAGTTGTCCTTGCAGAAAAAATGTTTTTTCCCTGATAACGAGTTGACATCGCCGGAAATTTGTGTTTTTTCTTTGGTAACGAGTTCGAATTCATGTTTTCTTCTTATTAACGAGTTCAAATTTGTGTTTTTCTCTGTAACGAGTTGTCCTTGCAAAAAAAATGTTTTTTCCACGATAACGAGTTGACATCGCGGAAATTTGTGTTTTCCGCTTTATAACGAGTAGAAATTTGTGTTTTTTCTTTGGTAACGAGTTCGAATTCATGTTTTCTTCTTATTAACGAGTTCAAATTTGTGTTTTTCTCTGGTAACGTAACGAGTTGTCCTTGCCAGAAAAAAAGGTTTTTCCCCTGATAACGAGTTGACATCGCCGGAAATTTGTGTTTTCCCTTTATAACGAGTAGAAATTTGTGTTTTTTCTTTGGTAACGAGTTCGAATTAATGTTTTCTTCTTATTAACAAGTTCAAATTTGTGTTTTTCTCTGGTAACGAGTTGTCCTTGCAGAAAAAATGTTTTTTCCCTGATAACGAATTGACATCGCCGGAAATATGTGTTTTCCCTTTTTAACGAGTTGGAATTTGTGTTTTTTCTTTGGTATGAGTTCAAATTCATGTTTTCTTCTTATTAACAAGTTCAAATTTGTGTTTTTCTCTGGTAACGAGTTGTCCTTGCAAAAACAATGGTTTTTTTCCATGATAACGAGTTTACATCGCCGGAAATTTGTGTTTTCTCTTTATAACGAGTAGAAATTTGTGTTTTTTCTTTGGTAACGAGTTCGAATTCATGTTTTCTTCTGATTAACGAGTTCAAATTTGTGTTTTTCTCTGTAACGAGTTGTCCTTGCGAGAAAAAATGTTTTTCCACGATAACGAGTTGACATCGCGGAAATTTGTGTTTTCCACTTTATAACGAGTAGAAATTTGTGTTTTTCTTTGTAGCGAGTTCAAATTCATGTTTTCTTCTTATTAACGAGTTCAAATTTGTGTTTTTCTCTGGTAACGAGTTGTCCTTGCGAAAAAAAATGTTTTTCCACGATAACGAGTTGACATCGCCGAAAATTGTGTTTTTCCTTTATAACGAGTAGAAATTTGTGTTTTTCTTTGGTAGCGAGTTCAATTCATGTTTTCTTCTTATTAACGAGTTCAAATTTGTGTTTTTCTCTGGTAACGAGTTGTCCTTGCGAGAAAAAAAATTTTTTTCGATAACGAGTTGACATCGCGGAAAATTTGTGTTTTTCCCTTTATAGCAGTAGAAATTTGTGTTTTTCTTTGGTAACGAGTTCGAATTCATGTTTTCTTCTTATTAACGAGTTCAAATTTGTGTTTTTCTCTGGTAACGAGTTGTCCTTGCGAGAAAAAATGTTTTTCACGATAACGAGTTGACATCGCGGAAAATTGTGTTTTCCTTTATATAGCAGTAGAAATTTGTGTTTTTCTTTGGTAACGAGTTTCGAATTGTTTTCTTCTTATTAACGAGTTCAAATTTGTGTTTTTCTCTGGTAACGAGTTGTCCTTGCGAAAAAATGTTTTTCCACGATAACGAGTTGACATCGCGGAAAATTTGTGTTTTCCTTTATAACGAGTAGAAATTTGTGTTTTTCTTTGGTAACGAGTTCAATTCATGTTTTCTTCTTATTAACGAGTTCAAATTTGTGTTTTTCTCTGTAACGAGTTGTCCTTGCGAAAAAAATGTTTTTCACGATAACGAGTTGACATCGCGGAAATTTGTGTTTTCCCTTTATAGCGAGTAGAAATTTGTGTTTTTCTTTGGTAACGAGTTCGAATTCATGTTTTCTTCTTATTAACGAGTTCAAATTTGTGTTTTTCTCTGGTAACGAGTTGTCCTTGCGAGAAAAATGTTTTTTTTTCACGATAACGAGTTGACATCGCGGAAATTTGTGTTTTTCCGCTTTATAGCGAGTAGAAATTTGTGTTTTTCTTTGGTAGCGAGTTCGAATTCATGTTTTCTTCTTATTAACGAGTTCAAATTTGTGTTTTTCTCTGGTAACGAGTTGTCCTTGCGAGAAAAAAAATTTTTTCCACGATAACGAGTTGACATCGCGGAAAAATTTGTGTTTTCCCTTTATAGCGAGTAGAAATTTGTGTTTTTTTCTTTGGTAGCGAGTTCAAATTCATGTTTTCTTCTTATTAACGAGTTCAAATTTGTGTTTTTCTCTGTAACGAGTTGTCCTTGCGAGAAAAATGTTTTTTTCACGATAACGAGTTGACATCGCGGAAATTTGTGTTTTCCTTTATAGCAGTAGAAATTTGTGTTTTTCTTTGGTAGCGAGTTCGAATTCATGTTTTCTTCTTATTAACGAGTTCAAATTTGTGTTTTTCTCACGGTAACGAGTTGTCCTTGCGAGAAAAAATGTTTTTTCACACGATAACGAGTTGACATCGCGGAAAATTTGTGTTTTCCTTTATAGCGAGTAGAAATTTGTGTTTTTCTTTGGTAACGAGTTCGAATTCATGTTTTCTTCTTATTAACGAGTTCAAATTTGTGTTTTTCTCACAGTAACGAGTTGTCCTTGCGAAAAAAATGTTTTTTCCACGATAACGAGTTGACATCGCCGGAAATTTGTGTTTTCCTTTATATAGCAGTAGAAATTTGTGTTTTTTCTTTGGTAACGAGTTCGAATTCATGTTTTCTTGTTATTAACGAGTTTAAAATTGTGTTTTTCTCTGGTAACGAGTTGTCCTTGCGAGAAAAAAATGTTTTTTCACGATAACGAGTTGACATCGCGGGAAATTTGTGTTTTCCTTTATAACGAGTAGAAATTTGTGTTTTTCTTTGGTAACGAGTTCGATTCATGTTTTCTTCTTATTAACGAGTTCAAATTTGTGTTTTTCTCTGGTAACGAGTTGTCCTTGCGAAAAAAATGTTTTTTCCACGATAACGAGTTGACATCGCGGAAATTTGTGTTTCCCTTTATAGCAGTAGAAATTTGTGTTTTTCTTTGGTAACGAGTTCGAATTCATGTTTTCTTCTTATTAACGAGTTCAAATTTGTGTTTTTCTCACGGTAACGAGTTGTCCTTGCAGAAAAAAATTTTTTCCACGATAACGAGTTGACATCGCGGAAATTTGTGTTTTCCCTTTATAGCGAGTAGAAATTTGTGTTTTTTTCTTTGGTAGCGAGTTCAATTCATGTTTTCTTCTTATTAACGAGTTTCAAATTTGTGTTTTTCTCTGGTAACGAGTTGTCCTTGCGAAAAAAATGTTTTTTCCACGATAACGAGTTGACATCGCGGAAAATTTGTGTTTTCCCTTTATAGCGTAGAAATTTGTGTTTTTCTTTGGTAACGAGTTCGAATTCATGTTTTCTTCTTATTAACGAGTTCAAATTTGTGTTTTTCTCTGGTAACGAGTTGTCCTTGCGAAAAAAAATGTTTTTTCACGATAACGAGTTGACATCGCCGGAAATTTGTGTTTTCCGCTTTATAGCAGTAGAAATTTGTGTTTTTCTTTGGTAACGAGTTCAATTCATGTTTTCTTCTTATTAACGAGTTCAAATTTGTGTTTTTCTCTGGTAACGAGTTGTCCTTGCAGAAAAAATGTTTTTTCCCTGATAACGAGTTGACATCGCCGGAAATTTGTGTTTTCCCTTTATAACGAGTAGAAATTTGTGTTTTTTTAATGGTAACGAGTTCGAATTCATGTTTTCTTCTTATTAACGAGTTCAAATTTGTGTTTTTCTCTGGTAACGAGTTGTCCTTGCAGAAAAAATGTTTTTCCCAGATAACGAGTTGACATCGCGGAAATTTGTGTTTTCCCTTTATAGCAGTAGAAATTTGTGTTTTTCTTTGGTAGCGAGTTCGAATTCATGTTTTCTTCTTATTAACGAGTTCAAATTTGTGTTTTTCTCTGGTAACAGAGTTGTCCTTGCGAAAAAAAAATGTTTTTTTCACGATAATAACGAGTTGACATCGCGGAAATTTGTGTTTTCCTTTATAACGAGTAGAAATTTGTGTTTTTCTTTGGTAGCGAGTTCGAATTCATGTTTTCTTCTTATTAACGAGTTCAAATTTGTGTTTTTCTCGGTAACGAGTTGTCCTTGCGAGAAAAAATGTTTTTCCACGATAACGAGTTGACATCGCGAAAATTTGTGTTTTCCACTTTATAACGAGTAGAAATTTGTGTTTTTTTCTTTGGTAACGAGTTCGAATTCATGTTTTCTTCTTATTAACGAGTTCAAATTTGTGTTTTTCTCTGGTAACGAGTTGTCCTTGCGAAAAAAAATTTTTTTCCACGATAACGAGTTGACATCGCGGAAATTTGTGTTTTCCTTTATAACGAGTAGAAATTTGTGTTTTTCTTTGGTAACGAGTTCGAATTCATGTTTTTCTTCTTATTAACGAGTTCAAATTTGTGTTTTTCTCTGGTAACGAGTTGTCCTTGCGAGAAAAAAATGTTTTTTTCCACGATAACGAGTTGACATCGCGAGAAAATTTGTGTTTTCCACTTTATAGCGAGTAGAAATTTGTGTTTTTCTTTGGTATGAGTTCGAATTCATGTTTTCTTCTTATTAACGAGTTCAAATTTGTGTTTTTCTCTGGTAACGAGTTGTCCTTGCGAAAAAAAATGTTTTTCCACGATAACGAGTTGACATCGCGGAAATTTGTGTTTTCCTTTATAACGAGTAGAAATTTGTGTTTTTCTTTGGTAACGAGTTCGAATTCATGTTTTCTTCTTATTAACGAGTTCAAATTTGTGTTTTTCTCTGGTAACGAGTTGTCCTTGCGAAAAAAATGTTTTTCCACGATAACGAGTTGACATCGCGGAAAATTTGTGTTTTCCGCTTTATAGCGAGTAGAAATTTGTGTTTTTTTTTTGGTAACGAGTTCGAATTCATGTTTTCTTCTTATTAACGAGTTCAAATTTGTGTTTTTCTCTACGTAACGAGTTGTCCTTGCGAAAAAATGTTTTTTTTCCTACGATAGCGAGTTGACATCGCGGAAATTTGTGTTTTCCACTTTATAACGTAGTAGAAATTTGTGTTTTTCTTTGGTAGCGAGTTCGAATTCATGTTTTCTTCTTATTAACGAGTTCAAATTTGTGTTTTTTTTCACGAGTAACGAGTTGTCCTTGCGAGAAAAAAATGTTTTTCCACGATAACGAGTTGACATCGCGGAAATTTGTGTTTTCCCTTTATATACAGTAGAAATTTGTGTTTTTCTTTGGTATGAGTTCGAATTCATGTTTTCTTCTTATTAACGAGTTCAAATTTGTGTTTTTCTCTGTAGCGAGTTGTCCTTGCGAAAAAAATGTTTTTTCCACGATAACGAGTTGACATCGCCGGAAAATTTGTGTTTTCCCTTTATAACGAGTAGAAATTTGTGTTTTTCTTTGGTAACGCGAGTTCGAATTCATGTTTTCTTCTTATTAACGAGTTCAAATTTGTGTTTTCTCTGGTAACGAGTTGTCCTTGCGAGAAAAAAAATTTTTTTCACGATAACGAGTTGACATCGCGGAAATTTGTGTTTTCCTTTATAGCGAGTAGAAATTTGTGTTTTTCTTTGGTAACGAGTTCAAATTCATGTTTTTCTTCTTATTAACGAGTTCAAATTTGTGTTTTTCTCTGGTAACGAGTTGTCCTTGCGAAAAAAAAATTTTTTTTTCTTTGATAAGTTGAGTTGACATCGCGGAAATTTGTGTTTTCCCTTTATAACGAGTAGAAATTTGTGTTTTTCTTTGGTAACAAGTTCGAATTCATGTTTTCTTCTTATTAACGAGGTCAAATTTGTGTTTTTCTCTGGTAACGTGTTGTCCTTGCAAGAAAAAATGTTTTTTCACGATAACGAGTTGACATCGCGGAAATTTGTGTTTTCCGCTTTATAACGAGTAGAAATTTGTGTTTTTCTTTGGTAACGAGTTCAATTCATGTTTTCTTCTTATTAACGAGTTCAAATTTGTGTTTTTCTCTGGTAACGAGTTGTCCTTGCGAAAAAAAATGTTTTTTCACGATAACGAGTTGACATCGCGGAAATTTGTGTTTTCCCTTTATAGCGAGTAGAAATTTGTGTTTTTCTTTGGTAACGAGTTCGAATTCATGTTTTCTTCTTATTAACGAGTTCAAATTTGTGTTTTTCTCACGGTAACGAGTTGTCCTTGCGAAAAAAATGTTTTTTCCACGATAACGAGTTGACATCGCCGGAAATTTGTGTTTTCCCTTTATAACGAGTAGAAATTTGTGCTTTTTCTTTGGTAACGAGTTCGAATTCATGTTTTCTTCTTATTAACGAGTTCAAAATTGTGTTTATCTCTGGTAACTAGTTGTCCTTGCAAAAAAATATTTTTTTCGTGATAACGAGTTGACATCGCCGGAAATTTGTGTTTTCCCTTTATAACGAGTAGAAATTTGTGTTTTTTCTTTGGTAACGAGTTCGAATTCATGTTTTCTTCTTATTAACGAGTTCAAATTTGTGTTTTTCTCTGGTAACGAGTTGTCCTTGCAGAAAAAAATGTTTTTTTCCCGATAACGAGTTGACATCGCCGGAAATTTGTGTTTTCCCTTTATAACGAGTAGAAATTTGTGTTTTTTCTTTGGTATCGAGTTTGAATTCAAGTTTTCTTCTTATTAACGAGTTCAAATTTGTGTTTTTCTCTGGTAAAGAGTTGTCTTTGCGAAAAAATGTTTTTTCCACGATAACGAGTTGACATCGCCGAAATTTGTGTTTTCCTTTATAACGAGTAGAAATTTGTGTTTTTCTTTGGTAACGAGTTCGAATTCATGTTTTCTTCTTATTAACGAGTTCAAATTTGTGTTTTTCTCTGTAACGAGTTGTCCTTGCGAGAAAAAATGTTTTTCCACGATAACGAGTTGACATCGCCGAAAAATTTGTGTTTTCCACTTTATAACGAGTAGAAATTTGTGTTTTTCTTTGAGTAACGAGTTCGAATTCATGTTTTCTTCTTATTAACGAGTTCAAATTTGTGTTTTCTCTGGTAACGAGTTGTCCTTGCGAGAAAAAATTTTTTTCCACGATAACGAGTTGACATCGCCGGAAATTTGTGTTTTCCTTTATAACGAGTAGAAATTTGTGTTTTTCTTTTGTAACGAGTTCGAATTCATGTTTTCTTCTTATTAGCGAGTTCAAATTTGTGTTTTTCTCTGGTAACGAGTTGTCCTTGCGAGAAAAAATGTTTTTCCACGATAACGAGTTGACATCGCGGAAATTTGTGTTTTCCCTTTATAACGAGTAGAAATTTGTGTTTTTCTTTGGTAACGAGTTCGAATTCATGTTTTCTTCTTATTAACGAGTTCAAATTTGTGTTTTTCTCTGGTAGCGAGTTGTCCTTTCGCAAAAAAATGTTTTTCCACGATAACGAGTTGACATCGCGGAAATTTGTGTTTTTCCCTTTATAACGAGTAGAAATTTGTGTTTTTCTTTGGTAACGAGTTCGAATTCATGTTTTCTTCTTATTAACGAGTTCAAATTTGTGTTTTTCTCTGGTAACGAGTTGTCCTTGCGAAAAAAATGTTTTTTCCCCGATAACGAGTTGACATCGCCGGAAATTTGTGTTTTCCCTTTATAGCAGTAGAAATTTGTGTTTTTCTTTGGTAACGAGTTCGAATTCATGTTTTCTTCTTATTAACGAGTTCAAATTTGTGTTTTTCTCTGGTAACAGTTGTCCTTGCGAAAAAAAAAAATTTTTTCCGATAACGAGTTGACATCGCGGAAATTTGTGTTTTCCTTTTATATCGAGTAGAAATTTGTGTTTTTTCTTTGGTAACGATTTCGAATTCATGTTTTCTTCTTATTAAGGAGTTAAACTTTTTGTGTTTTTCTCTGGTAACGAGTTGTCTTTGCAGAAAAAATGTTTTTCACGATAACGAGTTGACATCGCGGAAATTTGTGTTTTTTCCCTTTATATACGAGTAGAAATTTGTGTTTTTCTTTGGTAGCGAGTTCAAATTCATGTTTTCTTCTTATTAACGAGTTCAAATTTGTGTTTTTCTCTGGTAACGAGTTGTCTTCTTGCGAAAAAAATGTTTTCTCCTGATAACGAGTTGACATTGACATCGCGGAAATTTGTGTTTTCCTTTATAACGAGTAGAAATTTGTGTTTTTCTTTGGTAACGAGTTCGAATTCATGTTTTCTTCTTATTAACGAGTTCAAATTTGTGTTTTTCTCTGGTAACGAGTTGTCCTTGCGAGAAAAAATGTTTTTCCACGATAACGAGTTGACATCGCGGAAATTTGTGTTTTCCGCTTTATAGCGAGTAGAAATTTGTGTTTTTCTTTGGTAACGAGTTCGAATTCATGTTTTCTTCTTATTAACGAGTTCAAATTTGTGTTTTTCTCTGTAATGAGTTGTCCTTGCGAAAAAATGTGTTTTTCCACGATAACGAGTTGACATCGCGGAAATTTGTGTTTTCCTTTATAACGAGTAGAAATTTGTGTTTTTCTTTGGTAACGAGTTCGAATTCATGTTTTCTTCTTATTAACGAGTTCAAATTTGTGTTTTTCTCACAGTAACGAGTTGTCCTTGCGAGAAAAAAATGTTTTTCCACGATAACGAGTTGACATCGCCGGAAATTTGTGTTTTCCCTTTATAACGAGTAGAAATTTGTGTTTTTCTTTGGTAACGAGTTCGAATTCATGTTTTCTTCTTATTAACGAGTTCAAATTTGTGTTTTTCTCTGGTAACGAGTTGTCCTTGCAGAAAAAATGTTTTTTTCCTGATAACGAGTTGACATCGCCGGAAATTTGTGTTTTCTTTTTACAACGAGTAGAAATTTGTGTTTGGTAACGAGTTCGAATTCATGTTTTCTTCTTATTAACGAGTTCAAATTTGTGTTTTTCTCACGGTAACGAGTTTGTCCTTGCGAGAAAAAATGTTTTTTTCGATAACGAGTTGACATCGCGAAATTTGTGTTTTCCTTTTATAGCAGTAGAAATTTGTGTTTTTCTTTGTGTAACGAGTTCGAATTCATGTTTTCTTCTTATTAACGAGTTCAAATTTGTGTTTTTCTCAGGTAACGAGTTGTCCTTGCGAAAAAAATGTTTTTTCCCACGATAACGAGTTGACATCGCGGAAATTTGTGTTTTCCGCTTTATAACGAGTAGAAATTTGTGTTTTTCTTTGGTAACGAGTTCGAATTCATGTTTTCTTCTTATTAACGAGTTCAAATTTGTGTTTTTCTCTGGTAACGAGTTGTCCTTGCGAAAAAAATGTTTTTTTCACGATAACGAGTTGACATCGCGGAAAATTTGTGTTTTCCGCTTTATAGCGAGTAGAAATTTGTGTTTTTTCTTTGGTAACGAGTTCGAATTCATGTTTTCTTCTTATTAACGAGTTCAAATTTGTGTTTTTCTCAGTAACGAGTTGTCCTTGCGAGAAAAAATGTTTTTTCCACGATAACGAGTTGACATCGCGGAAATTTGTGTTTTCCCTTTATAAGGAGTAGAAATTTGTGTTTTTTCTTTGGTAACGAGTTCGAATTCATGTTTTCTTCTTATTAACGAGTTCAAATTTGTGTTTTTCTCTGGTAACGAGTTGTCCTTGCAGAAAAAATGTTTTTTCCCTGATAACGAGTTGACATCGCCGGAAATTTGTGTTTTCCCTTTATAACGAGTTGGAATTTGTGTTTTTTCTTTGGTATGAGTTCGAATTCATGTTTTCTTCTTATTAACAAGTTCAAATTTGTGTTTTTCTCTGGTAACGAGTTGTCCTTGCAAAAACAATGTTTTTTCCCTGATAACGAGTTGACATCGCCGGAAATTTGTGTTTTCCCTTTATAACGAGTAGAAATTTGTGTTTTTTCTTTGGTAACGAGTTCGAATTCATGTTTTCTTCTGATTAACGAGTTCAAATTTGTGTTTTTCTCATGTAACGAGTTGTCCTTGCGAGAAAAATGTTTTTTTCCACGATAACGAGTTGACATCGCCGGAAATTTGTGTTTTCCTTTATAACAGTAGAAATTTGTGTTTTTCTTTGGTAACAGTTTCGAATTCATGTTTTCTTCTTATTAACGAGTTCAAATTTGTGTTTTCTCTGGTAACGAGTTGTCTTTGCAGAAAAAATGTTTTTTCCCCGATAACGAGTTGACATCGCCGGAAATTTGTGTTTTCCATTTATAACGAGTAGAAATTTGTGTTTTTTTTTTGTAGCGAGTTGAATTCATGTTTTCTTCTTATTAACGAGTTCAAATTTGTGTTTTCTCTCTGGTAACGAGTTGTCCTTGCGAAAATTTTTTTTTCATATAACGAGTTGACATCGCGGAAATTGTGTTTTCCCTTTATAACGAGTAGAAATTTGTGTTTTTTTCTTTGGTAACGAGTTCGAATTCATGTTTTCTTCTTATTAACGAGTTCAAATTTGTGTTTATATCTGGTAATGAGTAGTCCTTGCTAAAAAAATGTATTTTCCCTGATAACGAGTTGACATCGCCGGAAATTTGTGTTTTCCCTTTATAACGAGTAGAAATTTGTGTTTTTTTCTTTGGTAACGAGTTCGAATTCATGTTTTCTTCTTATTAACGAGTTCAAATTTGTGTTTTTCTCTGGTAACGAGTTGTCTTTGCAGAAAAAATGTTTTTCCCTGATAACGAGTTGACATCGCCGGAAATTTGTGTTTTCCCTTTATAACGAGTAGAAATTTGTGTTTTTTCTTTGGTAACGAGTTCGAATTCATGTTTTCTTCTTATTAACGAGTTCAAATTTGTGTTTTTCTCGGTAACGAGTTGTCCTTGCGAAAAAAAATGTTTTTTTCACGATAACGAGTTGACATCGCGGAAATTTGTGTTTTCCCTTTATAACGAGTAGAAATTTTTGTTTTTTCTTTGGTAACGAGTTCGAATTAATGTTTTCTTCTTATTAACAAGTTCAAATTTGTGTTTTTCTCTAGTAACGAGCTGTCCTTGCGGGAAAATGTTTTTTCCCTGATAACGAATTGACATCGCCGGAAATATGTGTTTTCCCTTTATAACGAATTGGAATTTATGTTTTTCTTTGGTATGAGTTCGAATTCATGTTTTCATCTTATTAACAAGTTCAAATTTGTGTTTTTCTCTGGTAACGAGTAGTCCTTGCAAAAACAATGGTGTTTCCCTGATAACGAGTTGACATCGCCGGAAATTTGTGTTTTCTCTTTATAACGAGTAGAAATTTGTGTTTTTTCTTTGGTAACGAGTTCGAATTCATGTTTTCTTCTGATTAACGAATTCAAATTTGTGTTTTTCTCATGTAACGAGTTGTCCTTGCAGAAAAAAAAAGGTTTTTTCCCTGATAACGAGTTGACATCGCCGGAAATTTATGTTTTCCCTTTATAACGAGTATAAATTTATGTTTTTTCTTTGGTAACGAGTTTGAATTCATGTTTTCTTCTTATTAACGAGTTCAAATTTGTGTTTTTCTCTGGTAACGAGTTGTCTTTGCAGAAAAAATAATTTTTTCCCGATAACGAGTTGACATCGCCGGAAAATTGTGTTTTCCTTTCATAACGAGTGGAAATTTGTGATTTTTCTTTGGTAACGAGTTCGAATTCATGTTTTCTTCTTATTAACGAGTTCAAATTTGTGTTTTTCTCTAGTAACGAGTTGTCCTTGCGGAATATTTTTTTCCTTGATAGCGAGTTGACATCGCCGGAAAATTGTGTTTTCCCTTCATAACGAGTAGAAATTTGTGTTTTTTCTTTGTCAACGAGTACAAATTCATGTTTTCTTCTGATTAACGAGTTCAAGTTTGTGTTTTTCTCAGGTAACGAGTTGTCCTTGCAGAAAAATTGGTTTTTTCCCTTATAACGAGTTGACATCGCCGGAAATTTGTGTTTTCCCTTTATAACGAGTAGAAATTTGTGTTTTTTCTTTGGTAACGAGTTCGAATTCATGTTTTCTTCTTATTAACGAGTTCAAATTTGTGTTTTTCTCTGGTAACGAGTTGTCTTTGCAGAAAAAATGTTTTTCCCTGATAACGAGTTGACATCGCGGAAAATTTTGTTTTTCCCTTTATAACGAGTAGAAATTTGTGTTTTTTCTTTGGTAACGAGTTCGAATTCATGTTTTCTTCTTATTAACGAGTTCAAATTTGTGTTTTTCTCTGTAACGAGTTGTCCTTGCGAGAAAAAATGTTTTTCCACGATAACGAGTTGACATCGCCGGAAATTTGTGTTTTCCCTTTATAACGAGTAGAAATTTGTGTTTTTCTTTGGTAACGAGTTCGAATTCATGTTTTCTTCTTATTAACGAGTTCAAATTTGTGTTTTTCTCTGGTAACGAGTTGTCTTTGCAGAAAAATGTTTTTTTCCCTGATAACGAGTTGACATCGCCGAAAATTTGTGTTTTCCTTTTTAACGAGTAGAAATTTGTGTTTTTCTTTGGTAGCGAGTTCGAATTCATGTTTTCTTCTTATTAACGAGTTCAAATTTGTGTTTTTCTCTGGTAACGAGTTGTCCTTGCGAAAAAATGGTGTTTTCCCAGATAACGAGTTGACATCACCGGAAATTTGTGTTTTCCTTTTATAACGAGTAGAAATTTGTGTTTTTTCTTTGGTAACGAGTTCGAATTCATGTTTTCTTCTTATTAACGAGTTCAAATTTGTGTTTTTCTCATGTATCGAGTTGTCCTTGCAGAAAAAAAAAAATTCCCTGATAACGAGTTGACATCGCCGTAAATTTGTGTTTTCCCTTTATAACGAGTATAAATTTATGTTTTTTCTTTGGTAACGAGTTCGAATTCATGTTTTCTTCTTATTAACGAGTTCAAATTTGTGTTTTTCTCTGTTAACGAGTTGTCTTTACGGAAAAAATATTTTTTTCCACGATAACGAGTTGACATCGCGGAAAATTTGTGTTTTCCTTTATAACGAGTAGAAATTTGTGTTTTTCTTTGGTACGAGAGTTCGAATTCATGTTTTCTTCTTATTAACGAGTTCAAATTTGTGTTTTTCTCTAGTAACGAGTTGTCCTTGCGGAATATTTTTTTCCCTGATAGCGAGTTCACATCGCCGGTAAATTATGTTTTCCCTTCATAACGAGTAGAAATTTGTGTTTTTTCTTTGTCAACGAGTACAAATTCATGTTTTCTTCTGATTAACGAGTTCAAGTTTGTGTTTTTCTCAGGTAACAAGTTGTCCTTGCAGAAAAATTGGTTTTTCCCTGATAACGAGTTGACATCGCCGGAAATTTGTGTTTTCCCTTTATAACGAGTAGAAATTTGTGTTTTTTCTTTGGTAACGAGTTCGAATTCATGTTTTCTTCTTATTAACGAGTTCAAATTTGTGTTTTTCTCTGGTAACGAGTTGTCTTTGCAGGAAAAATGTTTTTTTCCCTGATAACGAGTTGACATCGCCGGAAAATTTTGTTTTCCCTTCATAACGAGTAAAAATTTGTGTTTTTTCTTTGGTAACGAGTTCGAATTCATGTTTTCTTCTTATTAACGAGTTCAAATTTGTGTTTTTCTCTGGTAACGAGTTGTCCTTGCAGAAAAAAAGGTTTTTCCCCTGATAACGAGTTGACATCGCCGGAAATTTGTGTTTTCCCTTTATAACGAGTAGAAATTTGTGTTTTTTCTTTGGTAACGAGTTTGAATTCCTGTTTCTTCTTATTAACGAGTTCAAATTTATGTTTTTCTCTGGTAACGAGTTTTCCTTATAGAATAAAAGGTTTTTCTCCTGATAACGAGTTGACATCGCCGGAAATTTGTGTTTTCCATTTATAACGAGTAGAAATTTGTGTTTTTTCTTTGGTAACGAGTTCGAATTCAAGATTTCTTCTTATTAATGAGTTCACATTTTTGTTTTACTCTGGTAACGAGTTGTCCTTGCAGAAACAATGGTTTTTTCCCTGATAACGGGTAGATAAAGAGATATACATGACTCAGCCAAAAGGATTCCAAGTTCCTGGAATGGAAGATTTTGTGTGCAAGTTAAAGAAGTATTTGTATGGACTAAAGCAGGCTCTTAGACAGTTGTATAAAAAGTTTGACAATTACATGATCCAGTTGGGTTATAGCATAAGTCCATATGATTGTTGTGGTTACAACAGTCAGTTGAAAGATGGATCATACATCTATCTTGTGTTATATGTGGATGACATGCTAATAGCTTCAAGAAAGAAGTCCGATATTCAGTATCTGAAAGACCTTCTCAGTGCTGAGTTTGAAATGAAGGATTTGGGTGCAGCCAAGAAAATTTTGGGGATGGAGATCTGGAAAGATGGAAGTCAGAAGAAACTGTTTTTATCTCAGCATGGCTATATACAGAAGATTTTATCAAAGTTTGGCATGTCAGCTGCAAAGCATTAGATACTCTTATGGCAACAAATATTCATTAGTCAGTTTTTGCTTCACAGTCAGCATATGAGAAAGAGTACATGTCAAAAGTTCCCAATGCTAGTGCAGTTGACAGTATGATGTATGCCATGGTATGCACTAGGCCTGATTTTGATCATGCAGTCAGTGTTGTCAGCAGGTTTATGGCTCAACCTGGAAAGGAACACTGGAAAGCTGTGAAAAGGAAATTCAGGTACCTCAGAGGTACAGCTGATGTTGGTCTCATTTATGGAGGTGATACTCAAGAACTGATCACAGGGTACTGTGATGCTAATTATGCAGGTGATGTAGACAGCAGAAAATCAATGACCGGTTATGTTTTCATATTGGGGAATTCAGTTGTCAGCTGGAGAGCAACTTTTCAGGCCACAGTGGCTTTATCAACTACTGAGGCTGAATATATGGCTCTTACTGAAGCAGCTAAGAAGGGTATCTGGTTGAAGGGGCTAGTCATTGATTTGGGGCTACATCAAGATCAAACTGCGATTTATTGTGACAGTTTGAGTGCAATCTGTCTAGCTAAGGATCGGGTTCATCATAAGAGAACCAAGCATATTGATGTGATGTATCATTTTCTGAGAAGTGAGAAGAGGGTTGTAATGAAGATCAGCACCAAGGATAATCCTACTGATATGTTCACTAAACCAGTTAACTGAGTTATTGCTGAGTACATCTGAGTTATTGCTGAGTACATCTAAGTTCTGCATCTGAGTAGTTGGTTACAAGTCTAGGAAAGTCAGTTTTGATCTGAGTTTCATCTGGTGGATAACAGCTGGAGCTGGGGCCCACATCTAGGGTATTTATAACAGTTCCGACAAAGATATTATGGTGGCTAGGGTTAGAGAATTGTGCCTATAAATACCAATGTTGTAATCAATGCAATATGTGTGAAAATTCTTGTAATAATGTGCATAATAAAATATCTCCTTTTCTGTCCGTTATGTAGTCGGCACAATGCCAGAAACTACGTTAAATCAATGTGTTCTCTTTGTTTCTTTGTTTTATCAATTTCCGTCATACTTTTGTTAGGAAATCACTAGTTTAACGCAGCGGAATTTAAAATTTGATTTCCTTTTCTAGATCGTTCTTCGTTTAATGCAATAAACACGTTAAGTAGTTTGACGGTTATACCTTGATGATGTATAAGATCGTCGCTTTGACCGTCAACGTAGAGTAGTACAGTGCGCAAGCCGTCCACGTGTCCGGCCTCTATCGCTAATCCACACGAACTCCTCGCCGGAATCCTCCTTGGATTGCTATTGGAAAACTCCGGTTGCTAGACCGGCCTTTTTATCTCTCACAAACTCACTATAGGATGCTCTCTATTTTACACAAGAACTATGAGCTCTTGCAATTGTGATGTACAAAAGAGCTCGACACTCACCTCTTATTTATAGTGAGAGGTGGCGCCCCATATGTGTGTAGGAGAAGAAAATCTTTTCCCAATAAAATAAGGAAAATCTTCTAGATTGATTTATCTATTTTATTATAATTAATTTTGCCAATATCTTATATTGAATATAATTATCTTATTACCTTAAATCTATTTTCCCAAAATCAATTAATATCATATATTAATATTATGGTAATCTTATTAATTAAAGTGCGCAATCCAAGTGTATCTTATACTGTTGGAAATAATATTTGTGTTTTGATGATGATTCGTCACGTATCTAGTAAGTTCACTTATAACCCATGATGATGAAGTCATAAGTAGCTGTTATAGTGCATAACGAAAGAAGAAGCAAGAAATAGTCTAGAGAAAAATGTATAAGTTCTATCTAGAGTCTGAACTTTGTATAGGTTGTTTCAGACAAGCATTGTAATAGATAGGAACAAGGCGAACAGCTGAGTCGCAGCAAGCCAACTGAGTATACATATGAAGAACTGAGGGATCAGACTCAGTATGAAAGAACTGAAGAAGATAAGTTCGGTGAGGGACACAGACTCAGTTGGCTCATTTAGAAGGCTAAAGAACTGAGGGTTCAAACTCAGTTGATGAAGAACTGAGGGATACAAACTCGGTTAATTAAGACTGGATAACTGAGGTGGAAAACTCAGTTAGAAGCTGATTAAGTCATGACTATAAGTCAGAATTCAATCAAGTCTGTGGTGACCTGAAACTGAACTATAGATCATGTAAAGCTGAATAATCTTAAGGACAAAGATTATCAGTTACCAGGAAAAGAAGAAGCTGAATGGTGTACCCTGACTTAGTTAATTGAAGTCAGATGTCAACTATACGAGGTACTCAGTTTTGAAGAAGAGTAGAAAACAGAGTTAAGGCCTTGTTGAATTTGATATGTCTAAACGACAAAAGGTCGTACATATGAACGTTGGCTAAACGAAAAATGTAACGGCTATAAAATTTATTTGACCGTTACATCTTCCCTATAAATACACAGAAGTAAGTGCTTGGAAAACAGAGATCTGGGAAAAAGTTTTACAAAGCACATATCTAAAGATCCAGATCCAGAAAATCAGATTTCATATCTGAAAAAGGGGAAGCCAACAGAATTGCCTTGAAGATTATGAAGAAATATTCAGTAACCCATTAAGGGGGAAAAGGCATCTTGGAGCTTCAACGCCATATCCAGAGAAATCAGACAGCTCATTGAATTAATCTTTTGATTAATTCTAAACCTAACCTTTGTGAAAAAGGGTTGGCTGTGCATAGTTTGAGGAGAGCAACTCCACCTTTCCTCATAGGGTTGCAACTTGGTTTCCACAGTTGATGCAGTCTGCGGACTGTGTTTGTATTGGTGGTGAGCTGGTGAAGGAGTAACTCCACCTCCGAAGGATCAGTGTGCAGAGTGAAGGGAACAATCTCACATTTCTTCATTATGTGTATACAGTGAAACTAGGGTGTCGTGAAGGACTGTCATTGGGCTAGGATTTTGTAACAGTTATCTCAAGATTCTAGTGATACCTCCTACACCACAGGAGAAGGGGATACGTACGGGATTACACCACCCGGAACTTCCATATACAAACTCTGTGTTGATTTACTTTACGCATTTATATTTATGTTGTGATTGCTTTAATTATTGCATTATCTTGTCATTACTTGACTCAGCAAACATTAGACACTGAGTCAGCACAGAACTGATACATAAGAGACTTAGATCTTTATTGACACATCTATTGCACAAAAGGCTTTATCTTATCCGCTGCAAGTTAGTTCAGTTCTAGCATCAGCTAAACTGAATTAGCTAACTCCACTACTTAGTTTAAGGGTAGGAACAGAACTGTGCTGAGTCATATTGAATATCAGCTTGTTAGTTCAGTTTGAGTTTAGTAGAAACTCAATTCCTGGGGTACTTTCAGTTTAGGGAAAGTTTTTGGTGACAAGTTTATTCACCCCCCCTCTAAACTTGTGATAGCCTTTCCAATGGACCAACAATTGGTATCGGAGTGGTTCTTCCTTTTGGAAGTGATCTAAAGACAAACCAGTTGTTGATAACCCCTCACTGTATCAGTTGTAAAAGCACTTAGTTGGATTTTAATGGATACATCTAGAATTAGAAGTTGGCTTACTCACCCCCTGACTAATTGTTTGCAAAATGTATCTGATTTTCAGGATCAAGTACTTGAGAGGTTCAGTGCTACAAATTCACATACAAATACAGAACCTCAACTCAGTGATGATATGGATATCAATTTCAATGTATATGGTGACAAATCCAGAGGAGTTCCATCACTAAGTAATTTTTCAGAAGAAGAAGAAAAGGAGTTGTTGCAAAGGAACTGACGATATAGAAGAGCAACCAATGAATGTACACTCATACTGTGAAGCTGTAACAAATAATCAAGAAAATGTACATTCTTCAACTCAGTTATCATCCGCTGAACTCAGTCAAAGAAACTCTGAGCTTGTCAAGTTGGTGGAAAAACTCTGACAGGACCTTTTCTACTGCTATTATAATCCTTAACCGGCAGTGTACCGGGTCAAACTGTAATGCTAGTGTGGTGAGTCAGAGTGTCGAATCCTCAGGGAAAGCGTGGTAATTCTTTTAAGTGTGGTTAAACACCAAGAGCTGTTATTAACTCGATCTAAACCGCAATTTTATCACACAAATTACTACTATTCTACTGAACATAAAATAAATGCGTAATTTAAAAGTTATTCTAATATAATATATATAGATATATAAATATATATAAATGTACATAGATTGCAAAATATATATATAGATATAAATATATAGATACCAATATATAGTTTATAGTAATAGACAAATAGAACTAGCCAAAGTTTATATAATTGATTTATACGATCTTTTTCAGTAAACGGAATTTGCTCGATCTATCCTTTTATATTAGGTCTAATTGAGTAAATGAAACGGTGCACTCCTGAGGTTAACAATTCCTCCTCACACGAGCGTATGAAATTGTCATATGTCATTGTCATCAGTTTAATCTCCACAACTGCCCCATGCTAATCTCGGTTAGTCTCGAGCAGTGCAGAGTACAAATCTACCCCGATAAAAGAGGTTATTCCGTTTGTCGAGACGGCCGATGTTATTCAAAAGGCTCCGGTTGTCGGCGGATCGATTTAACTTTCCGGTGTTAGTTTTAATTAAACCGTTGATTTTAACATTATTATGATCTCGAGCACAATTTTAATAAGATTAATCTTTCCCAAGACAAATCTGCCCCCGGGTAGGAAATAGGATTCCGTTGTCACGCTTTACGCACGGCCAATTTTACCCTCCGGTTTTTCTATCTTTTATCTCATATCCTAACTTCTCTGGTCAGTTCATCGTTAGGTTATATGTTGCGATTCATCTTGGTTAATTACGTCAATCCGAATATTATCAATACGTTACAAAATAGAAAAAGATTCAATTAACTCAATTTTAATTAATTTTACTTAGACAGCATTCATTTACCAAAAAGATCGAAATAAAACGATTACATAACTTTGGCTAGTTATTTAGACTTAGCTAAAAAACATTATAACAACTTAAAAAAGATAAAAACAAACATAAATATTTTAGAAAATTTACCCGATTACAAATGCTGAATCAGAGTCGTATTCTTCCGGACATTACAACGACTTCAACAACACCGAACTTCCGATAATTTCCCGAGCATCACAACAGTACTACGATATTATTATTTTTGGCATAAGGCCTATTTACAAACTACTAATTAAAAAGAAAATAAAGAGAAGAAGATATATATATATATATATAGATTAGATATATATCTATTGGTACACTCGTTCACTCTGCATCTGAGCTCCTTTTATAGAAATTTTGGTGAAGGCCGGACCGGGCCGAGAGTAGGCCGGACTGGGCCGGTGTAATGATTAACTCCACCTCCTTGATTAATCAGCATGTGCAGTGAAGGATTATATATATATTTATAATTATATATAACTTATAAAATTCATATCTCGAGTTCTGGATCTCCAAAAATCATGATTCAAGAGGCATCGGAAAGCTCTCGGGAAAATCTACAACTTTCGTGAAGGACTCTTCTTCAAATGATGTCGTTTTGATGAGCAATTCGTTTGTCGAAGATATTTCTCGATTACCACTAAATCAAATCGATTAGCCACTTCACCACTTCGATTGACCACTTGACCATTTAAGCAATTCGATTGACCATTTAAGCTCGTGACACTCTCTAAATCCTTCCAGAGATATGATTATACTTCAACATGTCGATTCTCGGGGTCTCGGTTTATATATCTGCAATAAAATACCACAAATACCCACGTAAATCTGACACGACACTCCGATTCACTAAAATCAGTACAAAATGATAATTTTTTACTATTATTACTAAGTTTTACTACTAACTACTCTAAATTATAAAGATTAACATTTCATACTATTTATATCATAATTTCATATATTTTATATAGAATTCGTTGATAAAACATAATAATATAACGTATATTTAATCATATAAAAGTAGTATATCAAACTCACACTTGAGTTGAAACTAAAAGATATAGAACTTGGCAAAGCAAAAAATTGGAATGAGTTTCTTGAAACTGAAATGTCAAATCTAGCTGAAAGGTTAATATCCAGTAAATTTGACAAAAGCAATGATAATTCCTCACCCTTACCCAGTCTTGAGATTTCAATGAGTATAAACTCTAGACATCAAGATATTGGAAGACCTAGTGAATTACACAGAGAAAATAAAGATGATAAATCTAAAAGAATTCTTGTGAAATCAACTAAGGTTGAGCGTAATGGTCTATCTAGAAAGGAGATGAGAAGGTTTAATTCTCTCATCATAGAAGCTGAAAGTTATACTTCAGGAACTAATCCAGCCGGACCCAATAAAATATGGGTACCGAGGAAAACTTAAAACTGTTTTGCAGGTAAAGTCAGTTTTTATTATAAAATCCATAGAAAAACTGACTTTCACACAAAAGCTGATGAAGGGCAAAATGGTCAAAGATCGAAAACTTTCCAGCTACTATCTGACGCTTGGACTGACAAACAAATCACCAGAAGCCATGTGTCAATCGAGGAGAAGAAGTAGATGTGTGACAGGACATTTTCTAACGCTATTATAATCCTTAACCAACAGTGTATCGGGTCAAACTGTAGTGCTAGTATGGTGAGTCAGAGTGTCAAATCCTCAGGGAAAACGTGGTAATTCTTTTAAGTGTGGTTAAACACCAAAGAGCTGTTATTAACTCGATCTAAACCGCAATTTTATAACACAGATTACTACTATTCTACTGAACATAAAATAAATGCGTAATTTAAAAGTTATTCTAATATAATATATATAGATATATAAATATATACAGATGTACATAGATTGCAAAATATATATATATAAATATAAATATATAGATACCAATATATTGTTAGAGAACTAGCCAAAGTTTATATAATTGATGTATACGATCTTTCTCAGTAAACGGAATGTGCTCGATCTTTCCTTTATTATTAGGTCCAATTGAGTAAATGAAACGGTGCACTCCTGAGGTTAACAATTCCTCCTCACACGAGCGTATGAAATTGTCATATGTCATTGTCATCAGTTCAATCTTCACAACTGCCCCATGCTAATCTCAGTTAGTCTGAACAGGTACCGAGTACAAATCTACCCCGGATAAAAGAGGTTATTCCGTTTGTCAGACGGCCGATGTTATTCAAAAGGCTCCGGTTGTCAGGCGGATCGATTTAACTTTCCGGTGTTAGTTTTAATTAAACTGTTGATTTTAACATTATTATGATCTCGAGCACAATTTTAATAAGATTTATCTTTCCCAAGACAAATCTGTCCCCGGGTAGGAAATAGGATTCCGTTGTCACTCTTTTGCACGGCCAATTTTACCCTCCGGTTTTTCTATCTTTTATCTCATATCCTAACTTCTCTGGTCAGTTCATCGTTAGGTTATATGGTGCGATTCATCTTGGTTAATTACGCAATCCGAATATTATCAATACGTTCTGAGAATAGAAAAAGATTCAATTAACTCAATTTTAGTCAATTTTAATTAGACAACATTCATTTATCGAAAAGATCGAAATAAAACGATTACATAACTTTGGCTAGTTATTAGATTTAGCCTAATAACATTATAAAAAGATAAAAACAAACATAACAAACATAAATACTTTTAGAAATTTTACCCGATTACAACTGCTGAATCAGAGATCGTATTACAACGACTTCAGCAACATTGATCTTCTGATAATTCCTCGAGCATTACAACAATACTTATTACTACTTTATTTATGGCATAAGGCCTATATACATACTACTACTAATTAAGAGAGGTTTTGAAGATATATTGGTACCCTCCTGCAGGCTGTATGAACTGCTCTATTTATAAGCAGAATTTCCAGGGCCGGATCGATCCGGGGTGATGTCGGATCGATCCGGGAATAAAAAATATTATCCCTTGGATTATTCTCTGCAGGATCACATCTTGGTA
Organism: Gentiana macrophylla; assembly: GCA_026214975.1. Lineage (NCBI taxonomy): Eukaryota > Viridiplantae > Streptophyta > Magnoliopsida > Gentianales > Gentianaceae > Gentiana > Gentiana macrophylla. Next base: position 22,055,922 of record CM047814.1, read on the forward strand.
ATCATTATGTTTCCTCGGTTCGATCCGAGATTAATCCGGATCGATCCGGTTAGTTTATTTTCACATCTTGATCTGAAACTTGATAAAATCATAACTTGAGCTCTGGATCTCCAAATGACATGATTCAAGAAGCGTTGGAAAGCTCTTGAAAAGATCTATAACTTTCATGAAGGACTCTTTTCAGAAAATGCCTTTTTGATGGGCCATTTGTTCGTCGAATATATATCTCGATAATGGTATCACGAACCGTTGATCCACTTGAACTTTAAATCTCATGGCACTTCCTTACTTCCTTCAAAAGACATGATTCTACTTCAAAAAGTGTCGTCACTCGGGGTCTTGGTTTACCTAAAAATCTGCAATAAAATACCAAAAATACCCACGTAAATCTGACACGACAATCCGGTTATTAAACCAGTACAAAATTTATAACTTTTTATTACTTTTACTAGATTTTTATAGTATTTAGATTTATTCATAACTATTAATATTTCATAAGATTATCGTTATAATTTATTATATTTTATATAAAAAGAGTTGATAAAGTATATAAAACATCGTAATTTTTATCATATAAATGTTATACATCAATGTGCATCCCTACAAATCTCATTGATTGTGACACAACTCTCACTTAAGCGGTTGAGTATATTGAAAGACTTAAAAACGTATACTGTTCTTACATTTTTTTTGACCAAGTCTTGCAGAATCAACTTCAAATATTCAAGGTCCCCCAAGAATTCTCTAATTGAAAATCCATGGAGAAATATAACATTGATGAAGGAATCGCCCTTGTTTGGTTTGGGACTAGGTTGATCCATTTGGATCCCAAACCAATATTTTATTCACCCCACTAACTTATTTATTATTATTTTATTAATTCTATTATTTTATTATAAATTCTTTCATCAATCAATCAACATCAATAAATAAAATAATATTAATCCATCACTTTATACACTCATTACACTATTTAACCATTACTTTTTCAATATAATATTTCAAATCAACAATCATTACTTTAACTACACAAATTTCAATACAACTTTTCAACTTTATCATCATTACATCACTATATTTTATAATTCTTTCTCTTTCTTGGATCCAAATGGATCCAGTCAGTCCGAAACCAAACGGAGCCATGAGTCTGGATGACTTCAGTCAAAAAATTTCAAACTCCATCCTATCAACTCAGATTGCAGATAAAATCAAAAGGGTTCGAGGACTTGAAAATCTAATTGATACGAAGTTCAATACTCTGTACCCAGAAGATATCAAAGATTTCTACAGAAACGCCTTAATCGCCGATGATGGAAAGAGTTTCAGGACAGCAGTTCAAGAGAAAAGCATTACTGTTAATGAACATCTTCTTTCCCTAGTCTTTGGTTTGGACATATTTGGAGGATCTTCATCTCTTACTTTTGGAAATGAAGAAAAAGACAGACTTTGGGAAGTCACAGCAATCAACAAGGATAAGAAGAATTTCATTGGATCTATTCATCAACAAAAACAAGAGTTCGCATTTTTGACAATTCTTCTGACCAAAAACGTCATTGGTCACACTTGGAATCTCTACACTCTTTCAACAGAGAAACTGAAACTAATCTATACAATTTGGTTTGAGAAGAAGCTGGATTGGAACAAGTTTGTTCTCAGGCGATTGATCAAACAAATTTCAGATGAAAAAGAAAAAGTTCAAGGAAGGAAGACAATTCGAGAAAAGTTCATGTTGAAAAAGGGATTTCCATATTTGGTACAAAGGATATTGAACTATTTATCCATCTCTAGACCTACAGAGTCAGAGGTAATAAAGAAATCAGTGGCCAGTGGATCAAAAGAAAGAAAAGTCCATGATGAAGTTATAAGAGAAACTTTGGTCTCTAGCAAAACTGAAAACCAGGATGATAGAACAGCTAGAAGACAAAGGAGGATGATGCAGAAGCATTTCACAGTGACTCCAAGGAAAACTGGAACTGAAGAAATAATTCTGATTGAAGACGAAACTGAAGAAAGTGAATCCTCAGCTGATGAACATGTACGAAACACTGAGAAGCAGAGAGAAAATCTGGAAGATATTGAATTTTGTGCAACTGAGTATGAGAAAGAACTATTAAGTCATGACTCTCATTATCATGAAGCCAGTTCCTCATCTCAAGTTCAAGTTACGTCTACAAGCAATTCAATATTGAAGGACATTCCCCATTGTGCAACTGAAAAGACTCAGCAACGGGAAGGGCTAAAAATGATCATAGAAAGCCTGATGCAGACTCTACAAAAGAAGCTCTATGAATTACATGAATCTATCTCAACAGCACACTACTCAGGTCTGAATAAATACTCCAACATCATCACCTTGCACAAATTATTTGAAGAAAGCATTTGCATAGCTTCAAACAAGGGGGAAGATAAAGCTGAAGGTGATGCTGATAAAACTGAAGGTGCTGAAGTTAAATCTGAACCAAAGTCAGCTGAAGAAATCTGCGCTAAACAAATGGTTGAAGAACAAGACAGACAAGTGAATGTTGATTTACTTGTCATTCAACAAAATGGAGAAGCAGTTGATAATCTGATCGAGGAGCTAATTGCAGAAAAAACTATTGTAGAAACTAGAACTGTGAAAGATGAAGAAGCCTCAGTTAAAGCTATGTTGAACGTCAGAAGGAAGATTGCAATTTGTGCTAGATTGTAAAACGAATTAAAAGAAGTTAGAGATAAAGAAGCAAAGACTGAGGGGGAAGCTGAAATGAAACCAGAAGGAAAAGCTGAAAGAGAAAGACATAACTTGATATCAAAAGAAGAAGAGAAGATAATGGATGAGCAGATTAAAGAAATTTTGATAAAACTCAAGAGCCAGGATAACGAAGAAGCAAATCGGTTGATCAATGAATACCTATTAAGCCCAGAGATGATGAATCGAGAGAAGAAGGAAAAGAAAGAAGGCTTCTAGAAACAAAAAGAAGTATCTTTCTTGGTGAAAAGATGTTGTATTTGGAAAAAGATAAATTGTAATGATTTTAGTAACTCAGTTTGTTTTGGCACAACTTTGCAATAAACTCAGCTGTTTTAGGTTGTTATTTTATTTGTTCTGATTTCTTGCATTATTCTTTTATTATTGCTTTTAGAGAGGGTTATGATACATCATCAAAAAGGGGGAAATTGTTGGAAATAATATTTGTGTTTTGATGATGATTCGTCACGTATCTAGTAAGTTCACTTATAACCCATGATGATTAAGTCATAACTAGCTGTTATAGTGCATAATGAAAGAAGAAGCAAGAAATAGTCTAGAGAAAAATGTATAAGTTCTATCTAGAGTCCGAACTTTGTATAGGTTGTTTCGCACAAGCATTGTAATAGACAGAACTAGGCGAGCAATTTGAGTCGCAGCAAGCAAACCGATACATATATGAAGAATCGAGGATCGGACTCGATTATGAAAGAAACTGAGAAGATAAGTTCGCCGAGGACACTGACTCGGTTGGCTCATTTAAAAATTCAAGAATCGAGGTTCAAACTCGATTGATGAAGAAGCGAGGATATAGACTCGATTAATTAAGATCGGATAAGCGAGGTGGCAAACTCGCTAGAAGTCGATTAAGTCGTGACTATAAGTCGAATTCGAGCAAGTCTGTGGTGACTGGCCGAACTATAGATCATGTAAAGTCAATAATCTTAAGGACAAAGATTATCGATTACCAGGAAAAAGAAGAAGTTGAATGGTGTACCCGACTTAGTCAATTGAAGTCAGATGTCAAGTATACGAGGTACTCAGTTTTGAAGAAAAGTAGAAAACTGAGTTAAGGCCTTGTTGAATTTGATATGTCTAAACGACAAGAGGTCATACATATGAACGTTGGCTAAACGACAAATGTAACGGCTATAAAACTTATTTGACCGTTACATCTTCCCTATAAATACACAGAATGAAGTGCTTGGAAAACAGAGATCTGGGAAAAAATTTTACAAAGCACATATCTAAAGATCCAGATCCAGAAAATCAGATTTCATATCTGAAAAAGGGGAAGCCAGCAGAATTGCCTTGAAGATTATGAAGAAATATTCAGTAACCCATTAAGGGGGAAAAGGCATCTTGGAGCTACAACGCCATATCCAGAGGAATGAGACAGCTCACTGAATTAATCTTTTGATTAATTCTAAACCTAACATTTGTGAAAAAGGTTTGGCTGTGCATAGTTTGAGGAGAGCAACTCCACCTTTCCTCATACGGTTGCAACTTGGTTGCCACAGCTGTTGATACAGTCTGCGGACCGTGTTTGTATTAGTGGTGAGCTGGTGAAGGAGTAACTCCACCTCTGAAGGATCAGTGTACAGAGTGAAGGGAGCAATCTCATCTTTCTTCATTATGTGTAGACAGTGAAACTAGGGTGTCGTGAAGGACTGTCATTGGGCTAGGATTTTGTAACAGTTATCTCAAGATTCTAGTGATACCTCCTACACCACAGGAGAAGGGGAGACGTACGGGATTACACCACCCGGAACTTCCATAAACAAACTTTGTGTTGATTTACTTTACGCATTTATATTTATGCTGTGATTGCTTTAATTATTGCATTATCTTGTCATTACTTGACTCAGCAAACATTAGACACTGAGTCAGCACAAAACTGATACATAGGAGACTTAGATCTTTATTGACACATCTATTGCACAAAAGGCTTTATCTTATCCGCTGCAAGTTAGTTCAGTTCTAGCATCAGCTAAACTGAATTAGCTAACTCCACTACTTAGTTTAAGGGTAGGAACAGAACTGAGCTGAGTCATATTGAATATTAGCTTGTTAGTTCAATTTGAGTTTAGTAGAAACTCAGTTCATGGGGTACTTTCAGTTTAGGGAAAGTTTTTGGTGACAAGTTTATTCACCCCCCCCCCCCCCTCTAAACTTGTGATAGCCTTTCCTAGGGACCAACATATACCCTAGATGTGGTGCCCCAATAGTCAATAAATTGACTTCCGGAATATTCTTTAATTAATATAATTTGTATATAATTAATATCTTGTATTTTATTTATTCATAATAAATAAATACCACCATATTAATTTATCACTATAATCTTATAGTCTAGAGATAAACTTTCATTATTTGGTTATCAACTATAACCGCATTTTAATCCGACTCGATGTTCATATGTGTGTGACCCGATAGGCTTCCGGATATGTTGGCCGTAGACACAAAGTGCAATTTATGAAAATGCCCTTCATGCCTAACGATCACGGGATAGCGTCTAGCAACACACCGTGACCCCCAATCGGAAGAGTCAAAAGCAATGACTACTACCTTTCATGTGAAGCAGTTACCGTGTAACTTACAATCCTATCGCTGTAATAATATCCATACGATCGTATCTCAAGTGTCAATACATTAACGATCGTATCTTATAATCTGGATATCATGCTCTCTCAGGATAACTCATTTACTCCCACTTTGCAAAGATTCTTGAGAACTAGATATTCCTAATAAGAAGGCCATTTCGGATATTCAATCCCAATCATAGGATACGCGATTCCCAGACGACCAATCATGTATACTCCGCATGCTTCAATATCATACACAATCACTACCGCATGATCGCCCCGTGGCTAGGGGAAATCTCCATAGTGTCAAAGCATGACAATCCACACCGTGATGCCATGAAGACTCCGGTCAAAAGGATAATTACACAACCGCCACATAGTGTGACACACTTAATGCAAGTGGGTCGGTCTAACGTCGCGTTCTACTAATACACGCTCTGATCCAAGTGACTCTACACTTCGATAGACGAGATCTATCCCTACCTTCTATAAGATAGAAGACATCCAATACGTGCTAGTCTGGTTATATTGTCAATGCCCCATTCGACAGTACATAAGACTAGAGACATTTAAGTACCAAACTTGTTATAGTGATTAGAGATCTCATCAACCATAATCACTATCATGGTTTCTCTATCACAGTTTGATACTAGAGACGTTACTATATATGTACAACAAATAACATGAAGATAAACAATATATAATAACATAAGTGGTTTTATTAATCATAATAAAGTTATTACATGAACTAAATAGACTGTAAACGACCCGACCCGGTCGGATCCGGTCCAACCCGATTGGGTTTAGGACACCTTTCCAACAACTTTATGTTTGCATTGCTACTGTTTTATTTTTCTTAGATTGCAAGTTTCTTGTCTGTGTTTTAACAAACTGGTATTAGAGCGTTGGTTCGTGGATCCAGAGGAGTTTGCAGGTTGAACAGAATTGATTTTCACCAAGACCGGTACTAGGATTTTGTGATCAAAGGTCTGTCCATTAACAAGAAGGATGTTAGCAATGAACGTAAAGATTGCTAAATTTTTGGGAGGCCTTTATTCGCAGCACACTCATTCTATCCGTATATCATTCTACATGTACACCTAATAGATTCGACTTAGTGAAAGGCAATTTTGAAGCCAAGAACCGACTCTCATAGGTTTTGAAGCTCACAATGCATTTATGAAAAATCGGTTCTTGACTCTGACACAGACTTTCACATTGCTAATTTTATTATAATGTACCGATAAAATGATCTACGAATAAAATAAGCGTAGCGCAAATAATAGCCTGAAAATTGTTGTTGTTGGTTTTTCTTTTTTTCTTTTTTTTTTTTTTTTTCCGCTTAATCCAAAACCAAAAGGAGCAAGGACGCTGAGTTGGACACAGATGCGCATTTGGTTTCCCATGCACTGCGACCCCCACTCACTCACACTAATCGTCACTCATCTCCTCTCCGTGACTCTTCTCTCTCAACAGTACTATCCTATACTAATCCCTCTGCCTCTCCCTCCATATATTTTTTTCTTCGCTACAATTTAGATACTACACGTCAAATTCCACAATTTCACCCCAAATACGAAATGCATTTGTTTTTTTGCTTTTGTTTTTTTCTGATTTTGTTTTTGCTGATGTGACCAAGCTGCCGCTGGGGCCACCATCTGCCGATTAGCCTACCTTTTGGTTTTGATAATTTTTTTATTTTTTCACTTACAAACTCCAAAACTCGCTATTCGGTCTGTCATAATCATTCTTCTTTCAGTATTGTTTTACTGTTTTTTTAGTCGTTTGTGAGTGAAATCATACATGACCTGACCTTTTGTTGTTTCTTGATTTGCATTTCTTTTTTCTGTTTCATATATTCGTGCAATTCTGTTTTTAATCAGCAGTTTCTTATGCATGTCTTGATTATGGCTGTGATTTGTAGAATGGGGTTTCTTCATTTTCTTTTGTATGTAATTTGAATTGATGTAAAGATAATAACCGAATGTTCTTTATATCTGGATTTTTCTTTATCCATTATAGGATTCAGAGAATTCGTTGTATTATTTAAGTATAGAATTGGCGTACGAATTTCTTCATGTTATTGAACTTATTAGATATGTAAGTCACTATTGTTCTTTCCGCTTAATGCCTCTGCAAAAAGCAGTTTATATGTGTTGAGTGGCACTGTGTAATTAATGTTTTCCTATCTCAGTTTGCGCTTTCTTGAATTGCTGACTGTTATGGTGTTGATTTCTTGTTGAATTGCTTAGTCAGAATTGAAGAATGGCTGCACAGACAGGTGATGTGTTTCAGAATGGTTCTGCGAAAAATGTGGATTCTACGAATGGCGTTACTGCTTATGACCTAGAAGATTTTGATTTTACAAAGTTACCAGATAGGCCAAGACATTTGAATATAGATAGGCAACGATCATTGGATGAAAGGTCACTTACTGATGGGCCTATTAGTTTATCTCCACATCCTCCATCTAGGCCGGATAATTTCTTTCGAGCCCTTGACCATTTTGATCATGCATTTTCACCTACCAAGAGGTCTGCACTTAATACTCCAAGGTCACAGTTCGGGCTTGATCCGCATCCCATGATTTCCGAGGCTTGGGACAGTTTAAGGCGTTCACTGGTGCACTTTCGGGGGCAACCTGTTGGGACTATTGCTGCATCAGATAGCTCAGATGAAAAGCTTAACTATGATCAGGTGAAGCTCCTTATCACTCTTTTTATTCATTGATGGATACCTCACAGAACATAGCCTAGGATTTCTGTAATTTGATGATGTTTGTGCATTCTATTCATTGCTACATTCATACTGAAAAGCAGTAGATCTGGGATGAACTTACTCTTGTCCAGACAAACAGAGTCTGATACTTTTACATCGTAGTATTTGATAATAAGTGGATGCTGGGGCATACAGAAACATGTTGGTCTATTTGCCACATTTTGGCACCTGGGATCAAGCCATTCTCGATAGGAAATTACATGTAACGGTTCAGTTACCAAGTGTTATTTGCTCTGTTCCTGATTATTATGGGATGGTTTTTGGCTCTTTAATGCAGTGAACTGTTATTGCACTCTGTTGGGTGTGATCAATGTCAGGACAAATTAATAAGCATTCTCTTAATAAGTTTTAGTGTCAATCCTACTTGATGAATGACGTAAGCTTCTGCATCGTAATATGTGTAATGCTTGCGTATGTACCACACAGTGTCTTTTTACTACTATATTTTTGTTGTATTATTGTATGTATAAACGCAATTGCTGATTCCTTTCATAATTCTGATTGGTAGTATTGATTTATATTCTGTTTCCTTGCTGTGTTGCCTTGTTTTGTCCGATTTGTACTGTTCAGAGACTTTATTCTATCATTCTACACCTATTATTAGAACTGAAACTGATGTGGTATATCTCTGAAGGTCTTCGTTAGAGACTTTGTCCCAAGTGCATTGGCTTTCCTGATGAATGGAGAACCTGAAATAGTGAAGAATTTCATTCTAAAGACTCTTCGTCTTCAGTCATGGGAGAAAAAGATCGATCGATTCCAACTGGGAGAGGGTGTGATGCCAGCTAGTTTCAAAGTACTCCATGACCCTGTCAGAAATACTGAGACATTAATTGCTGATTTCGGTGAAAGTGCAATAGGAAGAGTGGCTCCTGTTGATTCTGGATTTTGGTGGATAATATTGCTTCGGGCTTACACAAGGTCTACTGGAGACACTTCTTTGGCTGAGTTGCCAGAATGTCAAAAAGGGATGCGTCTGATTCTAAGTTTGTGCCTTTCTGAAGGGTTTGACACATTCCCAACACTTCTTTGTGCTGATGGATGCTGCATGATTGATCGCAGAATGGTAAAGTTCTTTTTGTGTGTGGCACTTCTTTTGGTATTGTTCATCTGCATTTCTTCTCCTTCCATTCCGTGTTAACTACTACACGTGATAACATGTTCTCCATTCATTGCCTTTGTTGTCTGATTTCCAAGAACTGTTACCGGCATATCATTCAGATTCCTAGGTCTTTGACAGTCTATAGTTTATATGTCTAAGTAGTCACTATTCTCTTTGCTATGTTCCTTTCACCCCCCCCACACACACACACAAAGCTACTCATTGAGAAAGAAAAGGGGGTATAATTGGGGGTGGGGGAGGGGGTTTACTCCTTAATTATCATCTTTTGAAATCTACTCTCAAATAGGATGATCTTAGAATACAGAATATAATGGTGTTCGATCAGCATTACCCACTCTGCTGGAATTTCTTTTTAACAGTACATGGTAAACAACTTGTTCTCTTTGAGTGGACTGACTGAATGAGGTATTCCACACCAGCATACAGGAGAAGCTTCTTTTATTAGTTAGATTATTTTGTTTGGATATGGTTATTCTGATTATTTTTCTCCTGTCATCATTTAACAAATGTCTAATCTGACGGCTTTTGTGCAATTGTTCAGGGTGTTTATGGGTATCCCATTGAAATACAGGCTCTTTTCTTCATGGCTTTAAGATGTGCGTTGGTTTTGCTGAAGCAAGATACACAAGGAAAAGAGTTCGTAGAAAGAATTTCAAAGCGTCTGCATGCTTTGAGCTATCACATGAGAAGTTACTTTTGGCTAGATATGAAGCAGCTCAATGATATCTATAGATATAAAACTGAGGAGTACTCTCACACAGCAGTCAATAAATTCAATGTTATGCCTGATTCTCTTCCAGAATGGATATTTGATTTTATGCCCACTCATGGAGGATACTTCATCGGAAATGTTGGGCCGTCAAACATGGATTTCCGTTGGTTTTGTCTAGGAAACTGTATTGCAATACTATCATCCTTAGCAACCCCTGAACAAGAGACAGCTATAATGGACTTAATCGAGTCACGCTGGCAAGAATTGGTTGGAGGTATGCCTCTCAAGGCTTGTTATCCTGCAATTGAGGGACATGAGTGGCGGATTATAACCGGATCCGATCCAAAGAATACACGATGGAGCTATCACAACGGAGGATCCTGGCCTGGTATTTGCTTATTTCATTTTACCTCTGTCTCAGATTCATCCTTAACCATTTGCATCTCAGTATCAAGAATTAGTACACTATAAGATACTTGTTATTCCCCGTGAATCAAAAGGGTTTTTTAGTCCTCACACCATAAAAAAAGAAAAACGGGTCAATCATTAAGTTTCTTACTATGTGTGCAACGAGTTAGAAAGACCTATATCACGGGACGAATGTTGTATAAGTGTGGGAGTGGCTGAGTCTGACCCATATATTATACAAGATTGATCTCAAGCCGTACTGCGTGGATAATCACTCTATGTAAATTTTGTTTTTCTTTTCATTTAACAAAAACTTGATTTATGAACAGCTTGTTTGTTCTTATGAATCAGTGTTTAGATACCGTAACTCATTTGTTGATAATGTGGGTGCAGTGCTCTTATGGCTTCTCACAGCAGCATGTATCAAGACAGGTCGTCCTCAAATTGCAAGGCGTGCTATTGAACTTGCTGAAACCAGGCTATCGAAAGATGGGTGGCCTGAATACTATGATGGGAAACTAGGTTTATATATCGGTAAGCAAGCTCGAAAACATCAAACATGGTCGATAGCTGGCTACTTGGTTGCAAAGATGTTGCTTGAAGACCCTTCACATCTTGGTATGATTGCACTTGAAGAAGACAGACATCTGAAACCGGTTTTAAGGAGATCCGCGTCATGGAGCTTTTGAAGCTAGGATATTATGTATGTCCTTTACTCAATTCTTGACCATTCTATTCCGACGAGGTCACTGAAAACAGTTGGAGTGAATCATTTGTAGGACATTTGAATTAGAAAGTACTCTAGCTTTGAATTAGAATGTACATTTGATTTGAGCTGGTATCGTTTTAATGGTTCTTCTTCTTTTTTTTTTTTTTTCTTTAAGGTTAACTACATTGTAAACTCTAGGTTGCATCGAAATTTCTCGAGAAAGAAATGTGATCCAAGCGATATTTTCGAAAATTGGTGGTCCCTTTCGGTGAATGTATGTATCACCTGTTTTTTGAGAAAGGTGACAGAATAACTTATGTTTTGGCTTATATTTTGGGACGTAGAGAATATAAGAAGTACCAGGCATTACAACATAATACAAAGGTATCAACTAAACAGGAAGAAAGAAAGGAAACAAAGGCCTACAGGTGGTAGGCTCAACCAAAACAATTCGAAGTAAACGTAGGACGTCTACGGTCTTCTATTGCCTACATGATGCATGTCACCTCTGCCTTTTATATCCGATGTAGCGTAGGACGTCTTTGGTCTCAGACAACAGTTACCTTCATTAAGCGAGCATGTCTCAGATACTTTTGTTCAACCGTTGTGCCAGTAATATCACTCATCCATGGATGATTGATGCGTGAGTTTTGTTATTTATTATTATTATTATTATTATTATTATCCGAAAGTGGAATCAGTAGAAGTATAAGTACATAAATTCTCTTAAATGAATCGATGAATAGGAACAGAATGTACAGAATTTGGGAAATTCTTATCCGGGGAGTCTTCGTGTGCACCGCCCGTTGGATGTGCGACATGTGCGCAAGAAGACAAATATTTGAGAAATTCTTATCCGGGGAGTCTTATGTGTTTACTTACCTGGATGGGATTTTTGGGTGATCACAAAGGCCCATGATTATTGGAAAGGTTTTACCAACTGGGACATCTTAGTTGGTAAAACTGTTGTATATTAAAATTTCTCTGATCTAAGTAGGAGTCTTCATGTGTTAGTCTTTTTGCGCACATGTCGCACATCCAACAAAGCGATGCATACGAGGAGAGTGCAGGTAAGGGAAATTTTTACCTGGGGAGTCTTTGTGTGCACCGTCCGTTGGATGTGCGATTAGCCCATCAGCCCAATGAATGTGAAAAGGACAGGTAGGAATTTATCGAAAACCTCACTTTGTACCGGTTAACTTCAAATATCAACAACAAATCTCAAGAACTACTTAAACTACGAACAAAATGAGTAATAAAACAAAATTACAAACAAAACAAAAGGATTGGAACACTAATGCTTGGCAATGACAAAACTTTGTTTTCTAAGTAAAAGAACAATTTTATCTAACAAAACAGCAACCCTTGATGTGATGGATTGCATGCTAGCTGCCTCATACATTCATACTATTTTTTCCACCACATTTGGCCTGAAATATAGAAATCTTTATGATGCCTTTCTTCACAATTTCAAATACACAAACATCACCCACCTGCAACCCTTTGGCCTTGACAAATTGTGACCATCCTTTGCCCAAACACCACCTGTCATCAGGTCTCCAGCACTTCGCATGGTATATCGTATCATCTGAATCATGTATTTCAATGTCCTCTGCATAATCCCTCTTGTGCTCTCTACAAAAATGGGTAGGCAATTTCTGCATATTCAAGAAACATCAGAACAGTGTGTGTACACAAAAGACATATAGAGTAATCATTTAACGACAAGGTTTATTGGCACGAACCAAGTTGTGTCTGCTGATGTTATATTCTTGCAGTTGGACAACACAGGAAGGATTGTCAGTCCTATACATCTCCGCTTTATCAAGTGCATTCTCTGTTTCTACCACTTTCTTCCCATCAGTTTCTTTCTCCAATTTGCCTTTCGAAGAACGTTTCAACTTCTTATCTGTCACAAGAAAATGCAATCATCAACTCCAACATGCTTATCTATTCGCGTGTAAGCTAAATACAAACATTCTAGTAAACAAATGACACAAAGGCCAGGGCGCCCATCATCGGCAGGCAGCCGTGGCCGAGCCCCCCAAAATCAATGAATTTAAGGGCTAAAAATTTTGATCTAATATTATATATATACTGTATTTATATAAATAAGGAATGTATTCACCTTAATGGTTGTGACTCAAGATATCTTAAAGATGAGGCTTGGTTTGAATCTTGCAGCTTATAATAATTTTTGTTTTTTTAAACTGGTGACTAGGAAAGTCAAATAAGTAGGTTTTTTTTCCCTTCCAAACCCACGACTATCACACGCAGCTTTTTTTTTTTTATTTATATATACATTTTGAGTTCTTTTTTTTTTTTTGAAGAGGCGAGCTAAAATTTTTTTTTTTTTTCACTGGCTTCAAATTTGGACCCAGACGACGCCTCTACAAAAGAGCATATATATAGAGACACAAAGAACATACAGGACTGAGCCAACATTGGACACACATGTACACAATCAAAAAAAATGAAGCACATCAGGACATGAACAAATAGGGAAAGGAGACAATGTTAGCAGACATGTTTGAACTAAGGACATAGATGGGGTAATTAAGCTCTTTTCAAATGGAAAAAACAGAGAAATACATACTTGAAGACTTCTTTTCCTCCTTGTTTGAAGGAGCTGATCCCAACTGTGTTTTGCTGGCTCTCGTCTGATAAAGTATCAAATCAGTACAAGTAGGAGTCGTCTTTTGCTTCTTTCTCGGAGGAGATTCGTCCTTCTTTTCTTCCATAATTTTTACATCAGTTGAAAGCCTTTCCATGAGCTTTTAGGTTTAAGAAATCCAAGTCGATAATCTATCTCAGTGGCAGTAAGGTCAAATATGTGAAGATGAAATAACCTGTTCCCTTTGTATTTGAACAACAGAAAGTAACCAAAACCAACAGAATAATTCTTCATAAACTTATCCAACCCATCCTGAAGACAAACCAAAGTACCAGACTTTACTACTTTCACATGCCAAAGATCACCAACAGGAAGCTCTAGTCTTATTGTCCTAGAAAGTTCTTCACCATATTCTTCCACAAATCTTTTGGGCAATACCTACACAAAAGTAAAAGGGTGACAAGTAAAATACATTGTACTTTGTAATACTACATATCAAGCAAAGCAACTATAATGTTTAGTGCTAGCTGACTTGGACAAATTCACTTCGACCTAAAGTGTTAAACAAGGGGTGATAATACAAAGCTAAGAACATTCTGATCAAATATCTGTATATATATTAATATATATATATATATATATATATATATATATATATATATATATAAGATTTTGACAATGTCATTGTAGAAAGACACGAAATTTTCCAATAAAAGAAATTATGACCTTCAGGGATCGAAAAACGGAATGCAATAATCAAGAATAAGCTAGAAAGCATAAATCACACAAGAAACAATAACACGGGATTTAACAAGAAACAATAGCACATGTGGTTTCCGACAATTTGCCGACTAGTTCAAGAGAGGAATACCGGGGGTTCGAATCCCTCTCCATCCGCGAGGCTGCTAAGGGTTCTCTCTTGCCTTATCTATACATAAGAACGAATCGGATCGACTCGACTGATATGATAGATGGAATGGTAGTTTGTGTTATGATTGAGTTAGGACCTTGTCTCCCTTTCGTTATCTTCCGCTCTCCTTGTATAGGTTGGGAAAGGGCCGGGTGGATTACCTTTGGGAGCTAAGTCGAAGATCTCAGTGGTCTTGTGAGTGGTTGATATTCTGCGATTGCAGTTTCGAGATCTTCTAATGAGTTTCGATAACTTTAGTGAAAGTGGGACTAGACCTTTATCGTTCTTCTTAGAGCTAGTTCGTAGCTCACGGGCAGAAAGGAGGAGATTATATTATCATTTGAGATTTTACAGACTTCTGCAATTGTTCTAGGTTGCAACAGATGCGTATTTATAGCCACAAAACCCTAACCCTAGCCGCCATAATGACACACTAGCAGCTGAGTCACAAGTCGTAACCAGGAACTCAGCATCAAACTCAAAACTGACTGCAGGACAAACTAGGTGACAAATGAAAAACTCAGCAAAACTCAACTGACTCACTTAGGTGACAAATGACTTTCCCATACTAGAACACTTAAGCTGATCACCTTGATCACTGGCCCTTCAGCTTTGATAGAAGAGACGTAGAGATCAAGTTACATCTACCAACAATGGCATATCGAAAAATTATTATCAAGGCAAAAGTGACCAGTAAATAATCATTGAAACAATAAATAAGGCACTTGGTACGCAATCGCCATGGAAACAATCACAAAGGCCACGTACCGCCGGATTCACCCATCGGCAATGAATAAAAAGAAAGAAAGAAAGAACGATAAAAACAAAAGGTGATATTGCTTCATAGAAGAAGAAGAAGAGACTCAAGAGAGGGTTAGTATTCACCAGTCGCCGTTCACGAACAACAGAAGGCATAATAATTCTGTAGAAACTAGTTAAATACTGGGATTCTTCACTATTTCTTAGTTCTTCCATGGTAGATAATACCCTACTACCAATTTAGAGAAATATTTTAAGGGAATATTCACGGTAGGCAATGGAGATTACAATCCTAATAAGACTAATCGAATCAGTAGGGCTTTTCCAGGCTCCTTGACAAGGAGTATTATTTCTCGCTTTGGCCGCCTTATTACCGGGAAAAGAAAAGGAGCCTAATTTTACGGGAAATTTTTAGGTAGTGTGCATATCTACGTGACATACATCTGCAGCCCACAATCGAGATCAAGATCGTTTGTGTGGTCGTAACTACATACCACACAAAAATCAATTTTTGTAATCTGATTTGTGGCATAGTAGAAGATGCTCTCACGTGTGAGTCACACTACCTAAAAATTTCCCTAATTTTACGTATCCGAGGTCTTGTGGATTGGTGAGGTCACCCAACCAAACCAGATCGTGTCAGCTGGTCGGTTTAGCCCAGCAGTTTTTATCGAGAAAATATAAATTTAGATCACTGTAACACTTTTTATTTCATTTCAGATTGTGTCAGATTTGACATTTTTTTTTAAGTTGCCCGTGGAAATTTATTTTCCCCCTCGCCCTGTGGAAATTTCCTCCAGCCCGTGGAAATTTTCTCCTGATCCGGTTGAATTTTCCTCCAAAGATGTGGAAATTCCACGAGTGTGGGAAATTTCCACGGGCGATGGGAAAATTTCCACGGGCAACTTAAAAATAAATGTCAGGTCTGATCCGACCTGAAATGAAATAAAGGGTGTTACAGTGACCTAAATTTATATTGGAGTATGTCACCGGAAGTAAGCCGTGGCAATCGTGTATGGTGTCATACCTAGAGAGCCAAGATTTGTTGGAGTATGTCACCGGAAATCGGGATGGAGGAAATTTCCACAGGGTGAGGGGGAAAATAAATTTCCACGAGCAACTTAAAAAAAAATGTCAGGTCTGATCCGACCTGAAATGAAATAAAGGGTGTTACAGTGACCTAAATTTATATTTTCTCGTTTTTATCTACATCATGTTATAACTATTCAGCCAAATAAAATTTGTCAGAAGAGTAAATACGTATATGTATGTGTAGATGTAAAGTAGTTTTTATTCGTCGAAATTTGTGAAATAAAGCAATCACATAGGAGGAAGAGATGATCATTATTCTACTCACCCAATCAAAAAAATTCAAGCGTATGAGGGAGATGAATCTTGCTCTTCTCGGAAAGTTAGCTTGACAATTGATAGAACAGAATAACACTTTTTGGGTACAAGTCTTGTCTCATAAATATAAAGAACTGACGAGTAGGCCGAACAAGGGTGTTCACAAGTGTGGAGGGCCATTTTTGCAAGGCATACACAGTCCTTTGGGGTGGGTTCGAGGAGAGTAACCAGGAATATTTTTGGGGAGATGATGCGAAAGGGAAATACACGGTTTCCTCAGGTTACAATTTTCTTCGACCAACTGAGGAACCGACGCAAAATAACAAGTTGTGGGGGGAAATTTGGGAGTTAAAGGGGCCGACCCAGGGCAACTATTTACTATGGAGCATTTTGCATAATGCCCTACCAGTTGGTGAAAACCTTGCGAAGCGTCAGATTGTCCCTGCAGCGACGTGCTTTTTGTGTGACGACGAAGATGAGTCTATTTTACATACATTACGGGACTATGATTGGGCAAATATGGTGTGGTGCATTGCTATTCCGTGAGAGGAGTGGAGCAGATTTTTTGGGGCCCCAAATGTGAATGACTGGGTGACGTTAACTCTAACGGCAAAGCCAGGAAGCATATTTGGATCAACGAAGTGGAAGTATTTGTGGCAAGAGATTATTTACGGCATATGGCTATGGCGCAACAGATAGCTACATGGTTATGACAAAGAGAGACCTCTGGCGTTCATCTTCACATCTAGAGCAGCAGAACGAGCCAAAAACCTCCGTCTTGCTTGGCAAATAGATGATTAATGATTTCTGTAGTAGTTAATCGTGATAGGCTTTGAATTTTATTTTCTTTGAACTATGTATGATTGTCTTTGGCCTATTGCAATAAAATATTCACTTTTCAAAACAAAAAAAACAAAAAAAATTATTTCAAGCGTTCCTTCATAATACGCCAAACCCGCAAAAGAGCCCACGGATCCTCAATTGGGCCTATACGGAGACCCAATACCGGATAGGGTCCTTGACCCAGTGAGTCCGCACTCGCGTAAGCCGGATAGAGGCCAAGAATCAGTCAACAAGCCTTCAACCCACCATCTACTAAGTGCGACCCGAAGCAGCTGGGGGCCGGCCAGTCTGCCCCTCATAACACAAGTCCGCCAGCTCGGACCAAGCCCGCTATACTAGGCGAACATGATTCACACATGACGGCTACAGACACGGATATTGACACGCCGCACGACACAACACGGACACGGCGATACGGCTAATTCCAAAATTTAAAGACACGACATGCCGCCGACACTTTATAAATAAGATTCAATTTATGATGTAAATAAGATTCAATTTATCAAAAAATATATTCGTAAGAATTTAAAAAACTAGAAAAAATAAGATATGTAATACGTAAACTCTATGAATATCTAAAATAGATATTCGACCTTTATACGGTGCCAAAAGAAATTGTGATTGACCTTCAAAATACTACAATTTATAAAAATGATTGTTTATCAATAAAAACATATAAACTTAATACGGCGTACTATTTATTAAATTATTATAGAAATAGAAATCGTGTATTTTAACGTTTCCATCGACGAAAACTTAAATAAAGTAAAAAAAATTAAAAAATTGGGTTCAGGAGTGTCGGGGAGTGTCGGTACCGTGTAGGGGAGTGTCGACAGCGTGTCACAGGCGCGTCGGATATTAAAATTTTAAATATTATTATTTTAATCAACCGACACATGTCGGTCGCGTGTCGGAAACGTGTCGGTCGCGTGTCGGAGTGTGTAGTGTCGGAAATGTGTCAGACACGGCGCACGGTGCCCAGATTGAAGCGTCGGTGCATCATAGCATGACGGTTACAAGACAGACACAGACACAGACTCAAGCTCAGCGAAATGGCTAGTGTTGGGTCCGCCCCTCACCAATTCGCCACAACAGCTGTCTAGATTAATTATGTCACATCATTATAATTATGTCTTGTCATACTTAGCATAATCATCATTAGTAGTTCGCCTATATATAGTGGCTCAATGTAAATCATTTGACATCTGAAATATTATACAAGCAGACTAGACTATTCCAATTTGTCGACTCCAATCCTGTCTTGTTAAAGCTTTGAGTCCGACCACAACACATTCATAATCGCCGCCGTGCACCACCAGCAAAATCACACACAAACAGTCAGATATCCACATTAAACCACCGTTACCGCTACTGTGATAATTCCGACATTATCACTTCACTAACAAATTAGCAGAATAATTTCTCATTCCTAACAAATGAAAAGGAAACATAAGATCGACCATGCAAAAATGTCCGACAATACTCTAGAATGCCGCCTACTACTGACAAGTCATGTCCACGAGTCATAAGCTTTTGAAGGATAAGTAAGGAGTCCTCTTCGAAAATCACTATTCGTTACCCCCAAAAAACTGCTAGAAAAATAGCATGATATATCGCCAAGCTTCCCCACACAAGGTATCATAATTTCCTTATAGGCGTCGAGAAAAGCTCTTTAAAATAGTCCCTTGTGAGTCTCAAAGAATATTGCCTATAGTTGTCTAACCATCTTTGAAAGTTGCATCTACATTGAATTGCACAACATCTCCAGAAGGAGCCTTCTATTTCCTTTCGTGTTGTGATGTCATTGAGGAATTCACATGCATTCTCGTTGACATTATATAATCCTAAGCTTCAGTATCAAATCGAGCAATTAGTTCTTGATCATCAAGTCATACTTGTACCAATTTGTTGGGCAAATCATGTTTATATTATTGAAAAGAGTAATGATGAGGGCACAATTGTAACAAGTCAAACAATGTTTATCTATACCGTTAATCATAATGAGTCTAAATAATATTTTTACACTTATTAATAAGATTGTTCATTTTTTTCTTCTTTCTAGTTAGGAGATTCTTACACGCCAATTGTTCGACTAAATACCTCATGTCCGTTTCCAGCTATAAAAAGGATAAAAGATTACATAATGACATAGTTTCAAGAAAAGTTAGACTATTTATAGGATAACAAACCAATTTCCGTAAAACCTACACCTAAAAAGCCCCAATGACTATCCATTAATTAAATCATAAATAAAATACTCAAAATTAATTTGAACGTGCTACATAATTTCTATCCCCTTACTCAGAAAACCCATACACGAACGAATCCATTGATGATGATAAGTCTGACACATTACACACCTTAGCTCACCATTAAATCAATTTGTGGATCAAACTTGTTTATCATCTTACGGAACAATTTCAAAATTCCTTTACATGGTCCATTTTTGCTCAAAATACTCAAACATTAAGAGATTATAAAAAAAAACTTAACGTAAGCGTGATGAACTCCTCTTCTACATTTGAGTTGTTTTCATCATGCATACTACCATTGTCATTGATCATTTACGTTCTTTAGAGTAGTTATATTTAAATTTAGGGATAATTACATTTTTAGTTCCCCATTTTCTTTATTTTTTTCAAAACTAATATCTATATTTCATTGTTACGATAAACATTCATATGTATACATTTTTGTTACGATAAACATCCCTATGTTTCATTGTTTCGGTAAACATCCCTATGTATGTGTTTTTGTTATATGATAAACACCCCTATGTATGTTTTTTGTTACAATTATTGGGCAATTTACTGGGTGTTTATCATAACAAAAACATATACATAGGAGTGTTGATTGTAGCAATGAACATACATAGATGTGTTTATCGTAACAATAAAACATAGAGATGTTTATCATAACAATGAAAAATACAGACTAGTTTTGAAAAATTAAAGAAATTTGAGGTCTAAAAGTGTAATTATCCCTTTAAGTTAATGTCGGGTGACCACATTATAAAAATGATGTTTGAATGTCGGGGTTTCGTGATTTGGAATGCTTCAATTTGGTTTTATTGGCAAAGCAATCTTGGAGGTGTTTGAACAGTCTGGGCTCGTTGGCCTCACAGGTCTTGCATGCGAAATATTTTGAGGAGAGTACCATTCTTGCGGTGAGGTTAAGGACTAGGGTCGGGATCTTCTGCTCAATAGGATGAGATGGAGGGTGGGGGGGATAGAGATTCGGTGTTAGATTTTCATGATGCCTGGACTAGTCGGCAACCTTCGTTCCGTATACCTTTTGCAGGGCATGAGCTTCCCACGGATGCTAAGGTATCATAACTATTTATTCCCAATTATAGAGTGTGGGATGTGTCGCGGGTTCATCAGTTGTTTAGGCCATGGGAATTTGACGCTATTTTGGCAACCACCATTACCCCATGAGGCCATCCAGATAGGCAGATATGGCATTATGACCGTAAAAGAGTTTATTCGGTTCGATCAGGATACTTTCTGGCCTTATCCCTTTGTCGACAATTGGCTGTGGCAGGATAGACTGCCTAGGCGGGAGAGAGTAGGGTATGGAGGATCTGCTGGCATGTGGCGGGGCTCTAAAAACCTTGAGGCATGTGTTTTTCGAGTGTGAGATGGCAGATAGATTTTGGAGGGTGTCACCGTTTTATGGGGTCTTAGGACGCCATCGTTCCGCTTCCTTTGCAGATTTCTTTATACGGTTGTTAGAGGATCATGGTGTGCAGGACACTGCGCGATTCATGTGGCTTATGTGGGGAGTTTGGAAGGCGCGTTGCTCGCGGTGTTTGATGATCAGTGTGTTTATGTATTTGCAGTATGTATACGTTCTCTGGCAGCGTCGACTGACTATGCAGAGGCTACGGAGATGTATCGGACACAGGCCTCGGCCCAACACTTGGCGGATAAATGGTTCAAGCCAATAGTGGGGAGATAAAAAGTAGTGTCAATGCGTCAGTTACTTAGGCAGGGGCGGGTGTTGGAATTATTTTCCACGGCTCTCATGGAGCAGTTCTGCACTACTTTGTGTATCATTTTGATTCAGGAGACCCGGTGGAGTACTTGGAGTTTAAGGCGATTTCCTTGGCTCTAGAGGAGGCGAGGTGACTGGGGATTCAACGGTTAGTGGTGAAGAGTGATTCTTTGGCATGTGTTTCCCGTTTTCACAGACCTGTGTTTGGATCACACAGCGCATGGCTGCTTAGTGCATGACTGTTTGACTCTATTATCTAGCTTCATCTATGTTTCTTTCACTTTTATTCGGCACATGGAGAATACATCATCTTATATTTTAGCTAGATATGTTTTGTTAATTTATGCTCGGACATCTTAAAGGGTTAGTCTTGCCTGATTCGTCCGTTTGTGGAATGAACCCCAATAATTACTTTGAATGACATGTTACAGTACTTTCCCGACCTTTTTCAGGCCTTTTCCATTTTCAATTTTTTTTATTCAATTGCACATTTTTCTTCTACTTCACGTATAATATTCATTGTAAATGCAACAATATTTTTTTATGATGCGCAGTTTCTTTTTTTTCTTTTTTTAAAGTCTAGATTATATATGTAAATAACAATGTTGGAATAAAATTTAAAAAAAAGCCATATATATATATAACGTCAAAGTTATCATCAACATGTATTGTTGATTTTAGCGATGAATATCTGGATTAAATAAGAGCAATATTTCTGGTTAATGTGTGTTAATGCTCAAGAACAACATGAAGATAATATAAAGAAGTAAAAACACAAAGACTGTTGAAAAATTGATAGAGGTTGTCTTTATTTTTCATTAACCGATCGAATCCCCGAAAAGGAGTACAAATGTCACTATTTATAGGGACTAAGATTCGGTGGTTACAAGGTAGAAAAAAAATACAAGTAGTGCATAAGTAAATACAAGGCCATTAGGCGAGCTTGTATCTTAATCGCTGCAGGTTTTCACCTGTAACCGTCGTGTATGAACTCTGTTGCCTAGTCAAGCGGGGTTGTTCGGAGCTGTCGAACTGCGAGTTGGGAAATGCGAGCAGGTCGGCCCCCGGTGCTTCGTGTCGAGCTGGATGTTTTGCTTATCGATGCCTATTGCCTTGGCCAATCACAAAATTCGAAATCATTATGACAATCGTTATCGAGACATGCAACCCAATCAAAGGGCCTGACCTATCAGACTATAACGGCTATGTCAGACTCCGATATGTGTTTTAGACACGATATCGAGCAACTCTTTTCAGCTTGCCCAATACAGATGATATCGGCGCCCCGAGCCCCCCAAAATCTATGAATTTAAAGGCCTCATGAAATTTTAACTCAATAGTATGTATATATTACAATTTTCAAAATGAATAAAGTATTGCTCTATTGGTAAGCAGTATGATATAACTTCATAAGTGACCAAAGTTCGATTCTTGCTAGCAAAAAAAATATACTCCCTCCGTCCCATAATATAAGGTTTTTTGGTCATTTCACACCGTTTAAGAAAACATAATAAATGAAGTTCTTTTTTAATATTTGATCTGAAAATATTGTATTCTTTTTTTGGGCCGATTAATAATATTACATTGTTTTGTGTGAAAGTGAAAACAATGTATTTAATATTGTATTGTTTTGTGAGAAAGACTTATATTTTGGGACACCACTAAAAAGCCAGAAAGACCTATATTACGGGACGGAGGGAGTACTTTTTTGTTAACTTTCTTTTTTTTTAAACATGTTAACTTTTTTTTTTGGTTAACCTTTTTCTAAAAAGAGCGTAAAAAAATATTTGACCCCGAATGTAAATTGGGATATAAACGTCCCTATATATATATATATATATATATAATCTACACTTAAAAAAAAAAAAAAGAAACTGTGTATCATAAAAAAATTATTGTTGCATATACAATGATTATACGTGAAGTACAAGAAAAATGTGCCAAAAAAAAATAGAAAATGGAAAAAGGGGTGAAAAATGGGTCATTGAAAAAATTGACAATATGTCATTTAAAGTAATTATTGGGGTCCACTCCGCAATCGGATGAACCAAGCTAGACTTACCCCATCATGAGGTATTTCGCCTCTTGTTACATTTTAGTCGTTTGTTTGGCGGATGTCGATTAATAATGAATTTTTTTCCTAAAAAAAATTACGAACTCTGATTTTTTTTTTTTTTTTGCATTCGATTTTTTTTGGCAGTACTTTTTTTTAAAAACCAACCAAATTTTATTAATCAATATCCGCCAAACAGGCGATCAAGATGTCACCCGAGGGCGAAGAACCCCAAAGTGTCCGAGAAGAAACCAACAATTCATGCCGAAATTAAGAAGATCTGTTGAGGCATTTCTGCCACGCCTAATGAAAGAAAAAAAAAAAAGATCAAAACTAGACAAAAGTGCAAACAATCTCCGAGGCCTGAGCCGGCATGCATGTGAGATCATCCCCAGTCGGCGAAGGCTGCTTATACACGTTAAGCAATCACTCTCTACGCCCCGGCCGCCCAATCCTTGTGTTGCTCCTCCAAAGCCAGAAAAATTGCTCGAAGCTCCATATAGTCCACGAGATTATGCGGATCAAAATGATCGCGAAAGAATGCAAAACCAATCCATGTGAGTCCCGAAAGATTACCCCAATACCCGCAGCTGTCTCTGTGGCCGACGCCCACATACACTTTACACCTAATTGCGGTTCCGACCATCGATCCGGTAAGTGTTGGCTCGAACCCTGAGACCGATAACTCTCCATTGCTTCTGTATACTCAGCTGATGCAGCCAATGACCGCGCACACAGCGCAGTCATTTATTATTAATTTTCTCTGTTACATTACTCAATTTATTATTTTTTAATATTCTATAAAATAAAAAGGACTTTCTAAAAGAAATAAAAACAAAGGGTCGGGATCACCTATCTAATTTGAGTGTCTAATTTCGGTGTCTAAGTAAAAACTACGTAGTTTTATGTGTATCTTATTTTTGGAAGAAAATTTATGAAAAACAAACCCAAAAAAGAGATACACATGAAACTACTACATAGTTTTTACTTAGACACCCAAATTGGACATGTGATCCCAACCCGAAAACAAAATGGGATGAAATCATCTGTCCAATTTGTATGTATAATTTCGGTGTCGAAATAAAAACCACGTCGTTTCATGTGTTTTTTGTTTTATTTCTTGAAGAAAATAAAATTAAAATAAAAACCAAAAACCAAAAAATAAAACACACATAAAACGACATCGTTTTTACTTAGACACCGAAATTAGACACACGGGTGATCTCATCCCAAACAAAATAGACATGAAAACGGAAGGGAAGAAAAATCACGAAGATCAAAGCCAAGGGAAAGACAACGATAGTTAGAAGAAGATCGCCGGAATCAGAATGAGGGAACCCGTGAAGAGGCCGTTGCACGTGGTGAGCAAATGGGTGCGGAGGCAACCACCAAAGATCAAAGCTTTCTTGGCCGTAATTGCTGGCATGGTTGCCCTTTTGATCATCCGAGCTATTGTCCACGATACCGATAACCTTTTCGTGGCTGCAGAGGCGGTTCATTCTCTTGGACTTTCCCTTCTTATTTATAAACTCAGCAAGGAGAAAACTTGCGCCGGTATGCTTTATTCTTACCCAATTAGTTTTGACCCCCCTTCCCCTAGGAGGTGAGAAGGCTTTGGGAGGAGCTGGCTAGTCAACTACTTTACCACAAAAGCAGGGTTTTGGTATTTTATCTGTGCAGTTAGTCTGTTTTACATAGTGCTTTTCTCGGTTTTATCTTTTTCGGTTGCAAACAATACGGAATAATTGGAGCTGGAATGTTGGCCGATTGTGTCTTGCTGCTAGTAGAGGGAATTTGATTGTTTTGTTCTCATGATGAAACTTATGTATGTCGTAATCTTTTTGAACTTTTTTAATGGTGGGATACTGTAAATCCATTTACTATTGAGATTATCTTTTGATTGGGGAAAGAATGGAGAGGTCTTTACTGTTATGTTTTTGTGATGTGATATCTGGAGATTGGAATCGAAATTACAACCCCTTTGTTTCTTTTTCTTTAGAGGAAACGGCCTTCTTGATGATCATGATGTCGAGTGGAACTTCCAGCTTTGAATTCTAATTGTCTGTTTTAATTCACTGCAGTGTGATGAAAACAATGTTTGTTTGTTTGTTTGTTTGTTTGTTTGTTTTGTTGTTGTTGAAAGAACTGGCTTTGTAATGTGGATAATATCTGTTTGTTTGGATGGACTACAGATCTTTGAATTTTAAATTTTCCTATGGCCAAACTATGTAGTCATTCCTTATGATAAAAGTCTTTCTTTTTTGGTGTAAATGTGACCTTGCTTAAAACCGCTACGGATAGTATACTGATCCCTTGGGAGTCAGAGCAGTTTAGCCGGGCATAATGTGAACACATTCCTTCTCTTTGATGAGCCGTTCTCCGTCACCTACCCTGGGTAAGGTGGAGTAGCCAGAACGGCTGTGGTTGATGTTTTAGGGTCCATTTTGTGACATGTTTTGATTGGGGTAAGACTCTTACTCTTAGTCAGTGGAGAGTATCCAGTGGTTTGGAACTGTAGCTGAGCTACTTTATCTTTCTTTCAGTGCCTGAAATTGATGGAAACATGATTCAGATTTGATACAGAATTTCCATGATTTATTGATTTAAAATGTTATGCTCCCTACGCCCCAAATTGTTTAGGACTTTTGGAACGTCCACTTTTTATTTAAGGAGTGTATGAGACATCATTTAATGTTTTGTCTTGTTCTTAAAATATCAGGATTTCCCATTTCTAGAGTCTTGACTTCTTCTATTCTTTTAAGCTATTATTCTATGAATTGGTTCAAAATTTCAATTTACCGACTTTTTCCTTGTATGGCATAACTGTTGGATGGTTGGCCTTTATCAATCAATATTGTGTTTGTTGCAGGGCTGTCTCTCACGTCCCAGGAGCTTACAGCTATATTCTTGGCTGTTAGACTATATTGTAGTTTCTTCATGGAATATGATATACATACTTTGCTCGACTTTGCTACCTTGGTAACAACGTTGTGGGTCATTTATATGATGCGCTTCAAACTGAGGTCCAGTTACATGAAAGACAAAGACACCTATGCGATTTACTATGTGGTGAGTTCTCTTATGTTCTTACAGGGATCAGATTTTCCCATCTCATGGCACACACCAATCCTTCATTCACTTTTAAGTATATGCTTTGGTTTTTTGAATCTGCAGGTTGGTCCTTGTGCAATTTTAGCTCTACTAATTCACCCACCTACATCACATCACTTTATCCTTAAGATTTCATGGGCGTTCTGTGTGTACTTGGAAGCTGTTTCCGTGTTGCCTCAACTGCGTGTCATGCAGAATACTAAGGTATTAATCCTTGAGTGAAAAACACCTCTCTTAAATTTCCTATAGCAATCTAGAGCCTTTTGTTGATGACACTTTGAATTGTACAGATCGTTGAACCTTTCACAGCTCATTATGTATTTGCATTAGGCGTTGCGAGGTTCTTGAGCTGTGCTCATTGGGTTCTCCAGGTTTGACTTCAAGACTTGGACTTTCCCTTCTTTTGTGATTTTTTTTCTTCAAATGATCTGAACACATTTGTGCCATGGGCATTGTGTGCAAACCCAGGTGTTGGATCGGCGTGGTAATCTGTTAATGGCATTGGGTTATGGATTGTGGCCTGCTATGGTGCTTATTTCTGAAATTGTCCAGACCTTCATTTTGGCTGACTTCTGTTATTACTATGTGAAAAGGTGAAATATGCTCTACACTTGCCTAGTGCCAGTTTTAACAATATTTATCTGATTCTAAATTATCATCATGCAGTGTTTTTGGCGGGGACCTCATGTTGCGCCTTCCTGCTGGAGTAGTCTAAATCTTTAACTAGTCCAAGCTCTTAATTTCCTGTAATTTTTATTTATTTATTTATATTTTTTTTGTTCACGGTTATCTCATAAAGCTCTTTGTTTTGGTTAGTTTACAACACATACTGTTTTGTAGGTTAGCCAAGCTTGAATTAGAATGAATGTTCATCAAAAAGGAAGCAGCTTTAACTGTTGTAATTCCCGTCTTTTTTGTTCTTCCCTGTGGGAATCTTATTATTATTATTTAAAATAGAAATACATGTCAAGAATAATTTCAGATTATCTTAGAGCTCGATTAAGAATCTCAGATATTTGCAAGATTTCTTGTGAGAATACCCTCAAAAGTAATCCCGGGACCAAATGCTAACACCAATCCCCAGTCGTTGTCTGTATCTTTGTTTTGCTCTTCTTTCTTTCTCAGCTTTGCATTCTCTTCTAACATGTACTCCAATACGTAAACAATCGTGTTGCTACTTGCGTTTCCATAGTCAGCCAATGCTCTCCTGCTTGCAATCAGCTTTTCTGGCAACAAATCTAGCTTTTTCTCTAGCCTGTTGAGAATTGCAGGGCCACCGGGATGGACAGCCCAGAACATCTTGTTGTAATCCTTGTCTGAATAACCTATAATCTCCATTAACTTGTGACAAAATCCTTCAATGTTGTCCTCAATTATCTGTGGAAGTTCCCTTTCTAATTTAAAGCTGATGCCTTCTTCTGTAAGGCGTCCATCAATGATCTTCTCTGTATCTGGCAAGAAATGTTGCAGAGCTGTATGCAGCTCAAAAAGAGGCCTTTCTGTTGTAACAACCGGGTCTGTGCCAATCATCATTGCTCCGGCACCATCTCCAAAGAGTGCCACTCCTACTAAATCATACGGTCTTTCAGCACTCGGGGGTTTGAATCCGATAATGGTAGTTTCAGAAGTAGCGAGCAACACTCTGCTGCCTGGATTGTTCTCTGCGATGTCTTTTGCAACGCGAAGGCCAGCAACACCCCCGGAACAGCCTGAGAAGTAAAGCATCACCCTTTGAGTTTGTGGCTTTAAACCTAGACCTTTGGCAAGGTAAAGATCTCCTCCAGGAAGGCGAGCTTCACTAGATGAGACATACACTAAATGGGTAATATCTGTAACCGGTCTACCCCAGGTCTTGATGCAGGATTGTGATGCTTCAATCGCCATTTTTGTGACAGCAGTGTTGCAGATATCCAACCGTTGCTGCAATGTCGGGTGACCTTCCACTGTAAGCTCAGGGTACTTCTTTAGAATCTCTTCTGACATGACCACGTATCTTGTTTTAACCGTGGTCGTCTTGCCTGTAGTAGTAAATCAACAAAACATTGATAAAATGAACAAGGTTAATTAAAGTTTTCAATTCAGAGATAGAGGTGAATGCTTGTGTATTTAGTAAGAAAGAGAGAGCGTGTTACATAGTCGAGTGAGCTTCTGCCGGAGTTCAGGATCATCACAGTTGGTGTTCCTGAAGTAGCCATCTACCAAAAAGTCTTGCATAACAAGCTGGTGAGGGAAGGCCTTGCCAAGTGCCAGAATGTTGGCTTTCTGCGGTTTTCTTACGCCTCCGTCTGATTCTAGACTGCGGTTTTCAAGGCTACCCATATTTTATTTAGCTTTCTTATTGTAGAAAAAAGGTAAAGCCTAAAAGGATGCAGATCTTAGCACACAGGGTTCTTCCCTTTTATAATGGGGTGGTAGGGGTGGGGGTGATGTAATTTTGGGATTGGTTAAGGAGCATGTAAGTCATGAATCTTGCTGGTGACTGTTAGGTTGAATGCTGGTAAAAAAAAAAATGGTGTTACATTGATTTAGAGGCAAGT
Source organism: Gentiana macrophylla (assembly GCA_026214975.1). Classification (NCBI taxonomy): domain Eukaryota; kingdom Viridiplantae; phylum Streptophyta; class Magnoliopsida; order Gentianales; family Gentianaceae; genus Gentiana; species Gentiana macrophylla. Next base: position 22,085,135 of record CM047814.1, read on the forward strand.
ACCAACAGCTCTTGTATTATAGAGAGTAGAGACACAATCACATGTGTTCTATTAAATTTCCCAAGAAATAGAGATGACAATTCACATGTGTCTAAATTACGCATTTTACCCTCCAAAACTAACGCATTTGTCTAAAGTACCAGTGGATACATCAAGAAGATAACAGTTTTTTTTTTTTTTTTTTTTCGTTTCCTAATAAAGACGCAAAATAAGCGAAACAGAGCTAGTAGATACAGGCAAATGGCCAAGATCAGATTGTTCATTTTGAATAAAACATGAACTCAGAACGCCATTCCAAGGTCGAATGAAACGCGCCTATTATTCAAAGTTGGTGAAGACACTTGTCGTTGATGTACTCAATGACTTGGGTGACTGATTGGTCAAGTGCAGCAGCGACTGCTGCCAAATTCTGCAAAAACTCTTCAGCCGTTGGTTTCTCGCCATCCACGATATCAGTCACCGCTTTCACAAATATTACCGGAACTTTGAAAAGATCAGCCACATAAGCAATTGCAGCTCCCTAAAACACACAGGCAGTTCCACAACTAAGTTAAAAATATGATGCAATAAAGTTCACAGATCTTATAAGAGTTTTGATTCTTTTGAATACTACATTCACAACAAGTGTTATAGTTTTCAGTCACATTTTACTTCTAACAGTTGGATTATTCTAATAAATGTCAAGTTTCTACACTATTTAACATTACTTAATCATCACACTATGAGCTCACTTTTCATAGCCTCATGAAAAAGATTTTGAAAGAATCTTCTCCGTCTTTTCTTTAATTGTCCCGTCATCCACCAAATAAACAAGAAGGATATCACACCAAGCCTAGCAACAAAATTTGGTAAGTTATCACGTGAAAAATTACCTCCATGTCTTTTATAGTTGTATCATTTGCAGTAATAGATTCTTCATCCTGTGTGGTCATATCCAATGAATCACCGGTAGACAATTTTCCAACCTACAAAAAGCATAGAAAAAGGGATGTTAAAGACATTTGACGTATGAAGGGTGCAAATAATGTATCATTTGCTACCTGCCTAAAAATGTAGTGCAGAGGAAGAAGAAATTTGGGGACAGACAGGAAAGAGGGGTTGGGGTTGAGGGGGTGAGGGTAAATCAGTGTATATTGCCTTTTTATTCAGGTAAATGAGTGCCAGTCGATTACCTTTAGATTCAGCTCCTTCACAAGATTGGGTGTAGGAAAAGCCTGTCTCAAGCCGACTCCATACAGATCAAACACCTTGAAATTGACAAAAGGCAGATACAAGGCGTAAGGTAACATTTAACTGAGCTGGTTATCTCAATTAGCGAGTGGTAAAACAGGGAAGCGGTTTCTAAAAGGCTAAGAAAAAATTAGATGGATGACTAGACCATCTTAGTCAAACTGTATCTGCAGATTTTAAACCACTTCAGCACATACCATTAAACTGAAAAACTAAAGGATGAATCAGGAACGATGTAAACAACAGGCTCAAGAGTCTGCTAAGAATTTTCCAGTTATGATTTTTGAAGAGTAAAAAATAAATGAAAGAAAATGCTGATAATAACAGAAACAGGGAAGAAAACGGAAGGCATCACCACTGGAGAACTCTCACACATGTATACCACATAGCTACATAATTATTTTAAAACAAAATTAGAATCAAATGTCACAACATACTACATGCTCACAAGCAATCCAAACTTAAGGACTAAATAGAAAACACATCCGTTGAGGCCTCAGTATTCTGCATCAAAGAACATCAAAGGAAAACCTGACAGAGATTCAGCACCAGCATTTTGTCATTTTTAAAGAGACCATAATAGGACCCAAACTCGAGTCTTCAAGGGGAGGGGGAACATGATACTTTCACTGACCATCATACTTTCACAATTCAGCACCCACAATATTCACTCTACTTTACAAGGGACAATATACAATGTAATCATGCTAATGTCCATTGAGTTACAGACTTTCAGCTCTTAATGTACAAATATGACAATTTTTATGTTATCAAATTACATTGGAATGCGTGGCACAATTCTTCAGGTGTTATACCATGACTCCCAAAAAATGCAAAATTGCCAAATTTTATCTAGCAATTCCTGGATGAACACATATATTCCAACATGTCTTATAACTGGAGCAAAAAGTTTTCAAAGTTGAAGCCAAAACAACTCCCTCAGAGAGAGACAAGAGTAATTCTCACATGAAATGTTTCTTTTTCCAACTCGAACAATGGTGTCTGTAAGTAGATAAAAGCGATGAAGACTAATGAATCTAATGTAAACTCACAGGGATTGGTATTCTTCTGTCATGGAAAGCAACTTCTGATGCAATATACACGTCGCCTATGCAAGCACCTTTTGACTGAAAATGACAATACATGGGTAAGAATGCGATGAAGGAATTATTCATGATCACCGCATGTATCTGCATTGAATTGGTACAGGAAAAAAGGGTACATATATTCCAAATACTAATGAAAAGTTACAAAAGTAGAAACTATATTCTGACCTATTAATAGGAATAGTAAACAGTTGAAAAGATGTACATGCAAAAGTAACAAAGAACATGGAGCATAACTCTGATGCAGTAGTTAAAAAAATTTATCGTAGCCTACCCTGCCTGAACAAAGACTCAATTCTTGTTATCATTAAGTTGAAGGATTGACAGGAAAGAACCACAGAAGGAAAGGGACAAAAAAATTGAAAATTAATTTGTTCAATAGGAGACTAATAAATGCAGTAAAAAAACATGAAGCTGAGTGTTACTGAGACAAGATGGAAGCCAGCACCATCAACCATATTTCCATAATTCTCTGCAACAAAACCCTTAAAGAACAGTACCCTGTAACATAATCTCACCTTAAACCCACCCGCAGTGCCGGCATTCAAGATAAGATCAGGCTGAAAAGCTTGTATAGAGGCATATGTCACCAGAGATGCTGAAACTGTCCCTACACTGTCCACCCCTGTCATGAAAATAGAGTTGGTCTTTAATTAGTCATGATTTTTAGTGTGATGTTTCTTTTAACATTAAAATTCCATAATTATAAGATTTATTAACAAATCTATCTATAGGTTTGAATGCCCAATTTCGGGAAAATGTAAGCCCACCCAACCTTTCGTTATTAGCTTACATTAAAATCTAAATGTTTCAATTCGTCCAATTCATAAAAAGCCCACGTGACAAAGGTCATAGGAGAAAAACTTACCCAAAGCTGCATCTTTTCCTGGACATACAATATCGATGTGAAGACCTTTGTAATTGCCTTGGTACCGAATCCAAGGAACACCTTTTGGAAACCTGTGTTATCAAACTATGACTGGATTCGTTTCATGTTTCTTTCAGAAATAATACAATTGCAAACATATCAGTAGTGCGACGACTAAGGAGATTAAAAAAAATGATGCAAACTCTCCCCCAAAAGAAGAGGTCTAAGACAAGACAAAATTAGCTAACATTCAGACACTCCCAGGTGCTAATATAATCACAAACATATCAGTAGTTCAAGATGTGCTTCACAAAGAAGGGTAAACGTGCCATGGCAGACAAAGGAGAGACCTGTGGCAGCACATTAGTGCATCAAGCCGAATAAAAACTCCATTATAGTCAAGCTGGTCAAAGTAAAATGCCTAATTTAGGCATCACTCGAGGGCTAAAATATCTAGTTCATGTACATAGAGAAATGATTCCGTGATTTGTCAAGGCTACCATGCGATAATCAAACACTTAGAAGGTATTGATGCGAGAAAACTGAAACATGACAAGTTGACTACTACTTGATAACTGCAGTCCTTACCATTAACAAGCCAAATGATTATGGTAAGAATCAAAACCACAGAATAGTAATCATTCGATTCTAAAGCTACTGACCAGACCAAATTTAATAACTAGAAGAAAAAACAACAACCAAAAAAAAAAAAAAAAAATGGGAGAAAAGAAGAATGAATTACGGAGAGTCGACATCCTCAGTGAGTTGGAATTTGTTGACCAGTGGAAGCGCCTCTGTCTGCATAGCTGCACTTATTACCCCAATCACACAACACACACAAACACAAACACAGAGTATCATCACCAATTAATTCAGTTCCGTAAAAGCAGCAGAAATTGACAGGGGAATAACATACCGATGACGAAGAGGACATTAGAGATAGGGCGCCCATTGACTTGTGAATGTGAAGCAACCTCGATCACTGCATCCCCTTTGACTTCGTCGGAACTGTCGTCGTGCGGAGGAGCCATGTTCTCCGCCGGAATTTCTCCTCCTTCGCTGTTTCCTACGAACGCTACTACTACTAATTACTACGGAACAAGCTGTGTGCTATGGGATTATATACTTTTGATTTTTATGTTAAATTAATAATAATAATAATAATATTGAAATGCCAATCTGGCCGAATTTATGGAGTATGGGTTCCACATCAATATGGTAGTATTATTATTATTATTATTAAACAGAAAAAACCCAAAAATTTATTTGCTGTCCCTAAAAACATTTTAATACTACACAAAGCGATTATTATAGACTTGGTTTTCAAGAATATTGACAACCATGTTGACGTGGCAATCTTATCCACCCGTAAATGTGATAATTATAGGGTTTAGGGTTTGTATCGTAACATTTGTCATAATTTTATCTATCAGTGATATGACTTATATCTAACAAAATGAAATGTGACGTAATCAACATTAAAATATTGCTCACATTTGAACACGTAAGTTTTTCTTTTTAATTTTTTTTTCTTTTGTAGAAAAAGATGGGATTCCAAACTTGATTGATAATATGAAATGCAATTATTTTTATCATTAGGTCAAGCGATGTGTATTATGTCGAAGATGAGTCTTATTGATAAAGATCAATATCGAGCTGAGCCTATAACGACTTATGTGTTGAGGTGACCTTCATTTTTTTTGTATGCGACCTGATGAGTGTCATGTATAATATGATTGATCTTACATATTTTAAGTATATCCTTCTCGCATGTGTACCTTTGTAGTTTATACGAACTCTTAGGTTGTGTTTGTTTTGTCAAGAGTTTTTTTTACATCACATCACCAATCATTTCTTACAATCATATGCACCAATCAAATCTTATTCTGAAAATAAAAAAATATTAAATAATTTCTCATCATTTCACTTTATCAATTTTATTACATTTTTTACCATTATTTTATTCATTATAATACTTTATTTCACAATCATTTCATAATCTACACAAATTTCAAAAAAACATCTTAACTTTATAATCATTCTTGATCGTTTTATCTAAAAACCCCAAAAAACTTCAACCCAAAAAACAAACACAACGTTAAATTCTACCACTTGAGAAACACAATTTTCAAGGGTAATGATATGATACAACCGTTGTGACACAACGAGTGTCACAACGTGCATCTATATCGTTGATCGTGATGAATATAATAATGGTCAATTAATGAGTCAACATTATTATTCAACGGCGTAGATGCACCTTGTGACACTCGTTGTGTCACAGAGGTTGTGTCATTATCACTAGCTTTTTCAAGCAACAAAGCTCGAAATGAGTTGCAGAAAGTCTATAATCAACAAGTTTCATATGACTGGAAATGAGTCCAGTATGTTTCATATGACCGGAACATGGACCTTTCCAGTCATATGCTTCGTTCTTGTATATTTTGAACACATTCAGGTATTTAGTTTTTCTACCCAGACAACTTGAGCTCAGACACCATTCGGGTTTGGGAAACTTTTGCCTTTGTCAGCTAATTCTTAGTGTTGTCAAATAAACCGAGTTGTTCATCATCACATCTCTATACAAATTGATACACATAAACAGGCTTCCCAAGTACATACCAAAATTAATAAATAAAAAATTGGAGGGAGGCTTAGTTAAAAATATCATTACACCACCAACATTGTTTACATCAAACCTAATGAAAAAAATAAGGGAATAGTGACAGTCTTGTAATAAAGTAAAGCCATGACATCTTTTATATCATTGATTATAATATGAAAACTATCGATTTTTATGCGTCTCATAAAGATCAATGGTGTAAAAGTGTGTTGTGCTGAGTGAAATCAGGTGGAAATGGGTTGGTACCGTCCCGTAACCCTTACATTTGATTCACAATAGAATTTTTAAATTTATTTTTCTTCCTGACCCTGTATCCGAAATATGTTAGGACCCGACAATCGGTATATCCAAATTCTCGGGATCCGACGGGTAGGGAGCAAAAATCCTAAAAAATATTTTTTTTTTTTTCCCAATGATACAAATAATGTAAATGAACACATCGAATATAGATTGAAATGTGTATCGTGAGGGACCGATTTTGGAGGTGGAAATTAATTAACAAGATTTGACTTTTTTTAATCAAATGTCTTTTCAAGTAACAAAATATCTTTAACATATAAATTACGGAAGCAAAAAGCTATTTGTGTATTCAACACACCAAAAAAGTCAGAAATTGGAAAATCAGGTTGTGTCGGTCGTGACACCAGAATCAGTCGTCTTTTACGGCGTGGAAAATCGAATCGTAACGTAAGGATCTCTACGTTCAAACGTAAGTATCGCTACGTCCAAACGTAAGAAATTCAAACCAAATCTCATACAAAAGACTCAACACAGATTCGCTACGTTTAAGCGTGAGATCTCGCGTTTAAGCGTAGAAATCGCTACGTTTAAGCGTAGAGATCCTTTGCGTTTGAGCGTAGAGATCTCTACGTTTAAGCGTGGGAAATTACGATCCACATGATGTAAAGTTACCATCAACAATTTCAGATTCTTCTGCTAAAGTTACCATCAAGAAGACCAAACTTGCAAGAGCATTTTCACATAAAACGATGGATTTGCTGCTGTCCCAATATTGAAGGTTTCAAAAGTGGCGGATTCAAACACAATGAATAATCTTCAAAAAAAAAAAAATAATCCCAGTTTGAAACACAATGAATAATCTTCAAAAAAAAAAAAAAAAAAAAAAAAAAAAAAAAAAAAAAAAATGCAACAATTAATATAGTCCAAATATTTGAGACGTTTCTTTAATTCTTTTGAGTTTTTTTTTTTTGATAAATTTTGAGCAGCCATTGAAATTAATAAAAGGATGGATTAAGATGCTGAAAAGATGATTTGATTATGGAAAAAATAAAAATCATGTGGACGAGAATTTCTACGTTTAAATGTAGAAATGCATGTTGAGTGTTTTTGTATGAGATTTAGTTTGAATTTTCTTACGTTTGGGCGTAAGGATACTTACGTTTGAGCGTAGAGATCCTTACGTTTACTTCGATTTTCCGTCGGAAAAGCGTGACTGATTTCAAAGTGTCGATCACATGTGGCCTGATTTTCCAATTTCTGCAAAAAAGATGACTTAATTTAAATATATAGAAAAAAGGGGGAGGAGGGAGGGATGTGGGGCGGGGGTGTTTCAAGGTTTGCCACATTAAGTTTAAAGGGACAAAATAGGGTGATTACATGGTGGGGGGCGCAATAGGGAGTTGTATACGTGCGACATCCAGGACCATGTGATTTAAATCCTACGTAGGAATTTCTTATTGTAGATGAAGCACAGAAATCAGAATGTTCTTGCGTGTCTGGCTCCCTATAAGCTTCCCACCATATCATAAACCCAACAAAATATACAATTTGGTTGTCAAGAAAAGAACCAAAAACACGGTCTTGACACTGAATTCGAGAAACATAGGTAGGGTTGATCTCGAGTTCAGTTGAGTTGAGCTTGTATAGCTATTAGTGGGGATGGTTTCAAAATATGTTAAACCAAACCAAACCAAAATTAAATGGCTTGGTTCTGGTTGGCTTGAAGTTGGTTTTGGGTTCAAATCAATCTCTTACAATTTCAAGTGTTTGTTTCTCTATTCTACGTTTTGTAATACTCTTATTTTAGTATGGTAAATATGGTCTTAAGTGGAGTTAAACGTTAACCACCGTATTCACCGTCGTGAATGACATTGATGTAAAATTGTTGAGACAGATTACCCACACTCTTGAATGAAAATTATGTAAGTGTTGTGACAGATTGCCCACACTTGAGGGGGAGGTGTTGGGCGAGATTGCACACTCTTGAATTAATTAAGAAATATAGTAGCACCTTTACTACTACCAATTTATTTTAATCTGACGGTAGTCAACGATCCTTTACATGTTATCGAGTCGAGAGGTCACGGATCGAACTCGGTTGGAACATTATTTAAAAGAAATTATGCAAGTGTTGGGACAGATTGCGCGGCTTGAGGAGGAGTGTTAGGGACAGATTGCTGTCGAACCCTCGATTGGAACATTATTTGTGCTTTGCCAACACTTGAGGGGGTGTTGGAACAGATTGCACACACTATTAAAAAGATAAGGAAATAAAGTTGTGTCTTTACTGACACCAATTGATTTTAGTAGAATGGTAAGCGCTTGATCTTAACAAAAATCTAGCTAATAAATATCCATAAACAAATACGATGCCCCTTAAGTAAATTATATAGTATTTCGAGTAACCGTAATGCTCCAACCATTTTTTGTAACACTAAAATACAACACACTTATGTTTATTCTTGGTCAAGTTATGAGGCTACAAAGTGCAACTATTTTCCTCCTCAGTGACCATGTCAGAGGAAGAGGCAAGAGGCTCATGCACCACTGAATTAGTGTTTGCTGTGATTTGAGTTTCTTGTAATTGCACCATTATACTCTCTAGTACTTTGATTAACAATTTCTTGAACTCCTCTTCCTCCATTATCTTAGGTTCATCTGCATTTACTATCTTGAAAGCTTCATTTGTAACTTTGTCCATCTGCAAATGTAATGAAAAAAAAAAAAATCAACATCACACAACGCGACAACGATGGATTTGAATACATAAAGTTTAACACATATACATCTTCCAAACATTAATGGTTTTATTTAGAAACATAATACAGTTTCAAGTTTCTCAATGAGTACCTGAAGAACTGCACCAATAAGTGGTAAGCCAGCTGAAGGGGCTATAATATCCAAAGCTGCACGAAGATATTCGTTCGACATTTTTCCATTGGAATCTCTTGGTACGATTTGCAGAGCAAAATTTAAGGTCTGTATATATATATATCTCATCATGACTCATATATAAGAACATCAGAACAAATTCGTTCTAAAGGCAAATCAAGAACCGAAAAAAAAATGGTTTTAAGACACTAACCTTATCCAACTCAAACTTATTAGACAATAGTCTTTTGATCCCACTTCCATCAAACGTGTTTTCGCTATGTGCAACGATTACTGGCTGTTCCTTGAGAAGCTTTGCTATCATCTTCCCAACTTTTTTGAAGTGAATAAAAACGGTTTCTTTCGATACAGCAGGTTGTTGAAGGTATGACTCACATGATTGCAGAGCTACATCTATTATGTTGCTTCTCACCTATATATACACAAGAAAATTTTCCCATTCTTCTTATATCATTTAAAGGGTATGCACAAATTATTTTAAAATGCAATATATATATATATATAAGATTCTCACCCAAGAATCATAAGCAGGAGGCATTCCTTGATCAACTGTCAGCTTCTCTAAAGCTTTAATAATGTGATCTGAATAGGATCCATTATTTGACAATTCAATCTCTGAAAAAACAGAGACCATCTCTGGTTCAAAACATGGACCTTCAAGAAATTCAAGGAGATCTTCCCCATCGATTCGAAGAATCACGATCCCGTCTCGTTTTAAACCATCTGCCATACCATATACCACCTGGAAAACAACAAAAACATATACTTACTCAAAATAAAAGAGACCTTTTTATTTTAGGACACTGCTAAAATCGCACCACAGTCGATCTACCCGGACATCATAGTTAGAGTTTTGGGTATAAATTCGACTCGAATTTAAGGGTGCCCTTTAGAGTTTAAAACATTAAGGAGACTAAATTACTAGTCTTACTCAGAAAATGAGAAAGCTCAGTAGAGATATTACTGGAAAAGAAAAATTCAGGAGCAGAAAAGAAAAGCCACCGACTTTATTTCACTTTGATCTGCAAAGTTAATTAGTGAAACATGGTTCCAAACTTTCTACCCACTTTTATAATATCGCAACCGTCCATTTACTTTTTTTTCTTCTTTCCCATTTGAAAATGAAATCGCTTCTTACATCTTTCGCTTTATGACCAAGCTTCCCGTGTAACATGCCAACATCATCCGTGAATTTTTTCTTTGCTTTTTTTTTTTTCCTTTTTTCTTTTTCCATAAATGATGGAGACAAACTGTGTCATGTTTACATCCCGCTCTCAATACCTTCTCTAGCGGTGTTTAAATAAGGAGTAATTTCACTCTCTATTAGATCAGACCGTCGGATAACAAAACAGTTTTATTTTTTTATACAATGAGTAATGATAGAGGCACAACAAAAATTACACAACGGATGCCACAACATGATCTTCCACCCTTGATTTTGATGGGTCCACATCACAATCAATTAACACTCATCAAAATCAAGGATGAAAGATCATGTTGTGGCATCCGTTGTGTAATTTTTATTGTGCCTCTATCATTACTCTACGGGAAATAGGATGTTTCTATCGAGTTGTAGTTGGTTTTTTTCTTCTTTCTGCTGAAATTAAAAATAAAATACATAAATAAGTAAAATATGAGTAATGATAGAAGCGATAAAAAATTACATTAACGGATCTTGCACATAAATGATCTTCCACCCTTGATTTTGATGGGTCCACATCACAATCAATTAACACTCATCAAAATCAAGGGTGGAAGATCATGTTGTAACATCCGTTATGTAATTTTTGTTGTGCATCTATCATTACTCTTATACAAATGGCAATCATGCGATGACAAGGGCGCCTCTATATCAGAATTTTCCGTTTAAATAAAGTGTAAAAGCATTTCCAAGAAATTATACAGTATCTGATCATATTTAAGATCACCCGAATTGTGAGAGATTCGTTATGATCTCAATCTAATCAAAATCCATAGCGGAAGCACAACTTTGAAATTTGTATGTTGGTTTTTGTAAAATCCACATCGATAAAGTAAAGTCCTGCCCACCCCCATATAAGTGTGAGACATAAAAGGTCTTGTCAACTCGGGTTAGCCTTTTTAGACCAAGCAAGGATGGTGGTCTAAGCAGTTGACCGGACATTTATGAGTCATTTAACACTACCAGACATGGGGTTTGGGGGCGTTATAGAATGGTATTCAGAGCCGACTGCCATACGGAACTAAGTGTCACATCGTAAGAGGCGGTGAGGGCCACCACTAGAATCCTATGGTAGGGACGAACTGGGACAAATCTTGGCCGTCCTGGCCAGGATGTCTGTCCCTTGTGTGAGACATAAAAGATCTTGTCAACTCGAGTTAGCCCTTTTAGACCATGCGATGACAATGGTCTAAGCAATTGACCGGACCATTTATGACTCATTTAGCGCTATCAGGCCCGGGGTTAGCCCATTTAGACCAAGCGCGGACCATTTATAACTCATTTAGCGCTATCAAACCCGAAGTCTGGGAGCGTTACAGTTTTACAATAATTTACAAAAATACGATTAGTTAATAACTAATCTATTCTAAAAGGATGTTTAGAGATGCATACCCAACTGAATAAGATGTTGTAGTTTTTCAGGTTGCATTTCCGAACCGCGAAAGATGGAAATCCTCTAATATGCGGAAAATACTTGTGTGGTGAAGGAATTTGAGGTGAAGTGACGGGTAAAACGATCAGAATCACACAATTTAAATACAGAATAAAATTATATGATCTGTATTTAGCCACACGGTGTCTTCCACACCGTGTGGAGACACCACACAAAAATTGCCCCAAATACGCCTATGCCTATATAAGAAAAACGCAAGTTTCAAGAAACACAATTTTCTCTCATTTCTATGATTAGTGGCGGCAAAAATTATTGTTTTGTGTTGAAAAAACTCTATTTATATACCATATCCGTCTCATAAAAAGTATTTAATTATATTTCACACAGATTAAGAAAGTAATTAATGTGTTGTATTTTATGTATAAATAGACATATATACTCATATCTTATTATAAATGCTTGTTTTGGAATATGAAATGATTATAAAAAATTAAATGTTAGAATAGGGGTATGTATGGAAAAATGCATTAAATGATGTATTGGTTTTTTAAATAGACATTTTTGTGGGACAAATGATTTTTAAAAAGAGGACACTTTTTGTGGGACGGAGGTAGTATATATATATATAAATTTTTTTTTTTTTTGAAAGGAACTATTTATATAATGTTAATGTAAACTCTAAGCCAATGTGAATATGAAATGAGTTTTCCTTAAAAATTTCCTTGGCTTAAAGAAAAAGAATCCAATCACAATATGAACATAATTTTTTTATTATTTATTTATCAAATAAATAAACGCACATGTCACATTGGATAATAGAAAATTATTTCCAATTTTATATATATTATATAATTGATAAATAATATTGTATATTAATTAAATTAAAACCAATTTACTGCGAAGACTTATCATCCAGAGCGCGTATTATTGATGATTGTCATACTTTACTTCATTGTTTTGTCTCAGCTTCTTTTTTCTTTGTTAAAAGAGAGGGAAATGTCCCTGCTCATTTGTTAACTAAGGAAGGTCTCAAGTTAGGTGGATGTGTAGAATGGGGTTCTTCCCCTCCCTTCCAAGTTATTATGGTTTGTACCTCTGACACTGTTTAAATAAATCTTATTAGGGGCCGGCGGCTATATAGACTTATTGACCAAAATAGTTGCTCAAATAATTTTTTGAAAAACAAATGTTGTCTATATAGTCTTTCTTATATTTTTCCCCTTACTTGCCCAAAATACCCCTATGAGTTCGAACTCGAGCTCGAACTCCCTCGCCGAACTCCCCCTCGCCGAACTCCCTCTTCTTCAACCCCAAACTCCCTCGCCGGAGCCAAGCCGGAATCCCGTCAGAACACGAATTCAAGCCGGAATCACACCCAAAATCACACCCATTCAAACCAAAATCACCCCATTCGAACGAAAATGACACTAATTCGAACTCATTCCAACGAAGAAGAAGAACGAAGAAGGAAGAAGAAGAAGAAGAAGAAGAAGAAGTAAGAAGGAAAAAGAAAAAAACGAGTTTGAAATGGAGGGAGTAGAAGAAGAGAAGAAGAAGAAGAAAAAGAATTCGAAGAAGAAGAAAAGAAGGAAGAAGAAGAAGAAGAAGAAGAAGAAGAAGTAGAAGAAGAAGAAGAAGAAGAAAGAAAGAAGAAGAAAAAGAAAAAAGAAGGTAGAAGAAGAAAAGATAATAGGGGGTGAATATATTCAAAAATTTTGAAATTTGAAGAAGGGAGGGAAGTTTTTGGGGGTGAATGTAGAGAGGCAATTTAGGAAACACAATAGAATCAGTTTTTATCTTTTCTTTTTTAAATAGTCAAAGACTATATAGGCAATGCAAGTTAAAAAAAAAGACTAAACAGGTAATTCCCCATCTTATTATTCCCCTAAAAAAAACAATTTCTATTTAATATATTAATGTCTCGACAACTAGATTTCATCCCGCGTGGCAGGAGAAAAAATGAAGCTCCAATAATTTGAATAAAATAATTATTGAACATATTATTTCTATCCAATCTATTAATTAAAAATTACGCCACCATAAATCGATATAAATTCTAACGATTATATATACTTTTATTCTCAATATATATGAATGTCCAATGATATAATCATTCCATATAGATTACCTTCCATAGATAGTTCGTAAATAAAATAGGATAAGGTTTCGTAAACTTTCATAATCACATCTTATCATTATTTCTCATTAACCCACTAGTGATCAATTAAATTACCAATACAAACTTCGCGAGTCAATCAGTTTCTGGGATTGACAAATAAAATTTTCGTCTTTCTACTAAGGAGGAATGAATTCCGTATCTGTGAAATATATTCTCAACTACTCATTCCCGAGCAATGCCAACGTGAAAATGATTCATATCACGTCACATAGTAATTCTTAATAAACACATCAAACTCTATCTTGAAATGTGCAAAAGTCTGTATTCATTTCAGGATTAAGATTAATTCATATAAAATCATCTCATGATATAAAAAAGATTTCTATCACATGATTATATGAGAAATGCAAAAATTGGTCTGAGTCTTGTATGATTACATTATATATAAATACTCCACTAAGATATTAAATATCGACGGCCATATAAGACTCTAGTACATTAATGATGGTTTATTCAAAAGATCACATTATTTGATTATGTTCACCACAGACTAACGTATTTTAAGTGTATCATTATAAACTTAATCATCAGTGTGGCACACACCAAGTATATATATGATGCGACTTAAGTGTTTTCAATGATGAATATTTAAATGTACAAAAGCAAATAATAATTTGATAAATGATTATGTTATTTATTAATAATTAAAACAATAACGTTTGAGAGCCGATTATTAGACGAAACTAACTTTCACGTCGTGAGCGACGGTGGGACATCTTCTAGAATTATATGATAGAGAAATAAGGGTCCTGACGAGGACGCCGGTTCTTTAAGAAGGAGAGAATGTAATAGCTCACATTGTAAAAGTGAGAAAAACATCATTAAATTATAAGGTTGAGACATAATGACCTTTGTAATTTGGGTTAACAATTTTAGGTCAAGCGAGGACGTTGAGTCTGAGTGGTACTGGATCCATTATCACTCAAGTAATGCTATACATAATATTTCAAGTAATTGGATTCATTACGGCCGTACTAGATTCTAAGATATATTGTTATGTAAAAGATATTCACTTTTTATTTCGAGTGTTTTTGCAAACTAACAAGTCGAACATATATAAGAATATTTGATATTGACTCATATTGTATTATGAGTCAACCCTATCCAATTTTGAAACTGAGAAAAACCAGAAAGAAGCAACGCAGGAAGCAAAAATCAAGAATGTATATGAAAAAGAACTAAACTTTTATTAATCGTGGATTTCTCTTGTATGTACATAGAAGCTCTGTCTTCTCTTATTTATAATTGAAAGAACCGAAAGATAAACTAGTTTATATTATTCAAAATAATTGGCCTAGATCTTGAAATTGAGATAAAGACTCGAAATTGAAATCGCCGCATCTTTTATTCGGTTTTCATTTGAATTATTCTTGAGATAGAGTCCATCTTGACTTGAACTTGTGGTCCTCAAACTTACTATATCACTTCACATGCCATTTATTTGAATATTTACCAACCTTATCTCTCCAATCCCTCCTTATTACGCCTCATCTTCAGTAGACATTTGTTGAGCTGTTGTCTAAATCAGTGAATGTCTCGAACTCTTAATACCCTCCTCAAACTATGGTGGGGCTAAGACATAGTTTGGTGAGGAACTCATGAATCACATACCGGGTAACGGGTTTTGTGAAGAGATCGACCACTTGAAGATGTGTGGGGGCGTGCTTAGTGACAAGCTTGCCTTGAGCCACTCGCTCGTACAAAATGGAAGTCTAGCTCAATATGTTTAGAGCGGGAGTGGAACACAGGATTTATCATTAGGTACAGAGCACTGAGATTATCACAGTAGATAGTGGGTGGTGTAGATAGGCTGCATTGAAAGTCCGCATATGCAGTCAGAGCTAAGTGAGTTCTGGCGTGGTATGGGCCATGGCACGATATTCAGCCTCTCGTGTTGGATCTCGAGACTCGTGGCTTGCTTTTTGGCACACCAGAGATAAGGTTAGAACCCGTAAAAGGTGCAATAAATCGGTGGAGCGTCCCGGTGATTGGGCAGCCAGCCCAGTCAGCATCTGAATAAGCAATGAGTGTAGTTGTTGATACAGGAGTGAGCTGCAACCCTAAATGGAGGGTTCCTTTGACATACCGCAGTAGCCTGTTGACGAGCTTGAAGTGAGCTTGAGTTGGTGCCTGTAAAAACTGGGAAGCATAGTTGACTGCATAAGAAATGTCAGGCCTGGTGAACGTGAGGTATTGCAAAGCACCCACCAACTGTCTTTAATATGTAGGATCAGTCATCAGGGGTGAATTTGAATCTGGCCTGGGCTTGAGTTCTAGTGGTGTAGCAACTGGCTTGCAGTCAACCATCTGTGCACGTTCTAGAATGGTTAATGCATAGTGAGTCTGAGAGAGGTGCAACCCTGAACCTGCATAAGAGATTTCTACACCAAGGAAATGGTGAAGAGTGCCCAAGTCCTTTATAGCAAATTCAGTATGAAGTAGCATAACAAAAGTGGAGATTAGTCTGTTATTAGATCCTGTGAGGAGCATGTCATCAACATAGAGCAATAAATATAAGCTTCCACATTCAGAATGATAAACAAACAAGGAAAGTGCTCAAGACTACAATAGAAACCATATTTGAGAAGATAAGTCATCGAATCTATCAAACCAAGCCCTAGGTGCTTGCTTTAAACCATATAAAGCTCATTTGAGTTTACACACATGATTGGGATAGTGAGGGTCTTTCATGCCTGGTGGTTGAGCCATGTAAATTTCTTCATGAACATATCCATGAAGGAAGGCATTCTTGACATCCAATTGCTTGACTTCCCAATTTTTACTGAGGGCAATAGTTAACACAAGTCTGATAGTTCCTGGTTTCACTACAGGGGAGAAAGTCTCAGTATAATCTACTCCATCTACTTAATTGTACCCTTTAGCTACAAGTCTAGATTTTAACCTTTCTAATGAACCATCTGGGTTTAATTTTGCTTTAAAAACCCACTTGGAGCCAATTAGGTGCATTTGTGGTTGGTAGGGTACTAAGTCCCAAGTGTCATTGTGATGGAGAGCTTCTATTTCTTCTTGCATGGCTGCTTTCCAGCCAGGGTGTTTGAGGGCTTCATTAACAGTTCTTGGTTCTCTGGGTATATCTGGAAAAGTAGAGGCCAGTAGGGCATACTTGGGATTGGGCTTAAAGATCCCATGTTGAGCTCTTGTGGTGACATGGTGTGGTTGAGGGGATTCTGAAGGAGTGGAATGAACTGAGGTAGAGATTGACTCTGGAGCTTCTGGGGAGTCAGGAGGTGAATCAGAATACTCAGGGGACATTGGAGGGGTTGGTGAAAAAGGATAGCCAGGATCTGTTTCCAGAGTGGGGAAGTGGTCAGATTGATTAGATTGATCAGACTGTATGTGGTCTGGTTCAGAATCTGTTGGCTCAGGGTTCATGGTGGTTTCCATAGTGTGTGGGACATCTATGGGATTAGGAATGTGAGAATCTAAGGGAAGATTGGTCAGATTGTGTGTGTGTTGTTCTGTAGCATGGTGAATGGAAGAATGTGCAGGTATTGTGTGGTTATGGGAATCAGAATGGGGTTCTATCCAGTCTGGAAAATACTGAGTCTAGGTTCAGAAATTGGATTGATTCTGGCCTGGGTAGTGGGTTTATAAGGGAAGTTAGCTTCATCAAATGCTACATGTCTAGAGATTATCACTTTTCTAGTGCCTGAATGGTAGCATCTATACCCTTTGTGTTGCATGCTATACCCTATAAACACACATGGGGTAGTTTTTGGATCAAATTTGTTAGTCCTTGTGTCCCATGTGTAAGGGTAACATCTAGTGCCAAAAACCCTGAGATGATTATAGGTAGGATGCCTTTCATACAACTTGAAGTAAGGTGATTCATTATTGAGTGAAGTGGAGGGGACTCTGTTCATGATGTAGACAGCTGTAGACAAAAGCTTCAGTCCAGAGGTATAGAGGGGCATTGCTATGAAAGAGCATAGTCAGTCCTAATTCTCTAATGGTTCTATGCCTTCTTTCTACCATCCCTGTTTGTTGAGGTGTGTGAGGGCAGGACATCTGGTGTATGATTCCATTGGCCTGAAAGTGATCCCTAAGTTTGTGGTTAGTGAATTATGTCCCACAATCAGAATGGAAGATTTGTACTTCTTTGTCAAACTGTCTTTTAATTAATTTCTCAAAGTGTAGATAGGCATTGAAAAAATCAGATTTGTGCATCAGGGGTATTAGCCAAGTAAATTTAGAGAAATCATCCACAATACTAGCATAATAAGAGAAAGATCCAATAGATTTAATAGGAGCAGGGCCCCATAAATCACAATGTATAAGTTCAAAAGGACTAAATACTCGATATGTTCTCAATCAAAAAAGGAAATTTACTAAGCTTTCCTAATCGATGACTTTCACAGAGATGATCTGTCTTTATTTTCCTAAAACATCAATGAAACCTTTGCCTGCAAATCGTTGGACTGCTTTTATTTGAGTGTGCCCTAACCTTTGATGCCATAACTCACTTGAACTGCACTGAACTCATTGGAGAAGTACCATTCAGCCGATTCTCAGAGCACATATAGATCACCCTTCTTGTCCCCCGTGGTCGTGACTCGCCTGTATCCCGATCCTTAACAAAGACATTATTATTAGTGAATTCACATATAATTGAGTGGTCACCATGTAGTTGGGTGACGAGATAGCGATTTTGTTAATTCAGGGAACAAATAACACATTGCCTGTAAGGATGTTCTTTGTGTTTTTGTTTTAAGTGTGCTCTCGCTATGCCATAATTGGCGGCGAGTAGTTCCATTACCAATAATAATAGAGTCTAAACTCGTTAAATTATGGATGTTAGATAACATACCCAGTCGACCCGGTCCATGTGGTTGGATGCTCCAGTGTCATGATCAGACAAGAATGGATGGATGTGTCGAGTAAGGGCGCAACAGGGCTTGAGGCAGATCTTGAGCTTGCTGGTCTTTCTTGGGAACCCACCAGCAAATCTTGGCTATATGTCCCATTACCCCACAGTATTGGCATCTTTCATGTAGGTACTGCTTCTCTCTCTTCTGGTGTCATTCTTCTTTCACCTGGAGGAGGGGGTTTTCTTTGAGTTTGTCCACCATTGTTGTTTCATGTGTCTTCTCTTTGGGCACAAAGCCTCTACCAGATGAGGTAAATCTGCTATCTTGTTGTGCATGCTGTCTAGGAGGTTGAGATGTCCTGGACTGGTTTTGACTAAAGTAGGCCATTTGATTCATAGTGCTGGGCTGGTTGTGATTGAAATAGGGTGTTTGTGGTGCTGCCTGTGTTTGATTCAGAGAGTTGGGCTGATTTTGACTGAAATAGGCCATTTGGGGTGTTGTCTGTGTTTGATCCATGGTGCTTGAGAACCAGGTTCTCCTCAGGTCCAAATTTTTCAGATGGGAGACTAATTCAGTGTATGTAGGTCTAGGAGGCTTGAGCATTGTGGTTGTGAAAGTTTCATAAGTAGGTCCAAGGCTAGTTAAGAGGGAGTACACTTTTTCAGAATCTTGGATTGGCTTTCCAATGGCGGCTAGACTATCACACAGGCTCTTGAAGGTTTTGATGGTTTCTGTAATGCTTTTTCCTTCATCCTTCTTTAGGTATGTCAGCTGTTGCTTGAGTGTGAATTCCCTCTCTTGGGAATTCTGTGCATAGGCATCCTTCAATGCCTTCCATACTGCATGGGCAGTGTCAAGTCCTATAACAATGCTGAGAGACTCCTCAGAGAGAGTGCCAATAAGCCATCCTCTGAGCGACTGTCTGACTTCTTCCATTGTTTATATTCGTGATTTTCAATTGCTTGTTTTACGATCCACTTGAGTCTGTACTTTTTGAGTGTTGTTCTGGAACTGGAGTCTCATTTGTGAGATGACCAACCAGGTCCTGGCTTTCTGCAAGTGCTAGAGCTTGTTCCCTCCACAAGGGATTGTTATTTTGTGTGAGTTTCAAGGTAACAAAGTTGCCAACGTTGAGAGACAAGGTTGCCATTGAGATTTTTCAGAAATTGTTTGCTGAATGTAGACTGTTTGATCTGTGCTGGAGTGTTTGTGATTTTGCTGAATGTAGACTGTTTGATTTATGCTGGAGTATTTGTGATTTGTGACTTGTGTTATTTGTGTGTGTTGTTGTTTTTTTTTTTTCTTCTCTTCGGTTTGAGTGTTGTTCAACCAAGTTTTATTTCTGATACCATGAGAAAAACCAGAAAGAAGCAACGCAAGAAGCAAAAACTGAAGAACAGGTATGAAAAAGAACTAAACTTTTTATTAATCGTGGATTTCTCTTGTATGTACATAGAAGCTCTGTCTTCTCTTATTTATAATTGAAAGAACCGAAAGATAAACTAGAAGATAAACTAGTTTATATTATTCAAAATAATTGGCCTAGATCTTGAAATTGAGAGAAAGACTGAAATTGAAACTGCCGCATCTTTTATTCAGTTTTCATTTGAATTATTCTTGAGAGAGTTCATCTTGACTTGAACTTGTGGTCCTCAGCTTACTATATCACTTCACACGCCATTTATTTGAATATTTACCAACCTTATCTCTCCAATCCCTCCTTATTACGCCTCATCTTCAGTAGACATTTGTTGAGCTGTTGTCTGAACTGTATTGTGAATGTCTGAACTCTTAATAGAAACTTACCGAATCGTACTATTCGAGAAAAAACAGATCCAAACTCAAAAACATTCATGAACTGTTTGACTCGTTTACGCCTTTCAGTGTAACACAAAAGTTATGCAAATTGTGCCTTTTTTCTAGGTTGGCTTTAAGCTTATATAATACAATACATATGCTAAAAGGAAAAAGTTGCACATACCAAAAAGATTAGGAAGATTCTTGAAGAAAAATACAAAAATGTTGGAGAGGATCAAATTAAACCGGTCGTCCAGGAAACATAACTAACATATAGTTTGGAACATAATTATATGGAACTAACTGTGGCATATAACTAATTTACAACATAACACATAGGATTCGAGTGATTAGTCATTACTCATTAGATCATGTATCAAATTGTTTCATAATTTTACAACAGGTTTAGAGGTAAATTTGAAATTTTAATGAGCACATTTTTTTTTTTTTTTTTTTTTTTGAGCACATTTTGATTGATTGATTGATTTATTTTTAAATTCACAAATTAGTGTCACATGGGTCGGTTGTTAAGTGAACTTTTGCGGGCCACATGTATTTAAACATTTTAATAAATTCGATGAGCCGTAGACCGTGGTTTTAAAGACTTTGTTCACACTTCACTCTACACGCGAGACATATATATATCAATGGACACGTGAGACAAAAATGATTGTGCATGTAGATCAATTCTCGACCATTTAAATCACGATTGAGTTTGATGATCATTGACAACCATAAAATTTACCAAATCAATTCTATTAGAGATGTGTCGCATTAACGAGTAGAATTAGGACTATTATTATGATGCGTTAATTTGGGGAAACCGAAAATGAAATTAAAATTGAATGAACATACTTTATTTGTTCTTCAATTATATCTCAATTCACAATATTAATTTATCGGGAAATTGTGTGCAGAGATAAGCTGTGTGATTTGCTTGTATTACCTCCTTTCCGCCCTCACATTTGGTGTCCGACAGTAGCTCGAATGATTAGTCCTAGTCCAAAAAAATATAACCTCCGTCCTGTTAAGAGTAAATGTGTAATTGTGTAATTGTGTAATAGTATCTAGTGTGGATTGTGTTAGTACACTTGGCATTATTATGTGGTGTTTGTAACAACCTTAGTAAGGCCTTGTACCTGAACATATTACTACTGATAATGAATAATCCATTACATTAGATTTTCTGTCTTGATATCAGAGCAACGATGGCCAACGCTACCCTAGCACCGGAACCACCTCTGCTCTGGTGACCGTTGTTCCTGCCATTTCCGCTGTCACTATTGTGTCTCCCTTCACCTCCATTTTTGTTCCCTCTACTTAGTATCATTCCATCACTCATGTTGGATCACCTGTGTCTTGGAGTAGCAAAAAACAGTATGTGGTAGCAAGATCCAGCACATAATCTGAGTATAAGGCCTTAGCACATGTTGGAACTGAAATTAGATGGCTTCAGTCCTTGATATCTGAAATCCACATTGTACCTGAAGCCAAAGTTGTCTTTTGGTGTGACAATCAAAGTGCATGTTCCTTATAATCCAGTTTTTCATTCCAGGACAAAACATGTGGAGATTGATGTCCACTACATTTAAGATCTGGTTAAACAAGGACATTTGACTGTGAAGCACTACTTCCGTTCCAAAATATAAGTCATCCTAGGTGTTTTTACGCAGATTAAGAAAGTGGTTGAATGTCATACGTTTGATGGTTAATGTCTAAAATGTCCATTGACTATCATTAATGCAATAGTTTTTAAGTAATGAAAAGTGGTTGAATTGATAATAAATTAGAGATAAGATAGAGAAAAGAGCAATAAATGTTGCATTGGTAATGTAGAATGACTTACATTGCAGGACAAAACTAAATGTGTAGGATGACTTATATTTTAGGACGGTGGTAGTATATTCCTTCATCATAACAGGTAGCATATGTTCTTACTAAACCTCTAATTAAACCCAAGTTTGCTCAATTTAGAGACAAACTGAATGTAGTTCAACCACCGTTCAGTTTGAAGGGGGATGTTAATGGTAAATGTGTAATTGTGTAATAGTATCGAGTGTGGATTGTGTTAGTACACATGGCATTATTATGTGGTTGTACCTGAACATTTACTACTGATAATGAATAATCCATTACATTAGATTCTATGTCTCATCCGAAAATATAAGTCATCCTAGAGGTTTTTACATAGATTAAGAAAGTTGTTGAATGTCATAAATTTAAAAGTTATTGTCTAAAATGTCATTTTGACTATTATTAATGCAATAGTTGTTGAGTAATCAAAAGTGGTTGGATTACCCTAAAAGAAAGTGGTTGGATTGATACTAAATTAAGGGTAATATATAGATGAAAATAATAAATATTGTATTGATAATATAAAATAACTTATAAATAATAGAGGCTCGGTGGAATATATGGAGCTAAAAATATTTCCTTGCTTTAGAGGAAGCGCGCCATTTGGGATTCAACGACTACACGTAGTAGAAGCGATTGTTTGGCGTGTATCTCGAGGCTCCATGACTGTCGTCGAAGATCTTACGGCACATGGATGTCTAGTCAAGACTGTTTGACCACGTTATCTAGTTTCACTGCTTCCTTTACCTTTATTCGGCGTATGGGAATGTCCTCAAGCACCTTTTAATTTCGACACGCTTTATTAGTTTTAACTCAGACATCTTGGGCACTTCTGGGTTGCGGTGACGATCTCCGCTACTGTTTGGCGGATATTCTTTAATAATAGTTCTTTCCCTCAAAAAAAAAAAAAAAAAACCTTATAAATATACCATGGTTGTTAAATAATAAAAAGTAATTTATAAATAGAGTTTTGACTTTTTCTCTAGTAGTGCGATCAATAAAGTTTGACTTCAAACTCGACGGTAAGGAATATCAAATGAGTCGATATCTTTTTGAAATTCAACACATTAGCTAATTAGTATATTTCAAAATCTAATTTTGGCCACTCAAAAAAAAAATCTAATTTTGGAAAAGATGAGAATTCTAATGCTATCTTGGCTAGTTTCTCTATTATTTGAATGTCGAGTATTTTACCTTATTGTTGGAAAATTTGATACTTAGAAATTTGACAGACTAGAGGAATTCCAAGGCACGTAAAAACGTTGTCTTTAAAGGGATATTTCGTCTCACGCAATAGTCACTTAGGGATTAAAACGAAAATCTCTCTCGGGATACAATGAAGGTGATTGATTCAAACAGTGATTTGTTTGAATCAAACCCAAGGATATACAAAGTTTGGCTCTGATGATGCTTTTTTGACTTATGACAGCTCGTTTGCATGTTGTGCCTTTATAGTAGAAGGTACTAATACACGGTGGAGAGTCTTTCCTACGCGAAAGGGTGAGGGTCATCACCGTTCAAAAGGTACATGCATTCTTGTAGAGGTGCATCAGTTTGGAAAATGATGAGTCTGTTCGAATGGATGCATGAATCTTGTTCATGAACTGATGCTTGTATCCGTTTCGTTGCGATAACTTTAATTCGTACGGCAACTCGTATGCAAACAATTATAAAATATTTATGAAAAAACATCTAACACTTCTAAAGGGCTTAATCAATTCTTGAATAGTCTAATTCTACTATGACAAAGCTAAAATTTGTTAAAGATCGTCACTACTGGCTTCTCCTAAAATTTATATTTATTAAGGAAAGCGCTCTTATATTTTTATATCAACAACTCTCCTCAGTGTGGAAACATAATAATTAAGGCCAACTGGCGCAATGGAGCAAACCAGCCCAATAACAAAGAGCCCAACACACGATCACGCGTCACAATATAAATGGAAAATAATAATGTTTATAGCCAGGTTCGAATTCGAGGCATCCTGATCAAATACTGTGTTAAAGATCAATGACTACTGGGTTTCTCCTAAAAGCTATAAATTTGTTAAGGAAGGTCTTCTTCTCTATTTCTTATATCACTTTAACAAAGGCTATGTTTAATGGGAAATATCTGAACACTAATTGTAATGAAATCATTTAAAGTTATCAGAGTTCTAAGCTAAATCAGAAGACAGAGTTGTTTGTGCAGGTATTTCTTCCTTTTGACGACTCCTTGAGCTTCTGTAAATTAAAATAAACAACTCAATTTCTACCCATTTCTTTTTGTGTTCATTTTTGTATACCAATGACTCTCCAAAAAAATCTTGTGATAATTACAATTTTAAAAAAAAACGAAAAAAACAATTAAATTGACCTACTACTTGGTGTTTTATTTGACTTGGTCTGCAGGTGGAAACGTCCTCGTCGCAGAAGAAGAAGAAGAAGCAGCATATTGCATAGCCTCTAAGAATTTGATCTGTCCGTAATGTGTAGCTTTGTGAAAAAACAAAGTAGCCGTCTTCACAACCCTATTCTTCATGTCTAACAATTTACTGTCAATTTCCTTCTGGTGCTTAGCAATATATGGCTTTATCAATGTATTGTATATGTACAATGCACCCTGCATGCATCAACCAATCCATACATTAAATAACATGCATAATTAAACAAGTTATATACATGTAAAACATTACAATAATTAACGTCTTCAATTCGTCAAGAACTACGATAGGATTTTAGAGGTGTCCACACCAGGGGCAGATCGAGATATTTAGTTCAGAGGATCCATTAATTTTTATCAAAGTAATTTTTTTTTTCAAATGGGTCCGAAATATTTTTTTATAGGTAAAATGTAGAATTTTTTTCTCTTTTCAACAAGGTCTGCGGACCCAATTTGATACATGTAGTTCCGCCACTGATCTCCACCACCTCTCATGTCGTGTCAATTAGTTACTCAATTAGTTGACTCTGATACTAAATTTAACGACGCAGAAGTTAGGCCTTGGGATTATGCTATTTGAGACATAATAATTCGAAGTCATCGTACCCCTGCAACTTAAAATGTTAATATCTCAACATTTTATCATGTTAATGTTTCCTTCACTCTAGGGGTTTTATGGTGGTCCCAGGCCAATAAAAATGGATTATTTTGACACAATTTTTAAATAATTTGATTAGTGATTTTGTTTATAGATAGGGATCCATCATAAATCTCTTCACTCCTATTAGATTCCCCTTTCACAACATGAGATATTACATCTACGAGTAGTCCAGATCTTTTTTTAATGAATTTGATTATATTGCATTTATATTTTATAGCTTCATGAATGTATTCATAGGCTCATCGATAATGCGGGTTCGATGGTAATTAATTATTGTTTCTCTTAATCCTTGAATTCAAGTCTTAGTGGAAATTAACAAGAAAAATATGCATGCGTATTTTCATTTCCGTTAAAAAAAGAGAGTATATTTAATATGTTTATTGAATCATAACAACACAGCATGATTCATTATTTCGCACCGTCAAAATTAAACTACCGGTAGTTGAATTTAACATTTATGTCGGTTTTTTTTTTTTCCTGTATCACAAGAATTGTGTGATTTAATATTTAAGTCTTCCTAAAACAAAAATTTAAGTCTCTTTTTTTTTTTTTTTTTTTTTTTTTTGCATCGTTTTTTTTGGACTATCTTTTCACACCAATGTTGTTTTACACTTATCAAGAGCCGAGAGTGGGCTTCGTTTGGATATTCCACACGCCTGTCATTCTGACCGTAAATGAGTCTGGAAAATATATACTATTCTGGCAAATTTATGGTCAATTCACACAACAACCATTCTGATCCAATTTGAGTCAGAATACGATCATTATACTGATTTTATTTTAGTCAGAATTTTGAATGTTTTTCATACTCAATACCGGTCAGAAAGACATTCTGACTAAAATTGAGTGAAAAAAACTTTTAATATTATGTCTGAAATTCAGTCAGTGGTGCTCTTATATTGTTGTTGTTATCCTGACCCAATATATTCTAGTCTGAATGTGTAGAGTATTCCGGACTCAATATTGGTCAGAATGATGCTCTGACTATATATGAGTTTGGAAAACTTCAAACATTCTACCTAAAACATGGTCAGAATCAACCAATTTGGACTCTCAACATGTATATTCTGACCATATTTCAGTATGAAAATGTGTCACATTCTGACCAAACTTTGGTCAGAATGAACGCGCGTAAAATAAAAAAAAGTAAGTACTAAAATTGGAAATAAATTTCATGTGATAAGATAAAATTGGTGTGAAAAGATATTTCATTTTTTTTTGAGTGGAACATCGTTTTTTCCTAAGGCAAAGAATTTTTATTAAGCGTTGTCAAACGCGTTGGCATTGATTACATCGGAACGTGGATATATGTTGTATTTTTCTGTTTTTTTTTTTTTTCTTTTCTCCTGTTTCTTTCTATGTTAATCCATAAAAATATCAAAGCAATAAAGTTGAGAAAATTACATTACATTACATACCTGAGTTCGTGGATACCAAAGATATATGAAGAGGGCAACTTTAGCTTCATCATATAAAGGAATCCTGCAAATTAAAGTAGGCAATATCTATATTAGTTCAATGACAATATAATATACATTTAATTCGAGGATTAATGATACATGCATAATCGTAGTGTCGGCAACCTATGCCTCAATTGACATATACACCATTAATAATGATGAGTGCAAGCGATGATGATGTAAAACTTATCATAATTAGTAACACGATAGTTGTCTGCTTTGATTACTCAATTTCAAAATAAAAAATAATGAAACGAAATACTAACCACGAGACGAAAACATCTCCAAATCTTTCACAAACTGTGATCAGTGCCACTAATATCCTACATTAAAAGATATGATAAAAAAATTAACAAAAACCTTTTTTTTTTTTTTTATAGATATAGCCAAGTTAAAAGAATTGTAACCATTTTTACTAACTACCATTAATTAATTAAACATTCGGAAATGAATTTCTCAAATCAAAGTTTTTATACCAATATTGGCACCAAAATATGAGTTGATGGATATCGGTCTTTTCTTTCTCCACAGTTTTGTAACACTCATATGCAGGATAAACGTATCCAAAAACCATCCTGTAAAACACATTAAAAAAAGGCAAATTTTTAAAATTTAATTTCTTACTCAATTTTTATGTATATATGTGACACATTATTTGATATATATGATCTAATAATTTAAGAATGAAAAAAATCCATAATAGTACATACACGAGTAATCTTGAGAGCAGAGCGCCCATCATTTTGTGTCTCTTGCTTAATTTGTATAAACCACTTTTAAGCCTGCCAAAAATATTTACTGCGTAAAATTCTACATAAATAAAAAATTAGCAGTATTTTTGTTCATATTCAATGCCCACAAAAAGAGTGAAAAACAATGCAAGCAAATGAGTTATATCAATATAACAAGCATATTTGATTATTTCTATTGATCTGCTATATTGTGTATTGAATACTTTGATTTTAAAAAATTAAATTAAAAGGGTAGAAAGAAGGCCCACACCTTTTCAAGACGCTTAAGATTATTGAGATGTTATTGTGGCGAAAATGCATGAATTAGACATATATATAAGTAAAAAGGGATTTGAATTGCTTTGGGGGATCTCGCTTTAAAAAGACACAACGTTTGAGTTTAAATCGCTGAAAACAACGCAACCAACCGGATAAAGTTTTACCGTTTTTTTTTTTTTTTATAGGTTTTTGTCACCAAGGACATATATACTGATAATTAGAAAGGACAAAACATGTGTAAATTTCCCAAAACACCATTAACGTAATAATTCTATCCCTAAAACACTCAAACAGCCATCCCCCTTCTCTCTCATTTCTCTTTTTGAACAGCTATGGATTCGCAGCTATCTTGAAGTCTTCAAAGCTATGATTCGCAGCTATGGATGCCATGTTTCTTTATTCCGATTCCGGCATCGGATGCCACCACCACCACTCCACCAAATATCTACCAGCGTTCTATTTTCACCAATTTTGCTTTTCGGCCCAGTTATTTTGCATCCTCCCATCAAAACTCCTTCTTCTTCTTCAAATCACGAGTATGAAATGGGGATTCGATTTAGGAAAGAATCAGAACAAGGATTTGATTGAGGATGGAAACATAATGATTTGATTGAGGATGGTAAATCAAAACAAGGAAGACGAAAATCAAAACAAGTCCAATTTGATTGAGGATTGAACAAGGAAGACGAAAATCAAAACAAGTCCAATTTGATTGGGGATGATTTTGGGAGGAGGAGGAGAGGTGACGACCGTGCCGCTGAAGTTGCATTTCCGGCGGAGAAGGAGCGGATGACGGCGCACCAATATCACAGTCATATTTTTATTTTTATTTTTATTTTTTTTTTTGAAAAGTTTAGGGTTTAGGGTTATTACTATTAATTTTGTAACGTTACTACATTTTTGATGTACTTTATCTATTTTATGGGTTATTCTTTACTCGTTTATTGGATTTTACTGACATTTTACGGGTTATTACTACTTTTTTAAGTTATTCTTACTTGTTTATTGGGCGTTACGACATTTTAATGTTACGGGTTGTTACTCTCATTTCTGACATTTTACTGGTCATTATTACTTATTTTTTAACAAATAAGGGTTGTTACTACTTGTTTTTAGACCGTTACTACTTTTTCATTGGATGTTACGATATTTTATGGTCACATTACTTGCTTGTTTCTTATTATTCTTATTTGTAGAAGGGTAAAAAGTAACAAGGGGTATTTTTGTCCAAATATTTTGTTTTTGTCCTTTATAACATCCGAAAAAGAAAAATGTCCTATGACCCATTTATGTTTTTTTTTGTCTCTGAAATTTCTTCTCCCAATAAAATATTGAATTGAATAAAATATTGAGTTGGATCAAATCAATCCAATCTCATCCGAACCAAACAAGGCCCTTACAAGCCAGTTGAGTTATGAGTCTCTCTTGAAAGACTAATATTATGACAAAAATAGACAAATTATAATGATAATCAAACTTTTAACAAAGCTGATCAATTTTATCATGGCATTTACTATAATTATTTGGTATTTAGTTGTTTTTAAAATATTTCAGATAATTTCATACCATTTATTTAACCCAAAAGTGAACTATGGTTAGCATGTCTATTGGTTTTCCCTTTTTTTTTATACCACTCTCCTTACGGGTATTAGTGCGCACCATTTTCACATACTATATTTTTCAGATAAAACACAAGGTCCGATGATGATGATGATGATGATGATGATGATGATGATGATGACGGATGACGTATAAAGAAATGTAAAGATTATAATATTGGATTCATTTCAATAATAGAGTCATTGTACAAAGAAAGACAAATAAGTACTACTAACTCGAGAATCTACTAGATAGATTTACATTTACAATAAAGTACCACTTGGACAAATCTAAGCCATACACCTTTTAGACTAATCTAACGGTTATGCTTTAATCTTATCTTCAATAAATTTCTCAAACGAAATGGTCTTTGTTGCAACATTGAGTTTGTCCCTGAAATGTGTGAAAGAGGAAGCAGGCAAGGCTTTTGTCATACTGTCAGCAATCTGTTCAGTGGAGGGCACATATAAGACTTGCAGCTGCTTTGCTAAAACTTGATCTCTAATAAAATGGATGTCAACTTCTATATGCTTGGTCCTAGCATGATACATTGGATTGTAAGCCAAGGATGTAGCTCTAGTGTTATCACACCAAGCCCTAGGAATTCCAGGTATCTGAATACCTAACTCACCCATAAGCTGCTGTAGCCACTTCATTTCTGCAGATAGATCAGCAAGAGTTCTATACTCGGACTGCATAGAACTGAGACACTATCCCTTGCTTCTTGGAGCTCCAGGACACTAAAGAATCACCAACATACACACAATAGCCACCAACAGACCTTCTATCAAATGAGCTGACTGCCCAATCAGCATCAGTAAACCCAGTCAAGTGAAAATTATGTGATGGTTTAAAAAACAGACTGTAGTGTAGAGTCCCACTAACATATCTCAATAATTTTTTCAAAGCTGTCCAGTGATCAGAGTAAGGTTCTTGCATAAACTGACTTAAGCAATTGACAGCAAAAGTGATGTCTGTCCTGTTAGGGTAAGATAACTGTAAACCACCAATAGCACTTCTATAGATTTTAGGGTCGACAGAGGGGTACCTTGCTTTGGTGTAAGATTTATCCCAGCAGTCATAGGTGTGGAGCACCCCTTCAAATGATCCACTCCAAGCCTCTGCAGCAGTTGAATAGCATAGTGTGGCTGATTTAAGTAGAGGCCAGAGCTGTCCCTGAAGACTTGCATTCCCAGAAAATGTGACACTGGTCCAAGATCTTTAAGAGCAAATCTGCTGTTGAGCTGTTGCACAAACCTCTTGATCAAGTCGGTGAGTTTCTGTGATCGATATGTCATCAACATAGACTAAGACATCTGAAGACTTGTTTAGAGATTTTATATGTGAACAAAGATATATCGAAAACAAACTTGGACAAACCCCACGCTTTGAGGTTGTCCTCTAGTGCTTCAAACCAGGCTCTTGGGGCTGTTTCAACCCATACAATGCTTTGTTCAACTTGCACACAAAGTGTGGTCCAGTAGGATCCACAAATCCCTCTGGTTGGGACATAAGAACAGGCTCCTTAAGAGGACCATTAAGAAAAGCATTATTGATATCTATTTGATGAATAGGCCAATTCATAGACACTGCAACAGCCAAGATAACCCTTATAGTTCCATATTTGGCAACAGGGCTGAATGTTTCTGTAAAGTTGATTCCATAGTTCTGCAAAAACCCCTTAGCTACCAATCTTGCCTTGTATTTGAGGACACTTCCATCAGGATGGAGCTTAACTTTGAATACCCACCTATTTGCCACAACATTTTGATTTGTTGGTGGAGGAATCAAATCCCAAGTATGGTTCTGCATTAGGGCCCTATACTCTTCTGCCATAGCACTTCTCCACTCAGATTTAGACAATGCTTCTGATACATTTAAGGGTTCTGTGGGAAATGTCAAGGTATTGACATTGAGGCACCTAACACTATAGGTTTTAGGTTTAAAAATACACGCCTTTGCCCTAGTTTGCATAGGATGGGCAGAAACAGATTTTTTGAGTAGGTTGTTGAATAGGGACATCAAGTGGACCAGATTGGGGTTCAGGCATATTAGATATAGGTGTGCTAGAGGCTGCAGAAGAGTCATGATTGTAAGATGGAGAGTCATGGTTGTAAGATGGAGATGTGCTGTGAAACCCCTGTTGAGAGGATGGACTGATATGTGATGTGTGCTGTAACTGCACTCAAAGAGTGTGAGTGGAGGTGTGTTACTGTGGGACTAATGTGTGTGTGTTTTGGACCTGAAGGTGTGGACTCTCAAGATGGTGCAAGTTTTCAATACCTGAGATGAATGATCAGCAGCTGTAGGAGGCTCCTCTTGGTGGATTGTACCAGCAATGGCAGAAGTAGTGACAGAGGTGAAGTGCCATTGATCAAGCAGATTGAGAGTTGAGTATTGACCCTGGTTAGACACAGGAATGACATCCCTATGAGGGCCCTGTAGGAAACCATCACAGAAAGGGAACACTTCTTCATTAAAAACAGCATTTATGGTGATATACACTCTTCCAGACTCATCTAAGCACTTATAGCCTTTATGACTCATACTCAGTCCAAGATTAACACATTTGGAGCTATGAAACTGGAACTTGGTTTGTTGAAATGGTCTAAGATTTGGGTAGACAGCACATCCAAAAACTCTAAGAAGAGAGTAGGAAGGTTTTGTGTTGTATAAGCACTCATATGGGGACTTATGGTTTAACACACTGGTAGGAAGGTTATTGATCATGTTGACAGCAGCCTCAAAACTGTGCCACCAAAATCTAAGTGGCATAGATGCTTGTGCTAGAAGAGTAAGACCAAGTTCCACAATATGTCTATGTTTCCTCTCAGCTCTCCCATTTTGACTATGGTCATGAGGGCATGAGTGTCTGAACATAATTCCTTCATTTTTACGATATGGTTCAAAGCTCCTATATTCACCCCCCAAATCAGTTGAACACATTTAATAGTGGATTTAAATTGGTTCGGATCAAGGTTTTGAAATGTTGAAAGGCATTTATAGCTTCAGATTTAAGTTTAAGAGGGTATACCCAAGTATACCTAGTGTGATCATCAATAAAATGGATATAATAAGTGTATCCCTCAATAGACTTGACAGGGGCAGGTCCCCAAATATCAGTGTGAACTAAATCAAACATGTTATTATCATGAGAAACAGAAGGATAATGAGGCAACATGTGTGCTTTTCCTAACTGGCAAGCTTCACAGAAGTTCAACTTTTCATTAAAAACAACATTACATTGGAGAAGAACTTGTTTCAGTACATTGACAGAACAATGACCTAACCTTCTATGCCAAGTATCAAGAGTAACACCTTGACTGGCAACTTTAGGGGAAGACTTTGGGGACTTAGACACACTAAAACATGAGGAATCACTGGAACTACTGACTTTGGAGTGAAGGGAACTCTGATCCTTAAGACTGGGAGGCTCCATCTGGTACAATCCATCATTGAGATGACCCCTGAGCAGAATTTGGTCTGTACTCTTGTCCTTCACAAAACACAGAGAGTTAGTGAACAACACAGTGATACAATTATCAGAAATTAGTTTAGACACACTGATTAGGTTTTTTGTAATTTCAAGAACATGTAAGAGAGTATTAAGAATTAAAGGTTTGACAACAGTGGGAATAGAACTAGCGCCAATGTGCTTAATGCACAAGGCCTTACCATTTCCCACAGCCAATGTATCATTACCATTGTATCCAGCACTGAGATGAAGATTATTGAGGTCAGATGTGACATGGTTGGTGGCACCACTGTCAAGATACCATGAATTGTCACCAACATTTTGAGGACTTGCAACAAAGGCTGAGATCTGTTTAGGAGTGTTATTATCACCAGTGCTGCTGTTGTTGAAGTCAGTTTCAAACCTGTGCCAGCAGATATTAGCAGTATGGCCAATTTTACCACACAATTGACAAGCCATTTTACTGGTGTTAGCATTCTGATTCTGGTTTTGATTTCCTCTGCCACCCCTGCCTCTGCCACCATTCCGGCCACCTCTGTGACCTCCACCACCTCTACCTCTGCCAGTATTGTTGTTTGGAGGCCTGGAATTGGTGTAGTATCCACCAGGCCTTGATCCAGAAGAAGTCAAATGAGCAACAACATTGTTACCAGGTCCTCCTGGAGAGTGAAAACGGGCCATAAGCTTCTCATGAATAAGGAGTTGTGATTGAACCTCTTGCCATGTAAGAGCACCAACCCTTGTAGTGATGTTGACTATGGCTGCCTCATATTCTCTATCAAGACCACCCAGAACTGCCAATATCAATTCAGACCGTGTAATTGGATAACCTGCAGCTGCAAGGTTATCACTATAAGATTTCATCTGGGCTAGGTAATCAGCCATGGATCTGGACCCATTCTCTGCTTTTGCTAAGGAGTTCTTCAATTCAAGCATCCTGGCTTCAGACTGACTGTTGAACAAGGTTTCCAGAGTTTTCCAGACTTCATGGGAGGTTTCACAGCCAATTACCTCAACCAACGCCTGCTCGGTCATGGAACTGAGCAGCCAACCAACCAACAACGAATCTACGACATGCCATTCTTACCGTGTTTGAGATCCGAGAATATCCAAGAGCAAGATGAGCACCGGGAACAACTAGAGTGCGGGTTTAGTACCCGTGCAGATATCCATCCAATCGTGACCTCGAATGATAGGCAAAACAATTGGATTTCCACAATAGGTAGTTATCACGAGACAACTTAACATTGCATGTTTGAGTCAAGTGTCCAGGAAAAGGAGTAGATGAAGACGAAGGAGGAAGAAGACCATAACCCTGAGAACGCATCGATTATGGATATAGCTCCGGGACGGAGAGGAGAGTCTCGAATAGATGACACTAGAGGTGGGATCTGACCAAACTGCATAGTAGGTGAAATTCCTGCAGCTGAAAGAGATGTTTGAACACCGGTAGTGAAGAGCACTTGGCCGGAAGAAGGTGGAATCAGAGTATGAGCAACAAGACTTTGACTAGATGAGCTCGATTCAGATACAGAAGAAGCAGGAGTGGACATAGTTGTTAAGACAGGACCGGTGGAGCTGGGTGAGGCTCTAATTTCCGGCGGAGTCGCCATCTCCGGCTAATTTCTCTGATACCAAGATAAAGAAACAGAAAGATTATAATATTGGATTCATTTCAATAATAGAGTCATTGTACAGCAGAAGAAGAAATAAGTACTACTAACTCAGAATCTACTAGATAGATTTACATTACAATAAAGTACCACTTGGACAAATCTAAGCCATACACCTTTAGACTAATCTAATGGTTATGCTTTAATCTTATCTTCAACAATGTTGGATGTGTAGGTAAGTATCAATGAGTGTGATTAGTTTATTTTTAGTTATTTCTTTAAGTAGTACATTTGAGTATATAATATTGATGATATGTTGTACTCTCTCCGTTCCAAAATAAATGATGCAATTGTCAAAAACACGCATATTAAAGATGTTAATTAATGCTTAATCCGAATGCCAAAATGACTAAAAACCCTTAGTTTATAATTGATGCAATGTTGTATTTATTCTCTCACTTCATAATAAATAAAGGTAGATGTAGGAAAAACATAATAAATACTCCATTAGACATGTAATTGTCTCAGTTATTTTGGAACAAATCTTTTTGACAGCTGTCTTAATTATATCAAAACGGATGGAGTAGTAAATTATTTGTGAGTAGAATATTGTAACGACTATTGATTGGGTGTTAGCTATTAACAACGTAATAGTTTAGTCAATTGGTAAATTAGTTCATTATGTTGTTAAACCCGAGTTGTGGTGTTATGGTTTCCGCGGTTAATTTTTTGAAAATGTAAACGTTATAAAGGATTCGTGTTACGCGATTTTATCTCGAAATATAATCGAACGATCCGTTTCTAAAATCATCCGGGACGGAACTTTACCAGATCGATCGTGAATACATTTTACAGCTCGGTCATTTGTCTTTGGTAATTTGCAACGGTACCAACGGTTCGATGGAAGACAAATGGCAGGACACGTCATCAACCTTACCTGCTTCCGTCACTTTGTAACAACCACCTCCTCTTCCTGCTTCAAATCCTTATCCACTCTCCACTAACTTGTGGAACAGCAAATTTTATGCCGGAGGCCGGAGATAAACAACTTCACGGCTACTGCTTTCTCACGCTCTCCACCGCTCCGGTTGGTTCACTAGTCGATCAGCTAGCATGGAAGTAAACTTGTCGCCGATCTCTACTTGCATACCAATTACCTCATTCATTTTTCCCCGATGTAGCTGCGGTCGATCGCTTCACAAACAGTTTCTCGGAAATGGCCACAATCTGAGGCCTCGTGTTCTCTATTATCGGAGACAACAGAGGAAGTTAAATTTCCAGCTGCATGCCCACTCTCCGACGACATTGATGTTAAGAGCTTCCTTAGACTCGCATTATACCTTCGAAGTCGTAGTCGCCGTTGTCGCCGTATCTGCTCTCACCGTCTTTTATATGAACTATTCCAAATCTAAGACCGATAGAACAGAGACAAAGGTAATTAATTAACTGTAATCGCTTTATCACATATTCTCTCCGGATATATCATTTTTTTATCGGTCTTTTAGTACACATTTGAAAATGTACTCTAACAATCTTGCATGGAAGGTGATCGACTACAAAGTCTGCTAAAACTGCCGCAAGAATTGGATTAATTAATGATGTTTGTCCATATTATTAGTTTACTATATAATGCTGCAAGATGAATTTTTAATTGGATGTTTGTATAGAAATTAAAAAATTCTCAGTAACAATGCTTTGCCTACTTTAATTACATGTAAAACAACTTGTGCTTTACGGCTTTACCTTGTTATCACTCCGCATGTGGCGAAAAAATCCCATGTTTAAATCATGATTTTGGGTGACTTTCCATTGGTCATGGACCGTGCTAGCTAATAATGGAAGTTATGGAATCATCAATGCTTAACAGTTTAGGCTTCTAGATTATATGCTTGCAAAATGAAGACAGGAAAGTTTTGTGGCTATGTCAGCAGCATCAACTTGATCTATTTACTAAACGTTCGTCTCATCTTTCCTGTCCTGAGCTGAGAGAGAGGACAGTGATTCCTGTCCACCTGTTAAGAACTGATAGATAGGACAACGATTTTGAACAGGATTATATGCCTCATGGTTCAGAGTAACAGCATTTGTCATTACTTTATTTGCTTCTTCTTTTTCCGACTAATGCTGGAATTTTTCTTTTTGTATGCTTTCTGGATTTTACAGATTTTAGGGAAGACTAGCCATTCTAAAATTCAAGACATCACTAGGTTGACTAATTGGGTGATTCAGGAACATTTTATGCAGCCTAGAGATTTGAAAACCAAAGTATCAGTTAGTCAGAACGAAGAGCCTACGAAGGAAGCGAAGGCAATTAGTCCTGCTTCTGTGGATTTCGTAGATGCAACAGATTTTGTTGGAATCAATGCAACAGATAGTAAAACTAATAGTACACCGGAGCTCACTAAAACAGATGCTGGGTCTTCTCTTCTTGATGATTCTTTATTTATTCGAGAATCTGAAGGCCTGTCACTATCCTCTATATCTTTGAGAGAATCTGCAGCTAATTTATCAACATCTCCTGTCAATCGGCAGACGTATCAAATGCATCTGGCAGGGACTGAACAGTCATCTAGGAATGACAACTCTTCGCCAGTAGCGGTTCTGGACAAAAGTACTACCATTGATTCATTTACAGAAGAAATGAATAAGCCCAATAGGCTGATCTCTGAACTGCAGAAAGAGGGTGAGCGGGGCTTCGTTAATCTTATCTACAGGGATAATACGAGGGAAGAGCTCTACTTATTCTATGGGGGCCCTACAACAACATCCCCTACAACATCCCCTAATCTAAGAGGATTGTCATCTAAGATATCTGTTCAGGGAAATGGCAGCTCATCAATGTCTAAGAGTCCCATGGTGAATGGTGTGAAATTTCTTGGACCAAAGTTTAGTCATCATTCTGGTAAAATCATTGTGCACTTCCGTTGCCATTTCATTGAGGGGAAATAACAAATTTTCATGAAGTATTCTGATTTATAATGTTCCCATTTTCAGAGGACTTTGAAGGACAAGGAGCTCTTGCATTCCATAAAGGTGGCAGAGATCGTGGAAGTAAAGCTATGGGGGAGAGAAAAATTTTACCTGCTTATATTGATGAAAGAAAAGTGCATCAAAAAATCTAAAGATATATTGCTGTCTCGTGATTTGAAGGGGAAGAATCTTTCTGAAAGACATCAGCCTTCACAGAAGTTTGGTGCTTACAATCAATTGCTAAGAGATGGCCGGTAACCTTTACTTTTGCCTTAACTCACTAAATATGTTTTGCCTAGAAGAGAGTAGATTGCTCCAAATGAATATAGACATCAAGACAATGCATATTTTTGCCACTGTCTTGTTTCTTCCTTGTCTGTTCCAGAGATTTTATGTGTTACACTCATTATTGCGTCATGGTTGCAATAACGTTCTCAGATAACTTCCAGATGGCCAAAAAAAATGGAGAACATGATAGACACATTTTTAATTTGGGGTCTAAAGAAAGCTAGATTGCTTCTGTTAAATCTGATATTTTATAAGTTAAATTTTATCTATCTGCAAGCAAGCACAGTGGGGGCAATTGATCTCATTTATTTTTGCAAGAAAATTCAGAAACACCAATATCAGATTTTGTAATGTGCTTTTGGAAATTTATTTTTTGGTATATCCTCTTAGTGTTATCTGAATAAAGATTTTATTCTTAGGTTAACTGACTGCATTGAGCTGCTTGAGGACATGGAAAATAAGGGTCTGTTGGATATGGATAAAGTATGGTTTTTATTGAACCAATTTATAGAATTCTCTCATTGTGTCATTTTCAATGCCTTGGCTTATTATCATTTCTTTCAGGTTTATCATGCAAGGTTTTTCGAGTTTGCAAAAGTCAAAAGGCTGTCAAGCAAGCTTTTCGTTTTACCAAGCTTATCCCGAATCCAACTCTGAGCACGCTTTAACATGCTCATGTCTGTCTGTGCAAACTCTAGAGATCTTGAGGGTAAATCCTTGCCTGTTCTTCTCCCCTATATGCTCTTTTGAATAATAACTCTACTAGTGGCGGACCCAGAAGGCAGTGGGGAACCGGATAAAAATGATGATCCACCGAGGGTATCGATGCTATTTTACAATATTTAACGACAACACTACATCGTTTCAATACAACACAAAAATATTTTTCGATCTCAGTGGGGGCATTGGCCCCTTCCCTATTACCTTTGGGTCTGCCCCTGAACTCTACTTCACATATTTTGCTTTTAATGTTCCTTTGTATTTTCTTGTCTGTTTTTGTCTTCAGGGGCCTTTCAAGTCTTAAAACTTGTAATGGAGTCTGGGCTGAAGGTGGACTGCAAACTTTACACGACGCTTATTTCCACTTGTGCTAAAAGTGGAAAAGTCGATACTAT
Organism: Gentiana macrophylla; assembly: GCA_026214975.1. Taxonomy (NCBI): domain Eukaryota; kingdom Viridiplantae; phylum Streptophyta; class Magnoliopsida; order Gentianales; family Gentianaceae; genus Gentiana; species Gentiana macrophylla. Next base: position 22,123,960 of record CM047814.1, read on the forward strand.
GTTCAAGGTACTAGAGACTAAAATTATCTCATTTGTAGCGGATTTTGTCTTAACTTTCTTTTTATTTGACCATTTATATTATTCACTAGTGTATTTTTGGCTATTTATTAGTTTTTCATTATTGAATTACCATCTTTCCCAAAAGCTTAAGGTGTTGGGGAGCTCAAGACTTCTTGTTGTGATACCATGTTGAATTACCATCTCTCCCAAAAACAAGAGCTCTATTTCGGGGGGGTGGCAAAAATTAAAGCTGATTGGGAGGTAGATAATTAACATTTTATATACTTCTACAAGCATACACAGAAAAACATCACCTGCACTTATAAAAATGTGGATATACACACTTCTTCCTAAAGGTTAGCTCAAAGCAAGTGCCTTTGATGTAGTTATATTGCAGTTCTACTCCTGCTCATTTCATGCGAGTCATGCCCATTCTTTCCTTGCTGAGTTTGGAAATATTATGTGAAGACATGACCTTTGCTTGCCGTTAATAAAGGATGTATGTTCTGCCGATACTATTACTGACTTCAACCACTGTTGCAGTTCTTCACCGTCAAATTTCCCCTGTCCTGAGAAGCAATGGAGAAAATTAAGGAATATAATGTAACTAATCCAAATGATGATTTGATGACAAAGTAATTTGAATGAGAAGTGGTCAGGCTTGTATTAGAAATGCTTTCATGGTTAATCTCACATTTGCTTCTACCTACCCACAAAAAGGAGGTGGAAAAACAAGCATGAATCATGGTCTACCCTACCTCACCACCCCCCCCCCCCCCTCCCTTGTTCACCACCTCCCCCCCTCCCTTGTTCAATTAAAGCAGTTACATGTTTTCCCTTGCGAAGTTTGCATCAACTAATAGGAACATAAAGGTATACTTCAGCAACAGTAACAATGCAGGCAATCAAAAGGTTAAAAAAAATAACAAAACACTACCTTCCTACTGACCCCAAAGTCCTTCCTTTTCAACGCTTATAAAGGATGAGAATTTGTAATATTCCTGTCTTAGGCGTATGATTGGAAGACAACTGCAGAAATGTTTTCAGCATTTTTTTTCCTGAAATAATTCAGTTTACTAAGTTGAGCTACTTTTGTGGCAAGGGTGTTTCTACTGGTTTTCCCATTTCACCGACTGATAGTTTTCAGCTTCTATGACACACAAATTACTGAGCTGTAATTTTTCAGATTATAGATTTTTTTAACTACTTTTAATGCATCGCATGAGACAGTTTCCCCGTCTTTGGCACACGTCTTAATAATTCATACTCCTTCTATGACAAGTACCACGTATGTGGAGAATTATGTGAATTCACCAGCATATGGGTGGCTTTAATGCTATTCATAAGTTTTCAGTCTATATCTATGAAAGAATCCAACAAAAAGAGCTACTCCGTTTACAAATAATGGTCGAATGCCTCATTGAATTTCTAATGTTATTTTCTTTTAACGGCCTTTCTGAGAGTTTACCTGAGAATGTCTCTATATCATCAAACTTTTACTAAATTGACAGGTTTTTCATGAAATGGTCAATACTGGGGTGGAACCTAATATCCATACATACAGTTCTCTCATTGATGGTTGTGCGAAGGCTGGTCAGGTTGCTAAGGCCTTTGGCGTGTATGGGATAATGAGTTCAAAGGTATGATTTCTGATGCTCGGTGCATTATCAGACATTTAAAGATCACATGATGTTGATGCTTTCTTGCTGAAGTGATTGAAAAAAATGTCTACAAGTTGTTATTACTTGTCTAAATCATGATTTCTGCAATTAAAGTTGGCTTTCTCTTTTTCATTCTTTTTCTGGCTCTCACAGATCGTTTCTCATGTATTACATGTTGTGAACAGTAGAACGTGAAGCCAGACCGAGTAGTATTCAATGCACTTATCAGTGCATGTGGTGAATCAGGGGCAGTTGATCGTGCCTTTGATGTGTTGGAAGAAATGAGGGCCGAAACCGATCCAATAGAGCCTGATCATGTCACTCTTGGTGCTTTGATGAAGGCATGTGCTAATGCTGGTCAGGTTAGTTGAGTCTCTTATTGAAGCATGTAAGATTCTTTTGGTTTCCTATGGGTCCTTGTTTGGGTCCTTGAGCTGAAAGGTGTCTGAGTCTCGTTAGGTTGATCGGGCACGTGAGGTTTACAAAATGATTGATGAAAATAACATGAAGGGCACTCCGGAGGTTTATACCATTGCTGTTAATTCTTGTAGCCAAAATGGTGATTGGGAGTTCGCATGCAAAGTATACAATGACATGACCAGAAAGGGTGTTGCTCCAGATGAGGTAAAATTGTTGGCAAACATAAGCATATCAAGCAGCTGAAACTATAACTATATTTCTCCCTGATACTCTAATTTCCATTGAGATTTCAGTTTTCTGCAATAATGTGTTGCGTCCAGTGAGATCCTATGAGTTATTTTGTCTTCACGTATGATTTATCCATGTTATTGATGAAATCAGTATAACAAACCAGAAAACTCATGAAGAAAACTGAAGAAAACTGAGTATTATTGATTATTCAATCTAATGAGTTACATGAGCTGATACAATCGCTTAAATAGACTTCCTAGATGCATTGTATGTCAGCTGAAGGTAGTTACAAGTTGTTACAGGCGGTTACCAAGTCTAACAAACTTCTAACTGACTTTTAACTTAAGTGTTCGACCTAATGTCTCTGAGAGTGTACAGTTTGCTGGTTTGATTATTATCCTTGCTGCTGTATTTTTCTGTAATCTTCAACACCCCTCTCAAACTGGACACTATGGTTTGTAGATGTTGATGAGAGGATATGAACTAAGTAAGAACTGAAATCTGGATCTGTCTAGTGGTTTTGTAAATAGATCTGCAAGCTGTAATTCTGTTGAGATTGGTAAAGGTTTCAAAAGTCCTTGCTGATATCTGTCCCTTATAACATGACAATCTATCTCAATATGTTTAGTTCTCTCATGGAATACTGGATTTTCAACTATATATAGGGCAGATTTACTGTCACAGAATAGAGGAATAGGCTTGTCTTGTTTGATGTTGAACTCTGTCAGTAAATAAGTCAGCCACTGTAATTCACAGGATGCCATAGCCATTGCCCTATATTCTGCCTCTGAGGAGCTTCTGGATACAGTAGATTGCTTCTTTGACTTCCAACTTATGAGTGCACCACCAAAGAATACAGAGAATCCTGTTATAGACCTTCTAGTGTCATTGCATCTGGCCCAATCTGAGTCTACAAAACACTTTAGTTCCAGATTACTTTCTGATGGAAAGAAAATGCCTTGTCCAGGAGATTTCTTCAAGTATTTCAGTAACTTGTGGGCTGCCTGAAGTTGCATTTCTGTTGGTTTATCCAGATATTGACTGAGTTGTTGTGTAGTATATGTAATATCTGGTCTTGTTAGTCCCAAATACAGCAATTTTCCTACCAGACTTCTATAGTAACTGTTTGATTTTAACTGATCTGAGTCTTTGCTATGTAAACTGATAGAAGCATCCATAGGTATTTCACTTGGCTTACATTCTGAATATCCATACTCTTCCAACAATTCCATGCAGTATTTCCTTTGGGACAGTGCTATACCTCTCTTTGATCTAGCCACTTCTAAACCTAGGAAATACTTTAATTCTCCAAGGTCTTTTAATATGGTGGGTGAAACAACCACAAGTTCCCAATGTGGGATACTTTAACACGCCCCCTCAAGTGTGGGCCGGGCACACAAGGCCAACAAATAGGCCCAACACTTGCACAATAAATGGTGGCTCCGATACCATGATGAAATCAGTATAACAAACCAGAAAACTCATGAAGAAAACTGAAGAAAACTGAGTATTATTGATTATTCAATCTAATGAGTTACATGAGCTGATACAATCGCTTAAATAGACTTCCTAGATGCATTGTATGTCAGCTGAAGGTAGTTACAAGTTGTTACAGGCGGTTACCAAGTCTAACAAACTTCTAACTGACTTTTAACTTAAGTGTTCGACCTAATGTCTCTGAGAGTGTACAGTTTGCTGGTTTGATTATTATCCTTGCTGCTGTATTTTTCTGTAATCTTCAACAGTTATGTCGGACAAAATAAAATTCAGCACCAACACACCGATTTTTGTTCATGTCAAGCTCTGGAAGTGAATCCCACCAACCTGTTGAGTTTTTATTGAACCTATTCTGTTCTTAAGTCGCTTTTGTCTTCCTCAAATCTGACATTGATTTATACCAGATGAAGTTGGTTTACTTTTCCCTTACTTAATTTTATTGTTCTTAGTTGATTCTGAGTTGACAGTGAAAGATATTTGTTGTATCTAAGAGTATCATTGGTGATCTTATACACTAACGCTCACATTTAAAGAAGCCTAAAACCCTTTATTTTATTGATGTACTCAGCCTTTGGGCCACATACTTCATTCTCATAAACTGAAGTCCAATCTAGTAATATCTTCTGATTTAGCACCACTCTGTAATAGTGGACTCTAGCATTAAATACTAGTCTGTCAGATTGAGTCACTACCCTAATGAAACTCAAGGAAGAGGGTCGGTTGATGTGTGTGTGAGTTAAATGAGTTTTGAATAGGTTCTCTCTTTTCGATTCTCCCCTTGGACCCAACTGTTTGACCTACAAGAGGTTCATACCAATATATATTGTGATTGTGTGCCTTGCATGCTGAAATAGGCTTATGACGAGAATCATCGAGGACAATTAATATCTACTATGTTGTCAGCTTGAAGAATTACAAAAATACTTGTTCTTTCCTGTCACTGTTTTGAAGGAATCTGGAATCCTGTTTTATCTTGTTTCAGTGTGAACGAAAACCCACACAATGGTAGAGAGCTAGCTTGATTGTGGAGTATCCTTGGAAATGACTCCTATTCATTAGTAGATTTTGTTTGATTCCTGCTTCTGTTGGAACTATGTAAACCTATATTTAGCAGTGTCTATATGTTAGAGGTAAAAAATGCACATAGGTTCTAAGTGAAAGGAGGATATGGAATTTGAAGTAGTCAAATACTGTACCAACCCCCTCAAAAAAAAAATACTGCGTCCAGCTAATAGTTAATGCAGCTGAGTTGCTTAAATTGCTTGCATATGATTTGTGTCTCTGTCAATTGTACAATGTGATTAGATGTATTTTTCCTGGTTCACAATGGATCTGTTGTGTGACAAACATGCAATTTTTGTGGGTGCATTTTTCTTTATTAGGTCTGTTTTTAATCTTGAGCTCCTGGGAGGAAATCAATTCATATGAAATATGTGTCTGTCTACTAAGACCTGCCAGTGTTGAACCAACAACCAACTTATGATTTTCACCGCTCCACTAACTGGATCAACTCCAGTTCAATGATAGTTATATGTTCACTTATACTGATCCCAAATGTCAAGAATATAAATCTGATTCAACTTTTTTGATCATGTTAGACTTTTATTAGCGCGCTGATAGATGTAGCTGGACATGCTGATATGCTGGATGCGGCTTTTGAAATCCTAAAGGCAGCAAGAGCAAAGGGAATTCATGCTGGAATCATAGCCTATGCCTCATTGATGGGTGCCTGCACTAATGTAAGCGCTCCTCAGATAATTTACCGCATATGTTTCAGTAGGTTGTCGTTGTTGAAGGTAATAATGACAAACGTTGTGGTCATAATCCATACTGTTTCACTATTGGCTGTTCTGTTATACGCCAGAACCTTATGGATTTTAGTAATAAAAATTTTACAGCGGAAGAGTTTCTGCATTTCCCCTGCCAGTAATATGGTTGTAAATTCGATTGTTTTCGATGATTTTTCAACAACAGTCCTATCTTAGTTTTCTTTAGCAAGAATTTTTCTTTCTTAATTTGATGAGGATTTCGGAGTTTTTTTATTTTGTAACCATGAGGATTTCTATTGCGTATATGTGTAATATTGAATAGGGTAACATGAAATTGGTTGTTTGTATCCATGTGATATTGCTGAACATCTATTGACTGTCTATAGAGACAGTTATTAAGTCTCTTCAATCTGATTTGATTTCTTTTACACCCCTTGAAAGGGATTAGTTTGTTTCCTTTTGATTTTGTATTTTGTCTGCTTATGGATGATCATCTCCAACCTTGTGTTCATCTTAGTCTTCACCCTACCTCAAATTTCAGTGGTCATATCAGCTTAATATATCATTTATCTGATACATGTCAGCATAGGATCTTTTTGTTCTTTTTAATGTAACAAGTATTTTTGGTGGAAAAACAGATGAAATTCGAGTCACGAGTTCGGATTTCTTTGACTCTTGATTTTACTGATAAATAATATTTTCCCATGTTAATTTTGACTATCCATACACTATCTAGTTGTCAGCATTCCAAGCAAGGATTCCTTGCTTTTCAATTTTAGGTATTTCATGTGCATGTTGTAGATTACTCTCTAGTGTCACCTTTATCAAGTTTACTTGGTGTCGTTGCTTTGTTTACAAGTCTTTAAAGATGAGTTTGGATTGCAATTCTTATTTCAAAGTTGACTGTGCCACTCTTTGACGTAATGTACATGTTTGTGTTCTTCAATCCAGGCAAAAGATTGGCAGAAGGCACTGCAGCTGTATGAACATATTAAAGAAATAAACTTGAAACCAACAGTCTCAATGATGAATGCCTTAGTGACTGCCTTATGTATGTCTAGCTTTCCTCTGCCTTTTAGATAAGATTTGGAAATAACCAATTTTGTCTCATTCTTTTTCCAATTCTGTCCGATGCTTTTTTTTTATAGCATTTGGGAGGGTATGGTCTGTATCAAAGCGCAATGTGTGAGAATTTGTATAATAAAATGTTAATCAATTGAATCTCTTAGGAAAATATATAGGAAGAAAGCCCAACGGCTTATTTCAAGGGGGGGTGAGTTGGAAGAGTATTCAATCAATTGAATCTCTTAACCTTATTACAAATGCACAAGGAATATATATAGGAAGAAAGCCCAACAGCTAACATTTCAAGAGGGAGTGAACTGACAACTCCTAATCCATGTTACCGTTATGTTGAGATGACTAACTGTAATAATTATATTAACAGAACAGAGCTTAATTAAGGCTTAATGAATTAAGATTAAGCATAATTAAACAAGATTAACACTAATACAATCTTGAATTCTAACACTCCCCTCAAGTTGGTGAGTGGATGTCATACATTCCCAGATTGTTGGTGATGCTTTATTGGGAAGTCCATTAGTTAGGATGTTTGCAAGCTGTCCACCAGAAGGAACACAAGGAGTGCAAATAAGACCACTGCCGATTTTCTCTTTAATGAAGTGTTTGTCCACCTCAATGTGCTTGGTCCTGTCATGTTGAACGGGATTGTGTGCAATGTTGATAGCAGACTTGTTGTCACAGTAGAGTCTCAAAGGTGGGTTCCATCTGATTTTTAGGCCATTAAGAATAATCTTCACCCATAGGAGTTCACGGATTCCTAAGGCCATGGATCTGAACTTAGCTTCTGCACTTGATCTGGCCACCACATTTTTTTTTAACTTCTCCATATGACATGGTTCCCACCAAGGTAAAGGCTATTCCTGAGGTAGATTTTTTGTCCTCAATTGCTCCAGCATAGTCTGCATCTGTAAAAGCTTCCAGATTCAGATATCCTCCTTTCTTGTATAGAATGCTTTTTCCTAGACTCCCTTTTAGGAAATGTAGGATTCTATGTACTGCCTTGGGATGAATCCTTTTAGGATTTTGCATAAATCTACTCACAATGTTGACTGAAAGGCAATACCAGGTCTAGTGTGAATTTAGTCTCTGATATGAATACTTGTCAACAGGATGATCTTCATTAGCTTCAAAGATGTCATGGTTGTACTCAATATGGCTCTCAGCAGGTTTTCTCCCCAGTTTACCAGTTTCAGTCAATAGATCTAAAACATATTTTTGCTGAGACATAAAGATCTCATCTTTGGAATGAGCCACCTCAATACCAAGAAAGTACTTTAGTCTACCCAAGGATTTAATATCAATCAATTTCTCCTGAGTCACTCCCAATTACAATGATGCCATCAACATATACTAGGAGAATGGATACTTGATTCTGAGAGGAATATTTAATAAACAATGTGTGGTCACTTTGACTTTGTAGATACCAATATTCTTCATGGTTTTAGCAAACCTGGCACGAGGAGATTGCTTTAGATCACATAGAGCCTTGTTTAGTTAACAGACTTTTCCCTTTTCAGCTTCAGACCCCGGTGGATTGTCCATGTAAATATCTTCATCTGATTCCCCTTGGAGAAATGCATTCTTCACATCAAATTGTTGTAAGTCCCAGTCAATCATAGCAGCCAAGGACAGAAGTATTTTACAGTATTCATCTTTGCTACAGGAGCAAAGGTATCAAAGTAATCGATGTGAATGGTTTGAGTGAATCCTGTGGCAACAAGTCTTGCCTTATACCTCTTAATAGAGCCATCACAGTTGTACTTCCAGGTTTTGTTCTTTTCCAGAGCCATCACAGTTGTACTTCCAGGTTTTGTTCATCTCATAATTCATTGCCCTTACCCACCTTTTGTTTTGCTTGACTTCATGAAAGAACCTTAACAGGGTGTAGATTAGTTGGGAATTCCATATGTTACTGAGCCAGTTTTTGGTAAGATATGTAGGTTCTGAGAGGGTGGTTGGTGCAGGCCCTTTTTGCTTTTCTGTAGAGCAACAGGTAAGTCCTCACAATTATTGTCAAAAGGGTCTATTTGCTTTGTAGAAGGTGTTTCTGGCTGAATCAGGGTCTGAACATTTACTTGCTGATGGAGATTTTTCTTTCTGGTGTAGATGATAGGAGATTTAGGTTGAGAGATGGAATCTTGGTGAGTGTGGATTTCATCAATAGGAGCAACTTCATCTGACACTTGGGTGTCTTCATAGGGACAGCCTAGTCCCACTATTGGATAGCTTTTGTTTTACTAAATTGGTTTAGACCCTGAGCTCTGTGCAGATTTATAATCATAACCAAAATTAAATGTAGGTCCTCCTAAGGACCTTTTTTTGAGATATTTTTAATCACGATAATGTGGCAGTCATTGAGTAGGGCTGTTAAATCAGATAACAGACCTCCCCATCTTGGGGATACAGCTCAATTGCTAGAACTTTGCTTTTGCAGTAGGCTTGTTAGAAATTAAGTAAACCTTGTTTCCATTTTTTTAATTTGATAAATTATCATCTCACCTAAAAGCTCAGATAGAAAGTAATTTATACATTTAAACACATACCTGGAATCTGTTACGGGCCTCACTTAGTACCATACACCTGCATGACAATTTATCATATTGAATTCAACAGGTGATGCAAATGAATTGCAGAAGGCTATAGAAATTCTGTTTGAAATGAAGAGGCAAGGTCTATCAGCAAATACCATCACATACTCGGTTCTTCTGGTTGCTAGCGAGAAGTAATTGCTCTTGTTATATTGTTTCTAATGAGCATTTAAATTATTTTGTTTCTCCTTAAGAACCCGCCGTCTATTCTAATAAAATGTCACTTGACATAGAAATGATGACTTGATGTTGGCCTACGGCTCCTTTCTCAAGCCAAGAAAGATGGTGTTGCCTCTAACCCTGTGATGCGCCCGATGTCTAATTGGTACGCTGTGATAGTTGTGTTATAAACTCCCATTCTTACATAGGAAACATGTTATTAAGATGTGGTTATGCCATATATGCTTGTCTTAGGTGTGAGTCCATGATTGCAATAGCTTCAATTTCATTCAGAATACAATTTTTTTATTAAATATATTACTTGCTGGGATCATGTATATTTTTCACTTATTGTCAATACTTATGCTTGAAGATATGTGCTTAAGGAGATTCCAGCAAGCTTGTGCCCTTGGTGAGCCTGTCGTATCTCTCAACTCTAGAATTTTACAGCTCGACAATAAATGGTTAGTGATTGTTTATCCAAGTTCTATCTTTTCCCCATCTTCTTCAAGTTCTGATAAGCACAAGAATTTCCATGTAATTATATTAGACTGGGATTGCTATTATAGAACTCTGGAATAGTGATTTTGCCAGTTACACCTTTGCCTTTCAGTTTTATTTTAGTAACGACACCTTCGCAAATTCAGTGGTTGTATTCATTAGCATTTTCTAATGGGCTACATCCTAAAAGTTGTTAGACGGGTTTTGTTGGGGAAAATTACCATTTAGCATGCTGTTTAATGAAATTAACACACAGTATGAACAATTCATGAACACATGATCACAGTATACAAATGCATAAAACAAAAATGACCAAACTGAAATGAGTAAATGCGAAAACTTATGGTGGATTGAAGCGAGTGTAGCACTCTATCATTAAGACGAATTTACATTGAATACGTGTCCATGGTTATCAAGATCATCTCCTAAGATACAACAATCCTTTCCTTCTGTTTAATGCACCACTTCAATCAAACAGAAGCGGCGAACTCGGAAGCCTAGTTAGTAATCTCTTCATTGGACTTCAAAATGCAAATTTAAAATGCCCAAGATATTCCCACCTTTCTTCTGGAAATTCGTATTAGTATTTATAGTAGTCCAACCATTGCCTACAAAGAAACATGTCCTATTGTTTAATTGATCAGAAGGACACATCCTTTTGATTTAAGGTAGTTTCTTTATTTGAACAGTCACTTATTTTTGTTTGTTCATTTCTAGAAATATGGCCAACGACTACTTTCAAGGAAACTATAACCAGTCCACATATATCATAATCCAGCTTCCTCTGTATCATTGATTTTATCATCATCTTTAAATTATAATTTTTCATTCATCGAGAAATAATTTTATAACATCAAATAATCCATAATCACTTTTACGAATATGGGCGTCCCTTAATCTGTAAAAATGATCACCGGAAATTAGTTTCAACAGGTTCCATTGTGAATTGATCACCGCAACCTTAGTCTGAAGTTTCATGTTGTTTTTTATTTTACATTTTATTCTTCACACAATTTCTGTATGCCTGCGAAAGAATAAATAAAAACAAGATAGCATATACTTAGGAAATTACATATACTTAGTATGTTGCCTTTTTGGGTATGACATTAAAAGTGAAGGAAAGAAGATGGCATTTAAGGCAAGTATGAATTTACTGCAGGACGTCATTAGCATTAAGGATCTACAGAGAAACAATTGTAGCTGGTGTAACACCAACCGTTGAAGAACTTTCGCTAGTATTGGGATGCCTAAAGTTTCCTCTTGATTTGTCAATAAGAAACAGACTTATTGAGGACCTGGGAGTTAGCATTGATTCATCTAAACACTCATCCCTTTACTCGTTGATAGATGGATTTGGTGAATATGATCCACGCGCGTTTTCACTTCTGGAGGTTTGTGCAATAAAGTGCATTTCAATATTTCAATTTCCTGATTCTTATTGCCTAAAATAGCTTTTGGATTGAAGGAAGCTGCTTCACTTGGGATTTTACCGACTGTCTCGCTGAAACAAATCCCTATAGTTGTTGACTTGAGGAACTTGCAGATATTTTCAGCTGAGGTATGCTTATTTCTCATATTGTTAACATGAGTACTCATATTATTCCTGGTTCCTTTTTTCACGAGAATCTTACGCTTGTCTCAGAGAAATGGTAACATTCTCCACCAGAATATTGTAAATTGTAATATACTAGTCACAATCCAAGCATGACATGAGGTCCAGTCTCATGAGCATACCAGGGTGCCTAATGCTAAGAATGCTTCAGTTCTACCGTGTGTTTCTTATGAAGACAATGAACCCTTTTTTCAAAAGATCATGAAAATGAATTCACATATCAAGCTCATTTATGGGAGAGACATTTCTTTTTTCGGGATGAAAGCCGATAAAGAGAGAAATTTTGTCAAAAGTTAGATATATTATCTGTACATAAAATTAACATGCTATTGTACTTGTGATTTCTTATTCTGATGTCTTTGAAACTTTTCAGGTATACCTCTTGACAGTTCTTAGAGGTCTAAAGCATCGGCTGGCCGCTGGTATGCAGCGACCCCTTCAGCTCTGCTTTTGGTGTTTTCCACGGATGTGTTCTCTCTTGTTGTCAATGTTTGGGAACTTTAGAACTGAAATATAGTAGGGAAGCACGCCCATAAAAGTAAAACATGAACATATTCCCAAGCTATGGAAAGCGAGGAGGGATGAGTTAAACAACGTTGAATGAAGACAATGATAAGTAATTGCATCATTGAAAATTGCCACGTTATATGGCATTTCTAGTGATATAGCAGTATGAGCCTCTACCTGCCTCCTTCAAACTGTTTGAGACAAATAATCACGTATATTACTGATTGTTGAATTACCATCTCTCTCAAAAGATTAAGCTGTTAGGGGGAGGCAAGTAATTTACATATTTAAACACTGAAAACGTCAACACTAATAAATCTAAAAAATTGTTTTGTTGTCAAAAAAAAGAAATGTTGAATGATTGCTAAATGTAACTATGGCAAAATACTTCCTATAATGATTGAAGTTGTTGTTTGAAATTTTTACATATGATTGATTGCAGTACAGAAGGCATTGCCTGACGAGCTAGCATTTTTCTCAGCTAGCTTAAGCCTGAACTGTTTTTACTTTGTGCAGGTGCAAGGTTGCCAAACCTCAGTATTTTACTGCCTCTGGAAACAACGCAAACTCAAACACCAGCTGGGGAGAAAACTATTAACCTGGCAGGAAGGTAATATTTGCTTATGTTAATCTGTAATACATATTACGTGTCTGATTATTATGAGCTACATGATATTTCCAAATGTGGAGAGGTATTGATTCCCAAATAAGTGTTATGTATCTAGCCTAACCCGATAGATATTTAAATGAATTCGTGTATTTTCACTTGAAATTACTCCATCCGTTCCTTTTTAACTGATATAGTTTTCAGAACTATTCGCTCCTCTTTAGTTTTTGATAGAGTTTTATTTCCAAAGCATCATTTATCGTGTCTTTCTCCATTCTACCCTTATTCATCATCAGGTGAGAGAATAAAAAGGAGACTGCATTAGTTATATCCAAGGATCTTTTAGTCATTTTATTATTAAAGTCGAAGCATTGACTCACCTCCTTAATGTATGTGATTTTGGCAACCACATTATGCCAGGAATGTAATGGTTTTTGTCTGGTAACATGCATCTTGTGTTTATTTGTGTAACATGCATGAATCTGTTGACTGGGACAGGGTTAGCCAGGCAGTAGCAGCTATGTTAAGGAGGCTTGGAATATCATACATAGGGAACTAATCATGGGAAAAGATTCAATAAATGGTGTGGTAGTAAGAATGTGGCTGCAGCCAAAACTTGATACTCCTTTTGGTGGGAAACCAACATATTTGAGCTCACCAAAAAGACGTTTGGGTAATAACATAGAATATCAGCAGAGAAACATTCGAACTGGCCATTGGTCTTTGGAGTAGGTGCACTAAAAGAAGAAAAAAAAGAAGGTGTTCTTTAGATTTTATCAGCAAATCAGTATGGTAAGTATTTCCTATGGGTTAGTTATGCTGCAGCTTTGGAAGATTGCCTTGATCTTGAGCTATTTTTTTGTAGAGAGGGTATTGCTGTTGCAAGCAAATTAAGGTGAAGAAAACAGTGTTGATAAATCAATCTGGGGATGGATAGGAGGGTCATATTCTTATTCATTGTCATGGGCTGTATGAGAAACTGATAAAAGCTTCCAGGTTTTTATTATATGTATACTTTACATAACACTCTATCTGATAAATATCTACCTTCACAATTGTTTTCATGCTAGTAAATTTTACTATACCATGCATAATCATTCGCACTTTTTGATTCTGGTTGAGAAAGGCTTTTGCTGTATACAGTATTCTGGGTAATTGTATTATGGCCTAGTGATACAGGTCATTGCACTTCATGGTGAGAACTAGGGTTCGATTCTCATTCTGTCCCGAATAAAAATTATATATAATAACCGCATACTCGAGTCCAAATCCAAAATGTTTCTCATCATTGACACTATTTCAAGAATGGGATGGATAAATTCAAAGTTTTTTTTTATATTTTTTTTTCATTCAATTTCATTAATGTTGACGAAAGAATGGAACGCATTTGGAATGTGTGAAATGAAATGTTGGGATGAGATGGAATGCAGTCATTAATCAAGCTGGCATGAAAGGGCTTATGGAATGGTTGTAAGAAAGAAATGATAAAATCGGACACGGCCTTTGGATGAAAATGAGCCACCACCACCACCACCACCTGCCATGCACTAGACCGCCGATAGTCCACTCCACTTCCACATGTCACCATTCACCCGCCCACCGCCACACCACCACTTGGCACCCACCCTATCATCATACAACATTGGACATCATCCACTACTATCATCTATCTTGCCTTGTTTTGTGTATTTCATTCAGTCTCGTGCCAGACACGGAAATGTAACCACTCCTATTCCGTCACATTTTCTTTATCACTCATTTTATTCAATCTCATCACGAAAATCCAAACGCAAATATATATGGCTAGATACCGCGGGTTCGGGGTATTTGAGAAAGATGCATTGCCCGTTAGTGGCGGAGTTATTACGCCTGCCCAAGGACAACTACATTAGCCACCTCGTTCTCCAAACCCTCCTCCATTATTAGAGAAACGAACTCCTTGATATTAGAATAGGATCGAAAAATCAAATCTCCAAAGGACGACGCCCGCCAAATAGCTTTCGCATATTCACAATCAAAGAGAACATGCCGCATAGTTTCTCTTTCCACTCCACACGTTAATCAATCAGCATCGCCCATTTCGCTTTGCCTAATTATGCCAAGACAGTTCTGAAGACAACGCCATATGAGATGTTGCACCTTTGGGGGTCCACCTGTTTTCCATACTCTCCGCAAAATACTATCCGGGCCCGACGATGATAAAACCTAATATGACATATAAGGAAAATCACTTGAACACCAACTTTAAATCATGCATAAAAATCAGGCCTATTAAGTTCATCTTCCACGTATTTGTTCATTTCATTAATTACTTAACAAATTCGTGTTCTACTGATTAAACTTACGTAAGCTATTTACCATCATGTATTCTATTAGCATGTTCATGTCTTATCTATCATGTTCATGTTTCTTATCTGTTGAGCATATTCCTATTCATGTATTGATCGTCCTATTTCATGTTTCTTACTGACTTAACTTGTGGGCTTGATGCAACACAGGTATTATGACTAGCTATACATCCAACATGGTTATGGGTCACGGTACACTTGTAACACTTCGTCTTATGAACGACATGGGTAATACAACTAGTCATATATCCGACGTGGGTTTGGATCACGGTACTCTTGTAGTACATTGCAAATAAACTAACTATAAACACGTAGGAGCACATAAAGCACATAGATTTCACGTTAAAGTCCATATTCTATCCTACGTGAGCATACGGAGGCCATAACAACACTAAACTCAATCATATATCCGCTACTCGTAACCAAAATGCATACAACAGTTTACACAAAAGTAACTAAAAAACATATCAATGCTCTGAAAACACAGTTTAACAGATACCTGACAACACATAATCATATATAGTTTCGTGCAGTTTAACATAAAACAGTATTCAAAACAACTTAAAAGCATAACTTTGAAAATAATACTAATCTTTTGATAAGAAAAACTTCTTACCTTAAAGATTTAATCAATTACGAATCAATATCAATTAACTTCCAAATCTTACACAAATCTACAACCCAACATCGAATCTAACATAAATCTTACGAGAATATAACCCTACCAAGATCAAAGTCAAGAACATCTATGGAAAAAGATCTTACCTTCAAGAAAATATTCAAAGCATAAAAATGCTTCTGGACATCGAAATCACTGATGATCCCAGAGATCAACCCAGTGCTCAGTAAACTAAGTCCTAGGCCACTTTCCTGGGTGGTGGCTAGAGACAGCGGCTGGGGCTCTACTGAAAACCCCACAAATACAAAATTTGTGAAGTAGCTATATGGATATTTTTTATCGGATTTGTTTGAGTCGAGGTTGGTTTTTAGATGGCTTGGTAGAAAAGAAAGCTTAATTAACTTTAAAAATTAGGAAAAAAATTTATAACATGACGGAAATACCCTTATTGAGAGGTCGGAGTTTTATTATGTAATTTAAACAATTTACTAACTAGTTTTTTCATTATATAAAATAAATCAGAGTTTACTCTAGTAAATTACGGGATCCAAGTTTATGGTCATTTGTGCTTGATTGAACAAACTTTGCCACTGATTTTCCACGCGGCAGGAACGGGAACACGAAGGATCCAATTCCGCCATTGCTATTGAATCCAGAATCTCCATAATTTAGCAGTGCCTGCTGTTTGGTTTCTTCTGCTTGCAATTCAGATCCGAAACCGAAAAATGTCTTCAACCTTTAGCGGAGATGAAACTGCTCCTTTCTTTGGCTTCCTCGGAGCCGCTGCTGCTCTCGTCTTCTCCTGTAATTTTTTGCATTAGATTCCGATCTTTTACGTATTTATATGTTGTGTGTTGATAGAAAGATGTTTACTTGCTGTGTTTTTTTGTTGATTTGGTGCATCGGTATAGGCATGGGGGCGGCATACGGAACTGCAAAGAGCGGAGTAGGCGTGGCTTCGATGGGAGTGATGCGGCCGGAGCTGGTCATGAAGTCGATTGTTCCAGTTGTCATGGCTGGTGTTTTGGGTATTTACGGTCTGATTATAGCTGTTATCATCAGTACTGGGATCAACCCCAAAACCAAGGCTTATTACCTATTCGATGGCTACGCTCATCTTTCCTCGGGTCTTGCTTGTGGACTGGCTGGTCTTTCTGCTGGAATGGCCATTGGGATCGTTGGTGATGCTGGTGTTAGGTATTGATCCCAACTTTGTTCTAGTTAGTTTCATCATCGTTTATATGTTTTCCCATTTTTTTTTAGCAGAAATGAGATTGCTAGCCTTTGTGAGCTTAAGTTGGAACTTGGACGGTAATGAGATCTTCTAGGTCCTCAGAAATTACTCAACATGAGCTCGACTAAACCGAGCTTTAGAAACACCACAGTTCAATTTAGGAAAACACTTGCACAAACATACTCCATTTGCGTGTCTTTGAGGCCTGCAAAGGTTGTTTGGTGGTAGAAATTGCAAATGTTTTATTTGGATTCAAGCATAAACTAAATCTAGAAATATCACGTGACATTGGTCTCGGGCTCTATTGCACCTCTTTGTTGCACACTTGTTTCCAGTTTTATGTGTCCATTTGGGTTATTAGCCGGTAAATTTTGAAGGGATTCATTACACCTGCATGCTAGGTATTTAAGCTTGTTGTTTTTGGATGATTGTATGTCATCTTTTTATCACAATGAGATATCTTTGTAGACGAAGGAGTGTCAAGTTTCTTTTTTATAATGTGAAAGTGTTGTTTGTTGCTTTGGAACTAGAGCATTGTTGTCAAGAACGGCGCTTGTTAGCTCTAAGCGATACATCAGCACTTTGAGTCCGCTTAAGCAATGCTTTTCAGGAGGCACCAAAAATAAAATTACTTTATTGTCCTTTGTAGCATTTCTCAAATACTGAGGGAACTTATGTTGTTTTTGTCTAAACATCCTTTTGATTGTGTGTGGTGTACGAGCTTATTGATGCCACGATGGCATCATTTCTTTTTGTGATCGTGGTGGTTAAGTGGTTTTAATGTTTTAATGCTTGATTTAAGTGCTATGTTAAAGTAGTATATCGTTTTCATTTAATTTATCATTTTTTAGCTTGTTTTTAATGAAATATCATTTTTTTGTATGATTAAATAATTAAACGGTGCCTGTTTAGCGCCTTTTCACTTTAACAACACTGAACGAGAGTACCTATTTCCTTCTCTAGACAAGAGTGTCCTGCGCATTTGTTGTTTAGGACAATATCTCATTGTCTCTTCTTATGTGAATGCTTGTGCTGGAAATATTTTGTTTCTCGGAACATATTCAAGTAGCTCACGAACATCTCCACCAAGGCCCAATCCCAGCGGCGGATCCAGAAACCAGGGGCACAAAAGAAAATTGGCACAAAAAGTAATGTTTATTCCAACAGCAAAGCGGCATTGTTTTAATATAAATTTGTTTTTTTTGAAAATCCACTGTGGGTACGTTCCCCCAGTGCTGCCACACTGCATCCGCCTCTGCCCAAGCCACCATAAGCTTCATCTTTCATTAGGATGTTAATCATAGGGGACATAAAGCTCGCCGACTTCTCAACTAAGGCCCAAGCCGCCATAACCTTCATTTTCATGAATTTGTTTTTCATAGGGGTCATAAAGCTCACCATCTTCTTAACTAAGGCCCAAGCTGCTTCCATAAGCTTCATCATTCATTGAGATGTTTTTCATTGGGGGGCATAATTTATACTGGTTATGTTCTGCAGCAGTGTGGTTCGCTCCAGAGCATCCTGCTCTGGTATCATGATAACTACCATATCACCGAATGTTTTGAGTCGTGAGAGAATAATAGTGTAATATATACATGTATACTTTCTAGCAGGTTTTGAGCCACGCCATTATTATAAAGTGTGTCATGTTTAAATGTATCTCCTTGAAGCATGTCTGTGTGTAGGAAGAAGTAAGTATGAGATATTGATAAGGTTGCTTGTCTTAGAAGGTACAACTGGGTATATTGAACAAGTCTTTGGACCTTTTCCTTCTTTTCTGGCCCTTGTGTGGATGGAGCTTTCAAGATTCCCTAAAAGTGGCTATGCTGAATCATAATATCTTCATCAGAGATTGGATCATCTGAGCATTCTCTGCTTTGCCCAAAGTTACCTGGGTGCCTATATCAAAATCTTAACTTCAAAGATGAACATTGATGTTGAATGCTCCCAGTTTATGAATACAAACGTGGCTTCCCAATGTTCTATCAAGGGTGCCAGTGGAATTAGTTCACTCTGTGCCCTTGAAATTTATCTTTTGTAATCCCTTCTATTTGTCTTCTACTGAGCTTGAGTCAATTTTTTAATTTTTTTAATTTTTATTTCCACCATTGTTGTTGCTTGCAACTAACTGTTTACATTTATGTTACCACCAGGGCCAATGCGCAGCAGCCAAAGCTTTTTGTGGGAATGATCCTCATCCTTATTTTCGCAGAGGCTTTGGCCCTTTATGGACTGATCGTTGGTATTATATTATCTTCACGTGCTGGCCAGTCCAGAGCAGATTAAATAAAGAAAGGATATATCGTCGCTTCACCTAATCTGATGACATGCTTTTATACATTTCGGTACAACCCGAAAGAGGAGAGATAATACCTGTTGTGTTCATTTCTCCTACATGCCCACAACAGAGCAAATTGATGCATCAGTTTCATATTAAAGTAAGTCTTGTTTTAGTTGTGAACATAATTTTCTCCCCATATTGAATAAAGCAGCTTTGTTTAGCTAGTTGTTTACCAGAGTTTAAGCATTTGTAATATTTTTATATGATTTGGTTTAAGCATATCCTTGATTGTACTATTTTAACACATTGCTCAACCAATATCATCTTTGATTCTACAATAGAGACCAAGTACACTACAACCTTAGAGGCTAAAAAGATAGGTGTGGACCAAGAAGTTCATCGCTGCGCCGTGTGTGGTTTCGTGTCTATCCACAATCCATGGACTTTGTTAGACCCATTTGTATGTGAATGGTTTTAAATATAGTGATCAACTTTTTAAGCCAAGTGGAAGATTGTTACTTCAGTGCGATTAACCTAATCAAGACGAGTCGAATTATTACATCTTTGTTTATGAATCGTTGGGTTTGATAATAAAATTGACAATGAATCTAACTTCAGCGGACAATGCACATCGACTCTCTTCAAAGCTGGTACAAAATGACCTTTCTTTAACTTTTAACTTTATACTACTATAAATAAGTGTCCCTTTTTATTTTTATAATTTTATCCATTTTCAGTAGATACATTCACTTCATAAATTATTGATGATTTAGTAGTGAACACTCAACACTTTTTTAGTAAATTATTCAGACCAATATGAAAAGTGATTGTATATTCCATGGTAAATCTCTTGGCACACATAAATTATTTTCAATTTTACCCTTTAAATATTTTTTTGTGCGTCTGACGATGTCGGATTTCGTCTAGTAATAATCGGGGCCGGATTGATCTAGAGACGAATGAATAAGTGTAGCGATTAAAAGAAATTGGGGGAAAAGGTAGTGTTATTGAAGATTTTAGACTGCGCCTAAAGGGGTTTTCCTTCAAGTTGCCTACGTATCCTCAAATAATTCAGGAATCAAGTATGCCGTAGTTCTTAAGGTTGTTTATATAAAGAGGGAACACTTTAACCTTAGAATATGCATGTGTCGTGGCCTTCAAGGACTCTCCACTCATAACCGTCGGAGGCTTGAATTACACCTCTATCCCGTGATTTCAGGGATATCTTGGACCATATCGGATAGTTTGAACCAGAGTCATAATGGTGGAGGATTCTTCTCTTAGCTGTTAATATTATAGACACATAGGATAAATCCACGACTATCTCGATCCGACTCATGCGAGAGCTCCCGAGAGAACCCTCGCGGTCCGAAATGCTACCGCCCCGGATTTGCCGTGACTTCAACCGCTCATGGTGAGCTATGAACGTTGTTCGGCGTACTAGATAACCTCCTCCTGTGGATAAAGGTCTCGTGAATTGGGTGTCAACTCAGATCGCCGCCCTTAGCTATTCGGTTTCGCTTCTCCTCATTTATTGCTTAGCCATTTATGGGATGACACCTATGATGCACCGACACTTCATTCTGGGCGCGCGCGCCTGGGTCCGTCCGATTTTCATTTCGACATTAACACATCGTTAAAATAATATTATTTAAAATTTTAATATCCGACATGCTCTCGACACTCCCCGACACGGCACCGACACTCCCCGACATTCCTAAACCCAATTTTTTTTTTCTTTATTTAAGTTTTCTTCAATTGAATCGTTAAAATACATATTTCTATTTCTATAATAATTTAATAAATAGTACGCCGTATTAAGTTTATATGTTTCTTGTTGATAAACAATCATTTTTACAATTTGTAGTATTTTGAAGGTCAATCACAATTTCTTTTGGCACCATATAAATGTTGAATATTTATTTTAGATATTAATAGAGTTTTACGATTACTCTCTCTTATTTTCTAGTTTTTTAGATTTTTACGATTTTTTTTTTTTTTGATAAATTGAATCTATTTACATCATAATATATATATATATATATATATATATATATATATATATATATATATATATATATATATATATATATACGCTTTTCTATCGGCACTACTAAAAATACTATCGGCACTTTTTTAATTTATTATTTTTCATTTACTTTTCCGCACCAATCGAATCATTCAAGGCACCACCTAAAAATAATCAATTTAATAACTTTTAAAACTATACACTTTAGTCCTCATATTTTAAAAAAAAAAACTTTAGTCCCCACTTTTTCTACAACCTTTCTTCATTACTTCTTCTACAACCCTAAGAATACCGCCGGATTTGTGGCCGAAATTATCGCCGGAAATTTCACCGAGAACAACATCACTTTTAACTCCTCATCTAAGTATCTTGTCTTGTTTGCATTTCGGTTGCAAATTGGTAGAAACCGGTTTTAATGGTGTAATTTATTTGTGTTTCGTTTTCGGTTGAAATCTAGAAGATATAGGATTGAAATCAGAGTTTTTTTTGGGTATTTTTCGATGAACGGCCGTTTCCCGATCGGAGGAATGGGGAAGACGACCGGGTGCTTGAAACGTCGCTTACAGTGACGTGTCGGTGCATATACAACGTCAGATGAGATGACGTGTTGATCATAAAAGATCACTAAGGTAACCCAGTTGTTCTTCAGTGTGGATGTCGTTTTCATTGTCTTCGGACATCGGTGCTGTTGACGTTCTAAGAAACGTAGTTTAGGGTGACGTTTGATTCTAAACGCCAATGAAACTGACGTTATTGTCCATAACGTCACCGGCCATGACGCTGATTTGCTGAAGAAACATCAAAGTTGCTGGCGTTCTGAAAACAGTGACATTTTAAGTTCTAGGTTCTAAACGTCAAGACAATTGACGCTCAACTTGAACACAAGTCGCCACCAGATCGACGCTTTTACAGACGCGGGCCGGAGAATCCTATAAAGCGCCGGAAAACTCTAAAAATCTTCTTTTTTTTAATTCATGGGGTTTCAAGCAATTAAGAATGGTGTTTAAATGTTATCTTATTAAATGCTCAAGATTATCAATTTTTTGGGTGATGAGTTTGATGTAATGGAAGAAGTTGTTGAAGAAGATGAAGGCTGAAGAAGATGGAGATTGTTGAAGAAGATGAAGATGGTTGAAGAAGGTTGAAGAATTTTTTTGATGATGGTGACGAAGATGATTTTTTGAAGATGAAGATGGTTGAAGATTATTTTTTATGATGATGATGAAGAGGATGAAGAGGATGAAGATTGTTGAAGAAGATGAAGAAGATGAAGATGGTTGAAGAAGGTTGAAGAATTTTTTTGATGGTGGTGATTAAGATGATTTTTTGAAGATGAAGTTGAAGATTATTTTTTGATGATGAAGATGAATTTGGGTGAAAATTAAGTTCTGGGATTACAATGTTTCGCTTTTAATTATCAAACGACTCAGATCAGATTTTATAAGATTCGCAGATGGTAAGATGTTCTTCATTTTTTTAGTGGTGCTTGGAGTGTATAAGTAATAAAATATTCAATGCTCACACAGAAGAACTTATAGGATGTCGTAAGATTTCATGCGCTGTAAGCCAAACCGCGCGCTAATAGAAATAAGATATATATATATATATATATATATATATATATATATATATATATATCTTTATATATAATAAAGGAGCAAGGGCGCTTTGAGGGAAGCTTTTGGTGTTACAGCACGTGTCGTGGGCTCTGATTGGTCTGACATTTTTGGTTTTTTTTTTTTTTTTTTTTTGGCTGGTACATATTTCGACTTATAGCGACGGTTTTTTTCCCATGGTAGTACGCATTTCGACTTATAGCGATGTTTTTGAATTTTTTTTTTTAATTTTTTCTCTCACTTCTCCTACCCACTAACTTTTCACCAACTTTTCACCTATACATACATATATATGTATATATATATATATTGTCTTTATTTTCTTCTCACCTCCTTCGATCTTTGCGACGCTTTCTGTATTTTTATCCGATTTCTTTCTTATCAGATTACATTATATCGCTTCAGATTTTGATTTTATTTCATTGTAGATTTTTATTATAAATATCGACTTCGTGACATTTTATTTTTTATTTCGCTCACATTTACAAGGATATATTTATGCTTCTTTCCCCTCGATTCTAACGTATTCTTTTTTTTCGGTCGTTGCATTATACAAGGAGTACTTTGTTAGTATTTCGCCTTCTTCGGTTTATAACGCTGTTTTCATGCTGTTTTTTCTTTCCTCGTGACGTCGCTTGTTTTATATTGTTCAAAGTGATTTCGCATATTGTATCGGATAATTTTTCTTTCCTTTTCCGCTTATACCCGCTATTATTTACGAACAACGCTTATTAAAATGTTTCGTTCTTATCAAAAAAATTTGTTTCGGTTTATAACGCGCTCTTGTGAGATAGCGCTTTTTGAAATGTCTCGGTTTTTAATGTGTTCTCGCAAAAAAATTACAGGATGTTTTCACTTTTACCGTATAGTATAATCAAATGTTTCGCTTTTTTTATTTTCTTTTTTCTGAAATAATATTTTTATGGGAGTTTCATAAATAATTTAACCTTTCAAAAAAGGTCATAAAAAATTAGTGTGTTGTTATTGTTGTTATAGTTTATCAAAACTTTATTATACTATCATTGTATTTACCGATGGTTTCTATTTTTTTAAATGTCAAGTATCGATTCGTATAGTTTTTTTAGAAAATCAATGTTCCGTGTAGTATGTCGCTTTACTTTGGAGTGGTCTTTTCCTAATTGATTTGTTATCGACTCGTATAGTTTATTTTTAGAAAATCAATGTACCGTAGTATCCTTATATCCTTATTCAACAACTTAAAGAAGGATCGATTCTTTGGGATCCTTCCTTTCTTCAAACGGAAGGAATACATGATAGAATCGCTTTTCACGACGCTTTCGCTTTTTTATCACTTCACGCTTTACGATTCGCTTCGTAGTTCTTTCAAATTTGGCCTTGTTTGTGTATGTTTCCGGTCATAATTATATTGTGCTTGAAAAATGTTATTTATAATTTTATATATGTATGTTTTTAGTTGTGTTTTTATCGTTACTTTTAATCATTGATTCTTATATTTTATGTGTCGTATTTTCCGCGTTTTTTTAAATGTCTTCGATATGTCGTATGTCGGTATATTATTTAACTATTTTTGTTGTTTTATATCGAACTTTCCATTATACTTTTTTAAATATTAAGTGTCTTCGAACTCTCGTTTGTCGGGTGTAACTCTATTAATCAATCGCTGTTGTATAGTTTTTTAAGGAAGTCGGTGGAAAAACTTCCCGGACGTTGTTTACGGGTACAAATCTAATTATTAAAACCGAAAGATTCGACTATAGTTTTTTTTTTTATAGGTTATGCGATCACGCATAAGTTTGACAAAAGTTAGTTTAATAACTACCAAATAATTATTAAATTGTTTCTTATAGACTTTGTTAATGTTAATAGTAGTTATTATATATATGATACACCCCATACATATAGCTTATGACATGTACATAATTTTATTATAGTTACTACTACTTTTATATAAGATACTATATGTAATGTAATAATATAATTTACATAAACACAAGAAAATAGCATTTTTATTTGGAAGTGGTGTGTGAGGGGCTTTACAATATCAAACGTGGATGAAGGGGGGGTTGAATTCATATCATCAGATCTCAGCTAAATAAACACTATCCCTTCATTTAACCACCCACACAATACCCTTCGATTTCCAACCCAATACCCACTCCACTTGAGAGATACTAACTGAAATGGGCATGATAGATACCCACAAAATGATAGATACTAATCTGAATGGGACGCATGCACTGCAGATTATGCACGTGTAACGAGACTAGATATATATATATATATATATATATATATATATATATATATATATATATATATATATATATATAACGCGTGTTAGCGACATTGTCGTGTTTTAAATTTCTAATTAAATTTGTATCGCAGTTATCTCAGACGTTGTCGCATTTAATGATTCTGTCACAAGAATATAGAATGACACGCGACTCGGCGTTAATCCGACCTCGCCGGCCCTTATTTCACCCAATTTTAAGCAGAATATTAAAAAAAAAATTATGCTCTAATTTTATTCGGATTGTATGAAATTTACTTTTTTAACAATTTATTAAGGCTAAAAAACACTTTACAACTGACTCAAATTAAATAAGAATAATCACTTTCTGATTCATATTATGTCAGAATAATACGTGATTTGAAATATGCTTCTTATGAAAAATATCCGCACGATAATTAAAAACATGTCCTTCTATTTCTATTTTCTAACCTTTTAGGGAACATTAGAAATCATCATTTTCTGCATTTAAATGGGTCGTTATCTATTAATTTTTTATGAGTTTCTATCCATGTCGCTTTCTTTCCTTTTGACACGTTCCCAAAAATAGTCAAAATAAAAATTACTCCCTATGTCCCGCAATATGTTTTTTAACATTTTTCGTGCTGTCTTAAAATATATTATCCTCATCTCAAAACGTAGTTTTTTTGATATTTTACACAAATTAAGAAAGTTTTCATAAATTTGTTATACGTCATTAATTTTGATGGAAAAGTTAAAATAACTTTTGACTTTATTAATGTAGAGAAAGTAAAAAGCGCTAATAGATAATAAATAAAGCTGTAATAATAGAAAAATGTAATAAATGCTTCTGCTATTTAAACTGACTTACATTACGACAAAACAAAAGTTCTAAAATGCCTTACATTTTGGGACGGAGGTAGTAAGTAATTCTCACATTTCAATACAAGATTAATGCATTGTTTTCACTTTCGCACTAAACAATGCAATATTATAAGCTACTCCCAAAAAACAATACAATATTTTGCCTTGAAATATTAAAAAGTAACTCATTTATAATTTTTCTTACTCTTTGTTAAAATCCAAAAAAACTTATAATACCGGACGGAAGGAGTATGTTTTTATTAGTTTCAACATCACTGTTATTTTTCGTACCATTACTATTTTTTGTGAAAATAACATCACTATCATTGACGTTCAACTTTCAACACTAATGTTAGTTTTTTTTTTTTTTTTTTTGAGGAAATAAAGAGATTTATTAATCAAGATCCGTCAAACAAGCAGTCAAAACATCACCCGGGGGGCATGGAACCCCAAAGTGTCCGAGTGGAAACATATAAATCATGTCTAGCTAGAAGGTGCGTTGGGACATTCCGCATTCGCCTAATGAATGAAAAAGAAACTGAAACAAAATTTGGCAAAATAGCCAAGCAATCTCGACTAACACAATGCCACACGCCGTGTGATCCTCTCATATGGTCGCCGGCGCGCCAAACAACCGCTTCCACCTCCAAATTTCCAAGGCCAAGCGAAATAGTCTTAAGCTTAATGTATTGTATTGGATCGCCTGGATCAAAGTGATACGCAAAGTAGTGGAGTACTAGTCCATTTGAGTCTCGGAAAATCACCCCAACACCCGCCATTGTCTCTGTAACTGATGCATCCGCATTAGTCTTAACTACGCCTATCGGGGGCTTTGCCCATTTATTCGGTAAATGAGGCGCTGGAACTTGGGTCCGATAGCTTTCTATGGCCTCCACATACTCAGTCAAAACTGCCAAAGATCGCGTGCATATCGTAGAGACGTAGACTGCCTGATTATCGAACACTAATGAGCAACGCGCCTTCCAGATTCCCCACGTAAGCTACACAAACATGGCCGCGCCCTGAACACCCTGTTTCTCAAGCAACCTGATGAAAAACTCGCCAAAGGAGTGTTGGAAGTAACGCCCAAAAGACAATTTATGTAATTGTTTTTATAATTAATAAATGACAGATTTATTCTCATCTTATTATTTGCTTTGTGCTTATAAGAAATACACTACTGAAAACCCCAAGTCGTATCATATTTAACCATATAACTTAGTGTGTGTCACACGCGAGGATTAAGTTTATGGTGATACATTTGAACTAGTAGTCCGCGGTGAACTTAATCAAAGTATGAGGTCTGTTGATTAAACCACCATTAATGCGCCCAGAACACTTAATGGTGTGACATGCTTATCTGGACCGTCGATATTGGTTATCTAAGTGGGGCATTTATATATGATGTAGTCATATAGAATCGACCGATTTAATCTGCATTTATCATATAATTCCGTGATTGAGAAATCTTATTAAATCACAAGATGATCATATATGGATTAACCTTAATCCTGGCGTGATTACAGCTCTCTACCGGTTTCGTGGATGGGTTTGATGTATTCGTTAAAGATCGCTAAGAGGAGCAAATCAATCACTTTCACATTGACACTATTCTGAATGAATGAAGAGTGTGTGTCTCACATATATATGGAATCCATTCCTTCCTCAAGGGAAGTAGAAAGACAATCCCTTATTTGTTGATCCTAGAAACTGATCGATCCGCAGAGTTCGTATTGGTTATGAACTAATTGATCACTAAAGTGGGTTAATGGTAAATAAGATAAGATGTAATGAAGAAGGTTTACGGAAATAATCCCGCTTCATTACGGATAGTCTATGGAGGTTTAGTTGAAATGATTATATTAATGGACACTTATCGACTCGACTCGACGCTTTTGAGAATAAGTTATATCTATAAACGATGTAGTTCGGCTTTGGATTTATGGTGGCGCAATTCCGGAATTAATGAGTTAAGTAGAAATATTATGTTCGATGAATATTTTATTCAATTTATCAGAATACTTACTCTGCTATAGTCCATGGTCCCCTGGCCCTAACACGCGAGTGTTTTCTCGTTTTATGGAACCTCGAGAATAAATTAAATAGTTGGTCTATTTAATGAACATGCAATCTTATTTATTTGGTAAATAATATGTAAAATAGAAAAAAAAATATTTTCTATTAAATTTAATGATAAAGTGGCGCCACACATATGGATAAATTAAGAGAAGAAATTTTCCTAGATTATGTCACATGTGTAATTAATTAATTATCTATTTGTTGGATAATTAATAGAAAAATAAGAGATTGATTTTTTGGGAATTATCTCTTGGCAAATATCTTTTCCTTATGAGAATATGTGATTGTGGTGTGAAAATTATAACTCTCTTGACTAGTTATTTTCCTATATAAAGAGAGCCTCATAAGACAATACACACAAACAAATTGCGCCATCATCAAAATAAAAGAAGAGAAAAATAATTTTCTTTTTCTAAATATTAAGAGGAAAAACTAGGTTTTTCATGCGCGCATATTCGGCGAGGTTCTATGGCGAGGTTCGACGTCCACCCGACGTCGCTAGAGACACAATCCGAAGACTACGGCTTCTCCTTTAGTCGACTATTTCTTCCTCTCCGTTAAGGTAAATATTCAACATTCTAATAGTTAGATTAAATTATTTATGTAGATCAAATCGTGGTAAAATTCGCATGCGAATATATTCGTAGCTTCATTGCAAGATCGAGTGTCTCGATCGGTGTTGTGAATCGATCCGACGATCCAATTATAAATCGGATCTCAATTGGTTTCTCAGATATCCAAAGAGCGAGGTGAGCGGGTGTTGTAAAGTCCCACAAAATGGCGACACACTCCAAACTCTAGCTGCCATCTCACACTCAAACATCACATGCCGCATCGTCTCCAAAGCCTTCCCACAGGCCAGACAAACACCATCCCCCACATTCCGCCCCGACAAGCCTTGGCCAATAGCAAGGCAGTCATGCAAGCATTGCCACAAAAAATGCCGAATACGCGGCTGAACCGGAAGCCGCCAACACTCCTCCAAATCTTGCTCTACTCAGTCAAAGTAGACGGCCCAGCTCCGGACGACGGCCGATAAAGAGATAAGGCCAGGAAATATCTTGACCGGACAATGTAGATTCCCCGTCGATCCGGATGCCCCTCAAGAGCCAAAGTGATCTCCAATATGGCATCCGCTTCCTGGCGGCTAAATAATCGCCGCACTCCGGCCGCAGATCCATACTCTAGAACCGGGTATAAAAGATCATAAAACAAGGAATCTGCTTGAAGCTCATGCCTCGCGAATGTATATGAAACGGCGGTTGCCTATTGACTCTGGCATCATGGAAGACATATACCGACTCCCGGCCCCTACTTCCATCTAATCTCACTGCATACGAGGTCCCGCCCTTCGTACATCACGCCACAATTAAGACAGTTTGGCCCCAACCCAATACAAGAATTGTACTATACTCTAAACCCTTCGTGATGTAATACCTATGCCGCGCAAATAACTTGAATTTGGTCACACACATGACGATTATAGATGACGCCGAAAATAAGAAAAATACTATATGTATGTTAGAAGTATTTAAAAATATGACGATGAAACTATTTCTGTGATGCCAATAAATCCCAAAAAACCAATAAAAATTCTCCAAATGACTTGTGTTGGCAGGAGATATTATAATTAATAACTAGACAGCGTTGAAAAAAGGGGATTTAATTGCCACAAAATCTGCAGTGATATAGGAGAAAAGTCCAGTCAATGTAGTCGGAATGAAATTGAAATGCACCCGAAATACAAATGCAACCTAAATACAAATGAAATGAAGTTAAAAAAAAATATTAAAAAAAAAAAAAAAGATTCACGCGTCTTTTCTTTGTAAGTAGTATGCAAACACTCTTTTTGGTAGTATCACTACTCATTTCGTCAAGACATCCGTGTTGTAATAATACTAGTCATCCTCCTCCTCGTCGATCTGTTAGAGAGAGAAAGATAAATCATCAACACTCTTCAGCAATAGCAGCTCTTAGATTTGGGAAAGGAAGAACGGAAACCCTACCAGAAGAACCCTTTTCTTTAGCTAGGACACTTCATAAATCCCTCCCTCTAATGCGGCGGAGAATATCTGGCTAGTTTTATGCTCACCAAGTATTCGTGGTTATGTCCTTTACCTCTTTCAGGTAAACCAGTAGTATGTGCAAAACCCAAATTGAAAAAGGGCAACTTTTTCTTCTTCTTCTTATCATTATTGATTTTGTGGTGGTTTATGTTCTGTTATTTTAATGATTCCCCCTCCCCAGCTCATCTTCAAGATTATTATTGGGTTTTAGAAATGCAATGGATGTGTTTGATTATCAACATCTGTATTTGTTTTTTTTCTTCTTTTTTTCGAGAGTGAGTGTGAATTCAAGGGTATGGATTACTTTATTTTTTTAATGCGAAACGCGTATGGTTTAGGTGATGACTAGTTTGAAGAGTCGAGCCGGTAGTAGTATTTTATTGTTTTCCTAAAAAAAGATAATCTTTTAAATGTTTAACAGGTGGGCTGAAATTTGTTTCTACAAAACTTGGAAGGAGTTTTCGAGGTGTTGATTAAAATGGGTGGCGATAGTGACGAGGCTAATACTGATATGGTGCAAAGGCTTCAATCATCATTTGGTACCTCACCTTCTTTGTTACCAAAGCAGCAGTCTATGTCAATGAATAAGCTTGATGTTTCCCAGTTGAATACGTCTCAATTCCGGAGTCAGATGCGCCAGTTTTCTCCTAATTTAACTTCTGACAATGCTAAAAGAGCTGGTATACCGCCGTCTCATCCTCAGATGCCTCCTATGTCTCCTTACTCGCAGATCCCGGTTAGCCGACCGGTGAATCAACAGATGGGAATGCAGAATTTTAGTACACCTCAGAGTCATGTGCCTCGCACTCACGATCTTTATCACAGCCGTCATTCTTTTCACTTGATTCTCTGCCACCTTTAAGCCCTTCACCCTATAAAGAAAGTCCTTCTAATTCAATACCTGGGAGTCTATCTGTTGATGTGTCGATGGAGGATCAGAACACTAATGCATTATTGCCACCTTCCCCTTTTAATAGGGGTGGTGCGTCGCGGATTGGGGAAAGCCTTCCTCCTCGGAATGCTCATAGACGATCAAATAGTGACATTCCATTTGGATTTTCTACTATTATGCAATCATCACCACCCCTTATGCCTTTAAGAAGTCCCGGGCCTTGGTATCTTCTAGAGAAAACTCAGCCCCAAGCCGGCACAACTTGTGAAGCGTGAATCATGCTGGGAGAAGCCCGCTGAGAATAAGGCTGAAGGAATGGACGAGAGGAAATCTGAGGGGATCTTATGGATGATTTGTTTTCTGCTTATATGAATTTTGACAACATGGATGCTCTTAACTCTTCAGGTACTGATGAGAAGCAGGGTACAGATAACCGAGAGGATATGGATAGTAGAGCCAGTGGTACAAAGACGACTAATGCTGCTGATAGCAGTGACAATGAAGCTACAAGCAGTGTAAATGAAAGTGGTTGTAGTCTGCCAGGATTTGGAGTATCTACTTCAACTGGGAAAAGGGAGGGGATCAAAAGACATGCTGTGGGCGATATTGCTCCAGCCTCAAGACACTACAGAAGTCTTTCAATGGATAGTTTCATGGAAAAGTTGAACTTTGGTGATGAGTCGCCAAAGCTGCCTCCTTCTCCTGGTTTATGGCCTGGTCCAGGACAACAATCACCGACAAATTCGATTGATGCAAATACCTTCAGCTTGGAGTTTGGAAACGGTGAATTTAGTGGGGCTGAACTGAAGAAAATTATGGCAAATGAGAAACTAGCTGAGATTGCACTAGGTGATCCAAAGAGGGCTAAGAGGTAAACAGGCTCATGTATACACTTCTCTGCACTTGCTTAAAATCGCTATTAATCATGAACAGGCTTGATGAATTTCGCATTGCTATTCAGGATTTTGGCTAATCGGCAATCTGCTGCGCGTTCAAAAGAGAGAAAAATGAGATACATAGCAGAGCTGGAGCACAAGGTTCAAACTCTTCAGACCGAAGCTACAACATTGTCTGCGCAGTTGACATTATTGCAGGTAAGAACCTTTTGAGAAGGGGGGGCCTTTATTTGCACCACATTGATTCTACAGGTGCACCACACTACCTATGTACCACACTTGAATCGACCTTTGAAAGTCACTGGGTCAAAAACCGGCTTTCCGTAGGTGTATTGTAAGAACCGATCTTCGGAAAGTCGGTTTTTGGCTCCAGAACCGACTTTCAAAAGGTTGATTCTCTGAAATAGCCAAATAGGTGTGGTGCACCAGTAGAATGGGTGTGGTGTAAATATTAACACCCTTTGAGAGTTGTCTTTATTATGTCTCCACCTTCTCACCTTACTTTTAAGCCCTTCAATAAAAAAAAGTAGTTTTCTTTTAAGATAAAGAAATCCTAACACTGCTTTATTTATATATATAGAGCCCTTGTTTGCACATATAGAGCCCTTTTAGCCTAAAATGAAAAAGAATTATTTGACTTTTCTTAAAGCTGAAGTATCTGAAAACTCCTCTTTTTTGCCGCTTACAGAGAGATTCTGCCGGATTGACCAGCCAAAATGGCGAGTTGAAGTTTCGCTTGCAAGCAATGGAACAACAGGCACAACTCCGAGACGGTAATTCCTTGATCCTTCCACTCTATGTTGCTCATGTCTTCACATTTTCCATACATTCAATACATGCCTGTGTTGAGAAGGCTAGAGTAGGTATGTCCAGTAGCTGCCAGGGAATAGTTAATGGTGCTTGTGAAATATATATTTTAGCTGCATCAGATGCCTTTCAATAGCTTGTTTCTCTTCTTTTTTTTTCTTCTTTATTTGTGCTCCCCTCATGTGTAATCATTGGAGGTTTTGGTGGTTGTTTGGGAGGGGGGAGGTTGTTGTTATAGGAAGAACTGAGTACACAATTGACACGCCCAATCATTGCACACAAATAATCTCTTTTGGGCTCATGATTGACTCTTTATCTAGATTACCATTATGAAACATCAAACAGAGTAAACTCCTAAGTGACATGAATTCGTTATCTACATAGCAAAGCAAGTGTGCCTAGGTGTCACTTATCCTTGTTTGATCGTTTTCCAATCTCCGCCGAAATGCTTCAGTGAGTCGATGGCTTTATTGGCAAAGAGTGTTACCGGATTCTGTCTGAATTTTGCCCAAGATTGATTTTACAATTGGTATTGATCTAATTTTTTTTTCCTTCTGTCTGAAGCCTTGACATTGACTGAAAAATTATTCAATTTGTATTATTGGGAATATTCCTCTTTTATCTCTTTTGGGAAAAACTACTTTGGCGCTTCGATAATGCACTCTCAAACTCTTGGTTTACAGAAGTAATAGGTATATTTTTTTCTTCATCTTTTGGATACCTTTCCTATGTTCCTGGACACGAGTTATAATTGTAATACACAGTCATTGCCTAATGCTTATCTTCAGGTGCAATTTTGTGTGTGTGAATCAATTGCATAGCCATGTGTCTTGAATCTTTGCATCTACGCTACAACAACAAAAAAAAAAAAAACGACATGTTGCTGGTGTATGGTAATTTCAGTAGTTTAAGCTATTCTAATGGGTTATAGCTTCGCTTTGTATAGCCTCAGTGAAAGTGAGTATAAAAGCTTACTACTGAAGTGGTAATGTGTGTGACTCTTGCAGCCATTTAGGGAACTTTATACTATATATCGGGCCAATCATTAGCCCTTACCCTGAGATTTCAGATTTGAGTTTGCTCATAAAGCCTCTTCTGACTGAGAGCACATGCACTAGAATCTCTAAACTCATCCCTTATTTACAGACTCAAACTTCGTTTTTCCTCAAATTTTACATTCAAACATCATTGCCTCTCTTCTACAAAATCTTCATCTATTATTAGATGCATTAGAATCTCTTTTGAAAATCTGCGTGAAATGGATGGTATGTATTATAAGCAGAAGAGATTGTATGTTACGTATTTTCATGCAATCACTAACTTTTTTTTCCCATCACTTTGACAGCTCTTAATGAAGCACTAACAGCAGAGGTGCAGCGTCTGAAATTAGCAACAGCTGAAATGTGCAACAACGATCCTTCGAAATACCAGCAATTATCCATGAATTCTCAGATGTATCAGTTACAGCAGCAACACCAAGCGCCTCAACGTAACATGCAACAGCAACAACAACAACAGCAGCAGCAGCAGCAGAGTAATAATAATAATAATAATAATAATAATAATGCAAGTAAAAAGCAGCAGCAAGAAGGTAGCCAATAGATGAACTGGGAGTGAATGCCAAAGCCTTTCTTTTGTTGATCACATTATCCTCTATCCTTGTTGTCTGTCAATGTGTTGTTAATTATGTTTCATTGCTCCATCCATTCTTTTTTTTTTTTTTTTTTTTTTTTTTGGGGGGGATGATTCCCATGGAAAAAAAGATGACTTTTGTCAAATATCCTACAAATTTAGCATATTTATTCTAAAGTCCTCATCAAGTGTTTGATTTGTGTATTAGTTTGACTAAATCATCATATTCATACATTCATTTTGTCATTTGCATTTTACTAGAGGTTATAATAACTATATATTATTGATATGTCTTTGTTACCTTTGGGGAACTTCTATTATTGCTACAATCCACCATTACTGCAGTTTTCTTTTAATCTTGTTTAAGTTAAATGTTTTCTTCATAAAAAAGTGGTTTTTAATATGCTATCATTAGCAGATAGTAAAAGATAAAGGACAATTATGGAGGAAAGATAATAAAAGTAATAAAGCTTTGTTATTTTTTTTTTTAGCTGGGCATTGAAAGTCAAATGTTTGGTTACCTACACGTGACTTACCTACCTCCTTTACCCATTTTTATATTTCTCTTGTCTTCCTTTTGTTACCTACATACTCCATTCATATTTGTCTTACCTTTGCTTTTGTTTTCCCACTGTACTCCTTTGAAAGTTTGTCCGAAAGTTTGTCTTATGTTTTGTTAATAATAATGGTTTACAGAATTTCACAAAAGGGGACTATGCTTTGTACGGTTTGATTTTGTGTAATGATGATGAGTTTATACTAAAGTATCATCTGATTCTAGTGGTAAATGATTTGAGGATGTCGTTTGCGTAGAGCCACCGATTAGTTGAATCAGTTGGTTCCGGATAGTAGGGGTTTTGTGCAAAAAAAACAAAAGTTAAAAAAAATAAAAATAAAGTATCATCTTGTAGTCACAAATTTTAAAATGGTCTAGAACAATATGATTTAATGTTTAATGACAAATAGAACCTCGTCGTATTTTTAATTACCTCCTTTCTAAAAATTTGTTTTTAATTGGTGGAACAATTATGATCACGCGATCTAGGTTAATTATGAAACTGATGTATTGTGATGGACTAATGTTATGTTTATTATTTATGATATTATTATGTAGACATTTAGTGTATAACTAAACTGTAATTATTGTAAATAAAAGGATCGTTTTCCAAACAAAAAAAAAAAACGTAAATAAAAGGATCATTTACAAAAAAAAACCGTAATTATTGGGGGATTTTGATATCTATTTCAGGTGAACATTAGAATATTAAATTAGGTACAGATATTATGTTTAGGAGCTATGGGTAAACAAGTCAGGATGGCCGAGTGGTCTAAGGCGCCAGACTCAAGTTCTGGTTCTCGTGAGAGAGCGTGGGTTCAAATCCCACTTCTGACATTTACTTTTTTCCAGCCTTGAAATGTGACTTAATTTATCACACAAGTAACAACATTTCCTTTTTGAAGTGACTATTTTCCCTCTTTTATAAAAGCTCCTGAATGAAACGTAATAAAAGCTCGTTAAGGCATCTCCAACGGTAGTTGATAGATTACACGTTATGATCATCTCAAAATTCTACGCTAAAAATAAAAAGTGATGTCAAAGTTTCATGCATCCCTTTTCCTCTTCCTTTTTGGCTAGGAAAGTAAAATACTATATTCAATGATACATGAAGTATATGTATTGATACCCTAAAATAATGTTCTCGTTGATATTATATATGAAGTTAGTGCAAATAGTTAATTAGGATGTTAAAATATATATATATTTGATGTAGAAAATCTCCCTGACGAGGGTTTCTAAGCCTGTTTTCCTTCTGTATCTGCTTGCCTAGTTGCCTTCTTCTCTGAAAATTATTTTCAGGATATATATTAATTTCACCGTACATTCATCCTCTAGAAGACCTAGCTAAATGGCAGCAATAAGAGCAATATAGGTCTAGAACCCCCTTCTTATTCAACAATGTTGAATTCAGACCTGCTTTGGTAGAATTTTAAGAGATCCACTTCTACCTAGATTATATTTTTTCTAGGGTATGGCCTTTTCAGAGAGGTTGTTGCAGCATTCACTTGTACAATCTCACACTTGTACTTACAACTTTCTGGTTTCAGATTTACTTGTAGGGTGTGAAGTTATTGGGTGCACCCGCCCGCCATACGCGGAGTGCACCTATATATATAGCAAACTGTACACCTTTTATTTTTAAATAGAAATCAAACTGTATGGTCCAGATTTGTTTACCGGTCTAGTAGGTGCATGTGAATATACCATACAAAAACTTTCCTTGTAGGCAGGGGCGGAGCTAGGATTGTGGTTTAGGAATTCTAAAAATTAATTATCGTGGGAAAAGAGTTTTAAGAAAATTACCCTAGATACAAATAAGAAAATTGATGTGGTTTATATTAAAAAAAAATATATTGACTATATTGTTTTTCATATTAATAATTGACATCAATGCTAATAAATGACTATAAAAAATAACGAAGTTTAATAAAGTAAATAAGTTTCCAAAATTTTGGATTGTCATATGACTATAAAAATAATCTGAAGTTTAATATAGTAAATAAGTTTCGAAATTTTTGAATTGTCATATCAATTATATTTCTAAAATATTAAGAAATCTTGAAAAAAGAAGTGTTGAAATTTTGAGTAAAAAAAAAAATGAAGTCTAATATAGTAAATAAGTTCCCAAAAAATAATGTTGTATGGGAATTCAAACTGAGTCCCTTTCATATGAAATCTCAGCGCCATACAACTAGACCAAATGCACAACTTTGATTTTGGCAGGAACATATGATCTATCGAGAAATTGGAAAATCAGGCCCTTTTAACCTCTGACATTTATTTTTAGGTTCGACAGATTCTGACATTTTTTTTCAGGTTCACCGTCCAAATTTGGATGAAATCGTCTAAATACAGTCAAAACCCTCCAAATTTGGATGCATTTCGTCCAAATATATTGAATTGACAAAATAGACGTAAACCGTCCGAATTTTGGATGCACCGTCCATATTGGGGCGAATACCGTCCATTTTTGGACGGTGCGTCCAACATTTGGAGGGTTTACGTCCATTTTGTCCAAAAGTCTGAAACCGTCCCAATTTGGACGGTTCCATATGGCCTCTCCGTCCAAACAGAGGGCGCACCGCCCAAATATGGACGGATTCATCCAATTTGGACGGAAACGTCCAATTTCAAACCCCTATCGATCCTTCTTCCTCATTTCCACTGTTTCAAGCAAAACCTCAAAAAAAAGCGAAAGCAAACCATATTTGGACGATTTACAGACATTTCAATCCTTCCATTTCTCGTGAGCAAATTTGGACGATTACAATGGCTAATCCTTCGTCTTCTCAGAGTCAAGAAGCACCTAATGTGAGTGTTTATGATTTTTTTATTTTTTTACAGTTTTTTCCAATTCCGTTTTTCATTTCCTTTTTTGTTTATTGTTATTTGATTTTGTTGGGTAATCATACATACGATTTGAATTCATATCCTATTTGATTTCACTACAAAAAAGGACCTTTTCGTGACAAAAAAATTCGTCGCGCAAAGTGCTCATTTCCGTCAGTAAAAGTTTTCGTGACAAAAGTTTTTTGTCGCGGCGTTTGTTGTGTAAGCTCCGACGCAAAAGGCATCTATGGTGACGATCAGAGTATTAGTCACAAAAGAAGTTCAGTTGCGACGAATTTCGTACTTTCGTCACCAAAGCTTTTCATGACAAAACGCTAAATTTCTCACCAGAAGGTTTTTAATGTGACAAAATTTTTGTCACAAAATAATGAACAGTTTATCACTAATTAAGTATTGTCACCAAAAGGTATAAACACATTTTTACATTAACGGCTAATAATGACAAAGGCTTTGTCACTAGAAGTCATATTCAAATAAATATTCGAAATATAATAATAGAAAACTAGAAAATAATAATAATAATAATAATAAACAGATACATTAGAATTCATAATCAATAATAATATCCTGCAACCATGCAACAATCCTTTTCACCATACATTATTCAACATACAGGTACAAATCACCAATCCTGTAACCCATTGCATCATAAAAACATTCATCTTTTCATTATCCGAAAGACAGATAAACTAACCATAATATTCATTAGAAGCCTCTTATATTATCTTGAGACGCCTCGATACCGTCAATTTTACCCAATGTCGCTTCCTACGACATCCTCTGTTCGCTTCGTATCATACTTTGTTTTGTATGTTTTGAGTAAGCCAAAGGGTCATGAAATTGTCACATAATAGAAATTAGTGATTATAATATGCATTAGCAATAATACAAGAGACAACAAAGACAATTCCAGAGGTATTGACACCACGTATAAATAATCAAGGCGAAATTAAACATGGATATGAAATCGATGGATCTGGACATTCCAATAAGCGTGAAAGCGAAAAATAAAATTCCCAAAAGGAAAGACCAATCTTCTCTTATTATACTTCAACTAATCAGTCATATTTCAAACATGCAACAGAACAAGTATAAAAGTCAAAACATATAGCATATAATCAAAGACCAACATATAAATGTAAATCACTTTGGGGATTAAAGAAAATGACAACTTATTACACCTTTGTTGGCCACTTGGTGAAGTGTCAAAGACCAAAGACATATAGTTTAACCAATCGTTTGCATATAAAAACAAGTGGCTATTGTGCAAAAGATCAAGTGAAATCGAAAATGAGGATGCAAAGATTACGATGTCTATACGAAAATGATCGATTGAAACAGAACAAGTACACATTATGCAAAACAGATCGCAAATATTGGAGGTTCTCTTGAAGGCATTGAGTTTGCACTTGATAAACAAACAACCAACAAATAATATGGTTCAAACCTCATAACAAGATCTGATAGGGGAAAAAGATTGATAAATCCTCAAAAATCAAAACTGCAAGTCCTGGAGACATTACCTTATATTTTGGTTCCTCAAACGAACCACACACTGCTTCCCAGACTCCTTCCTCAAACCATTCAAAAGGGCAGTCTTCAATAGGATTATGACCAGCATCTTTCGATTCGTTGTACGCCACATGCATTCTATTTTTCCAACGAATAAATGCGATTCGAGCATGTCATCAAGCTTGTCTGAACTAATGGATCGGTTCGATATCAACGAATTCAAACCATGCCTGCAAGAAAGGTGTCCAAGAAGTGAGTAGAAAAATGAAGACATTAAGTTATAAATTTTAGTAATAGGAAAGAGAGGTAGAATATTTCATGACCTTCAAGCCTCCATAAGGCTTCTCTTTATCTTGGGAAAGTATATCATCATAACTCTTAATGTTAATCGAGAGGAGCATGATGCCTAATTATTATCCCTATACCATGGTCATAAGCAAAGATGCATTTTCCACGGTCGAGCCAAG
Source organism: Gentiana macrophylla (assembly GCA_026214975.1). Taxonomy (NCBI): domain Eukaryota; kingdom Viridiplantae; phylum Streptophyta; class Magnoliopsida; order Gentianales; family Gentianaceae; genus Gentiana; species Gentiana macrophylla. Next base: position 22,163,579 of record CM047814.1, read on the forward strand.
TGTTCAGAATCAAAATGTAATTTCCTTCCACCCTAAAATCAAAACGGAATGTTAGAAGATACAAATGTAGAATTAATTAAAGTGCATAAGATTGCATAATTAATACTCACATTTTTAGCAATTGCTTTGTGTATATTTTCTCCACAACTCTTGCCTTGTACTTTCTTGGCATATTTGAGCCTTCTATTCATAAATGAAGGATCAAATATCATCTTAGAAATAAAAAGTACCTTATGTGTTGGTATTGACATCATCTCCTTCAAAGATACAAACAAAAACTTTTTCCTTTTTCCTTGCATTCAAGAAAGAATAGAAAGAAAGACCATATATTCATCTTTAATGTCTTCAATTCAAAGTGGTAACACAAAGATTCTGAAGTCTTATAATCAAGTTTGCTCTGTACGGAAACGCTCGTTCTCACTAGTTGTTTTCTTAGCTGTCTTACATGTCTTAATAATCAGTAAATGAGGGTGTTCATGAAACTTGTTTTCTCTAATAATTCTGTATGGCATTTCATTTTGTACTCTTGTAGTTCTTTCCCCGGATCTGCTGCTAGCTTGCTACTATATTACTGCATGTCTACTGTATTACTATCAGTTATTGTCCATGTGTGGTGTGTTAGTTCAGACATGTTACATGTACACCTTTTTCTTGTCAGGTTAAGTTTTTGTTTGTACCTGCTTGAGAATTGGTATTGACATCATGTCCTTCAGCATCTCCCAACGAGGAAGGCATCGACGCAAGTTGGGAAGGCGGAGGTTGCACATCACCGATGATCGTGGAAGAAGATGCATTTGTACGCCGAACTCCATCATGAGTTAATCTCGTTCCGATCGTGCCATCCGCAATAAGCAATCGACCAAGAATCACAACTTCGGTTAATTCAATGCCTAAAGGTTAATGATCGTCTAATGTAAATCTAGATTCATTAATAGAACAATTCCCAGACGTTACCAGTAAGAAACTTCAATAATATAGCTCCAACAATGGTCCTGGGTTTAAGAACTTACCTAAGTAAATCAGATGTGCGAACAATCAAACAGCAACAAATCAGGATCGCCCCAATGCCTGCTTCCAGAATGAGGATAGTGAACTGCTTGAGAATTTAAAAATGTTCCATTTAAGCTACCCATGTCTATCAGGTCACATTTGGCAATAGTACATCAACACGATGAATCATGTGATCAATAGCAATTCAAGTGAAGCGATTGCTAAAAAACATGTAAGACTTACCAGCCAACTTGTTCCACCAATGTGACGCACTACTCTTTGACTACTAGCGCCCCATCCACATACTGAAATGAACTCGTCATGTGCCAACGTTACACTGGGTGGGGGTGCATGTCTTTGCAAACGTTTTTTCTCGCTCCCGATTATGCCAAACTCAATGCTTTTACCAAAAAAATGACCTCCGAACCTGCAAGTTTATAGCATGAAAAGGTTTAAAACTCGTAAATAGCACAAGGCGCACACTAGGTGCATTCATAAAATAATCTCATCCAACAGAAAGAAATTTATACAATGCAGCGAAAGTAGAAGGTCAGACAAAGATAGTAAATGTGAAACAAAGACAAGTCGGTTTCGTAATCCATAATTATCAAAACTACAGATCCATACATGCAAAAGCACACCAAAATATAGAGCTAATCAAGCATAATAAGCTTAAAAGTCGAAATTTCAAAAAAGACAATTACAAGAAAGAACAGAGAGAAAGTGCAATAGAAGTGTTATTTAGAGTTGGTAAGGCCATAGAAGAATTGGAGTCCTCCAAACATTGATAAGGTCATAATCCTTGAAATTACCTTTTGCACACCATTTTAGATTATAAATCTATGGAGGACTCCGCCTCTCCATTCCCAAGCACCATGAATTTGATGAACCAAACTTTAGACATCATACATCTAGCAAGATCACTAAGGAGTAAGGAAAATGGACAGACTTTACAGATTTTAAATGTAAATCAAAATGCTAAAACCATCAAAACAAATGGCAATGAAAAATAATCATCCAATGAAAATCCCGCATCAATGAGGAAAAAGATAGATATATGGACAAAGACATGTGTGTGTGTTTTAAGTCAATCCCAAATGTAGAATTTGATTAATGATGCAATGTACATCCGATTTTTGTATCCTAGACCGATCGATCTTGGAATGAAAGAATCAATCATGAGAAATGATAAACTTTGCATATGCTAAAATGCTAATGATCTGTATGATGTATCTGGTTATGCATAGTCAATGGAATTGCATATGTCTAACCAATTTGTCTTATGGTGCTAACTGCAGTATTGCATGAGAAAAGTTTATGAATAGTACCATGAAATATTAAGTGCATAAAAGTGAATTTCATGAACTAAATGCAGAATGCTATATGCATGCTTTATGAAATGCAATATGCTATGTTTGGCTCAGTTAGTAAGAACGCGTCACTTTTTTCTCAATAAAATCGTGAGTTAAATTCTTACTACCAATTTTGTAGGACCGATGCACTACAAAGAATTAACATTAGATGCACAAAGGCATAGGCACACTATACATCCTTTAAGAAATATAATGAGAAACATTTTTTAAGTGTCATTCGTGTGTTCCATTGCCCATACATACATAATTGGTTTAGTAAAAGAGAACTCGGAAAAAGAAAACCGACTTACAAAGAGGAGAATAGCAAGAGGGAACGTGTGAATCGATGATCGGTTTATCTTGCTAATTATTCCCGCCATGTCCCTAAACACAAAGTAAAGCAAAAATCACTCGACGCCGTAAGAGCAACATCATGAGCTATTTTCTTTTGAAAAAGTTTTTCCTTTCGGAAAAAGCATTATTTTCTCGATAACATTTGTCGCTTATGCATATATCCGCAGCGCATATAAGGCAAAGCGGCATCACGAGTTTAGATGGACAAAGCAGACCCAAGAGGTAAATATAGTGTTTCTTCAGTTACGACTGCAGACACCGCCAAAGATTTACCGAATTCTTGTGACACAATCTGAGACATGTAAAATATGAGTCCTTCGAGATGCACACAAATAGATGCATGATCAAGACTCGAACAGATGTATACAAGCCTGATATACAAACCTAGACTTATTTCATGGAACATGTTGGACATAGAAACTGAACAGTTTTCCAAGCATCTTTGGTGGGTTTTGAAATCATATATACAATCTTGGATACACTGCCAAAACTCACAAATATAAAGACGTGACTGAACTCTGACATCTACTAAAGCATGCAACTACAAAGTATAGATACACTAATCCTAAGTTGCATTTATTTCCTTCTCAACTACAATGTTATCAAGAACTGAGATGCTCTCGGGGTTGAGGAAAACTGTAGTAGAATCCTACTCTCTGCATATAGTGAGTGAATTGAACGAAACATCTTACAATGTCAATCACAAAGAATAAATTCCACTTTAGAAAGTTTGAATATGATGAGATTAGAAACTTAGACAACCATGATACACTAAATTAGAGAACACAAAGTTTAAGCCGAAAAAGGAAAAACTTAAGCATGTTTGCTGATGCCTTCAAGCGAGATCAAGGAACGGAGTGGAAGTAAACAAATGGAGAACCTTAAGAATTCTTGAAGTGTCATTACGAGCACGCCAACACATTACGTGAGATAAATCAATAACCATTGAGTTAGGCTCATTCACCTCATTGCTTCAATCTCCGCCTCATAATACGGCTCACAGCATTTCCGTCCACACTAAAGCTGGAAAAATAAAATCCATATTACAAATGATAAAAGAAATCATTAGAATATAATTTTATACTATATTCATATATTTCATAATACTTTACAAGGAAATTTCAACTTTCAACTACATCTGATTAGAAGGGTGAGAAATTGACTTATATGAATAATAAACAACGTGAATAACAAATGACAAATGTGAATCATAAAACAACGTAAAATTTGAGCAAAATTATATAGTTGTAGGTGCTTTTCATGATTATCATATTAAAACCTCCAAAGTTAAGATCTAAGATCAATTCGAAAGCAAAGAAACTCTTCTACTTCGCTTTTCACTTCGCTTCCTACTCCTTAGAACCGAAACTCAGAAATTATTAAACACACATCACATCACCGCACTTTAAACAACATATGTATTTCTGAAATATGATATATGTTGTAATCTTAATTCAGGTTTCAATGTAGAGAATAGAACAGAGATAAAGGAACCTTTTGAGGAACTCTAAGAAGATGTTTAAATTGAATGATAATGGATGGACATTCGAAGCATAATTTCTCATACCTAAAGCACAAACGACGATTTGCCAGGTTATATCTGTTTCACAATAGTCTCCGCGTAGGATTGGGGCATAATTTCTCATAAATTTAATCCAAACCAGCAATGAGCGAGCATAATTTCTCATAATCAACATCACTTTGAACGACCTTAATTTCTCATACCTAATCCAAGAACTTAACCGTTTTCTTAAATTTGTTGAAGAGGAAGAATATATACTGCTGCCGTTGCTTCTGGTTCTGGTGATAAGAGTTGGCAATTGAGGCTTCGGTGTAAACTTCTTCTTCTCCCGATCGGCTAGAATTTCAGAGAGAAGTCGGAATTTGAGAAGTCGAAATTCGAGAGATAGTGAAGTAGAATTTGATTGTGGAGCATTCAACTATGGCTGGAGTTGAGCATTGAATCCGGTGAAGATCCGCCATTACCATTTCCATCTCTTAGGAGAAATTTGAGACTTCTCGACGAGATGCATTCGATTTGGATGGAAGTGAAATTGGGAAGTGGCATGGTCCACCGCCGCGTGTGATAGTGTTATACGAATACACGGTTGTCACCAAAACTCATCCAAAATATAAAATAAATTAAATGAAAATAAAAACCCATCATTTAACAATAGACCTGACTTTTCGAAAAAATAAATAAAAATAGACTTGTCACCAAAGGCTCATGACAAGACAAGTTATCATGTACCGTAGCTAGGTCAAGATATCCGTGACAAACTCGAAAATATTTGTGACAAATGGTCATGTTGTCACTAACAAATACACCTCTATGCGACAAAATGACTTTGTTGTCACAAGAAGGTATCATTTTGTGATAAATTTAGTGTTTGTCACTAAAAATTTGTCACAAAAGAAACTTTTTTTTGTAGTGTTTTGTTATTTGATTCGAATTAATCCTATTAAATTTTGTTATTTGATTATGACAGGATTTTTACGGTTTATGTCACCATGAATATCATGTTATTTGTTCGATTGGGTTTCAACGGTGTTATAGGGTTTAGGGTTTAGATTCAAATTCATATATTGTATGATTATATGTATGTTTGATGAAGTGATTTTAGAAATCGAAATGATATGTATGAATCTTATAATTCGAATGGATATGTATGAAAATTAGTAAAATGTAATTAATAGCTTAGGGTTTATGTATGTATGTTCATGTAAAATTCGAAAATTCATGTATAATTTAGAGATCGTCATGTTTCATGTTCAATAGTGTGTTATTTTATTGTTGAGTTTGAATTCAATTCATGTATGGTATGATTAAATGTATGATGGGGCATTTAGAAGTAATTTATGATAGTGTAAGAATATGTATGATAGTGTTATAATTTTTTATTTGATGTTGTAGTGTAATTTTTGATAGTATAATGTTAGATTCTATGATAGTAGTATTGCTAATTATTTAAATTTGACAATGAGTATGACTGATCACATGGAGTATAAATGCCCTTGAAATTATCGGTAACAAGAATGTGATTTAAAAAATTGAAACAAACGACAAATTAATGTCATTTGAAAATACAAGAACGAATATCTCGAACTGAATTCCATGGTATGCCTCGGCCTGATGAGGTTCTTAGAATTGCATGCTTTCCCTAGAGTGTTTTCAATTCCTTCTGATCCATTGTGTCATGCCTAATCTCCAGGCTTTGTATTGGGGCTCCTGGTAGGTAGCTCGTAGAAAATTTCATTAGGTCTGCTTTCAGCAGAGCATCTTTCCTGTCTCCAAGCTGCTGGTAAATCCTCAGCCGGAAGTGAGGCACCCCTTAGATTGAAAATATAAGTTCTGTTCTGCCGGCTCCGTCCGGGATCCGTTCTCCCTCGTCATCATCAAGTACTCTATGACGTTGGTAAAAACACTACTCTCTTCTTCTCTTACCCCTCTAACGTTACAACACAACACAACACAACACAACAACACAAACAAAACAACGATGTTCAAAAACAAAAGAAAAGATGATAAGACATTTCGGTTTATATATATATATATATATATATATATATATATATATATCTTTATTTATTTATTTATTTATATGTGTGTGTGTCTATATATATATATATATATATATATATATATATATATATATATATATATATGTATATATACTATACATATTACCTTTGTCTTTTGTAAAAAAAAAAAATGAAATCATTTTAACAAGTACATAAGAAAAATATAAAATATTTTTAATCATAAAAACCACGCACACACACACACATATATATATAGTATACAGTGTATATATATATATATATATATATATATATATATATATATATATATATATATATATACACACACACATGTAACATTGAAAAAAAAAAAAATACACACCACACAAACATGCACATATATATATATATATATATATATATATATATATATATATATATATATATATATATATATATATATATATATATATATTTATTTATTTATTTATATATATTGGCAATATATTTTTGCAATGAAATAAGCATGTGTATTTATAATCACTCATGACTTTCCACATCTGGGACACACAGGGAATATATTCATCCGCGTGATAAGTTGTTTGATACCAAATTGAGGTTCCATTCGGAAAGAAGAATCTATGAAAAACTACAATCCGAGTTGGTGCTGTATCCTGACGGCAATAATCGTACATTGTTAACTAGACTGGAAGAATCAGTGTTTGGTCAATTTATTACTTGGTATCGTGATAATTGGGCGTTCAAAGGGCGGCTAATAGCATTCTTATATTTCCAAATGGTTTATCCCGACCGCGACGATGAACTTCATTTTAAGATTGGCGAGAATAGAGTGAAGTTCGGCAAAAGAGAGTTTGCAATGACAATGGGGTATAGATTTGGAGATGAAAACCTTCAATATCAAGGTGTTTTGAGGAGCCTTGTGACCTAAGAAGGTGCGCCGGGACTGTGACTATGGCAAAAATCTTAGCGGCCCGATGAGGACAAGGCAATGCGACATCAAAACCGTTTATCGGATGGCTTTAGTGTATGTTATATATGGGTTATTAATCGGACAAGACCCGGAACTCGCTATACCGAATCATATATTTTATATCGTCGAGGACCTAGAACGGGTTAGAACTTATCCGTGGGGGCAGTATCTGTTTAACAACTTCATGTGGAACTGGCGTAAACAAGTACAACACCTACGGTTACTTGAGCCGAAAAATGATGAGAAGGCCTGTCAGCCAACGAATTCCGGTTGTCTATATGCCTTACATGTGTGGGCTTTTCATGCCATTCTAGCCATCGCTCTGAAGGGGAAATTCGCAATTGTGAGAGAGGGACATGAGAACGATCGTCCTACCATATTGAGGTGGAAGTTCTCGAACGGCGGGGTGTATTCCGGTAGTCTGGCATCACCACAGTTTGTTGTATCGGTAAGTATCGTATTTTCATTTTTATCAATCCATATTTTAAATATATTGTATGTAAAATCGTGTTTTTTTCATGTATTCAGGACGGAATGCCCGGTGATGTTCTGAGAACCCCCGAAGATAGGGATTACGTAATTTCACTAGGGTTGCCGGCGGCGTATGTTACGGCTGTACCTCGTCAATTACCGGTCCCTCCCGTCAGAAACACACCACCGGTCCCTCCCGTGGAAACACACCGTCCGTGCCTCTCGGTCAACGCATGTAGAACGTGAAATGTCCCGAAATTGTTTGAAGAGGACGCTCGACGTAGGCGATCGGCGCATGATTATGCGTCTACCTCCGCGAACCTGCAAGGCGATGACACGATATCCCTAAATGTGTCTGCTGAAGAACTGAGGCCAGTAATTACTTAAATCATCCAACAAGAGCTGGATAAAACTAACTCGGAGTTGAGTGTTATAAGACCGAGTTGGAAAAAACCAACTCCGAGTTAAGAAATGCAAATACCGAGCTTCAAAAGACTAACTCCGAGCTAGAGCCGTGAAGGCTCGATTAAATGAAACGATGTGTGGGTTAGTGAAGTTAAGGCCGATTTGGCATTTTTAAAGATCAACATTCAAAATTTGTCAAATGGGTGGAATCGCAGCAACTAGACAAATGACAGGTATGAATTATCTTGCACATACTGAATTTGATGACCGTGATTTATATTGTTAACACACGAATCTGAATTATTAATAGGGTGTAATCAATCACCCTACCCCACCTCCATGAACACTTCAATTCGACCCGACGAGCTAATAGGTAATTTGTATTATTAACATAGGTATTTTATTGTTTGTTATCGTTAATTGATGATCTCGATTTTATTTGGTATAGCTACTCCCGAGGGTATGACAGGGGCCGGTACTGACAACAGTCAGGCCGCTACATTTGGTAAGTTATTTGATTTTTCATTTTGAACCTAGAAATTACATAGTGAAAAAAATTCCTAATTTTATTGTCATCGTTAATTGATTATCTCGGTTATATTTGGTATAAACACTCCCGAGCCTACGACAAAGTCCGCTACTGGCACCATTCAGGAATCGGTTGTGGAGCCTGAGATAGATTATAGTAAGTCTGTAGATATTTAATTTTGAACTAGAAATTACATTGTGAAAAACTATCGAACTCGACTTCCATATTGTTTATAGAGAGTTAATGTATATTGATTTTTGTATTATTAACATTTTAAAAATCTAATTTTAATTTGTCGTTAATTGATTATATCGATTATATTTGGTATAGACACTCCCGAGCCTACGACAAGGGCTGCTACTGACACCATTCAGGAATCAGTTGAGGAGCCTCAGATCGATTCTAGTAAGTTTGTAGATTTTTAGTTTTGAAACTAGAAATTACACTGTGAAAAACTCTCTAACTATGTTTTGTATTGAATATTGTTTAGCTGCTGGTCCAACTGATATTCAATTGGGGAAACGAATGCGGATTATGCAATCGATGGAAGATTGACAACCCGTCGGACTATTAACCAACCACGATATTTACGTGATGGGTCGCGCGTTGTCGATCCGCCAAGTGCTAGAGAGATGGACGGCGTTGATAAAATTTCCGCAAGAGTTGGAAGACCATTTTATCTCCTCGAATGCGAACAAGAAGATCCACCCCAATAGAGATTCCCACGGGCCTCACATTTGGAGAACCAATGGGAGATCGGGCGGGCAAGGCGTGGTTCGAACGTCTCGTAGAAGTATAAAGAGTTAGACCGAGAGGTATATTCTTGTGACTTACATTTTCATATATCCGAAATTTTCATATGTCGATTTCATTATATCTAACTTCTTTTTTGCATGCATCCAAAGATATCGATGGGTTCCTGGACCTTATCGACGCCAAATGGAAGTATATCCGAATGCTTTGAACCGCATCACGCCATCGCCTTCTCTGAATTGTCCTCATTTTGCGGTCGTGGTCATATAGATCGTGAACGACGCCGACAAAACGCTTATTCCAAATCATTTGATTCAATCGTCAAGCAATGGAATGAAAACACAAAGGTGTACATGCCTGGGCTATATCCTCCCGTCACTGGGCGTCGCGTCTCATTCCCATTTGGAAGCTTAGAGTGTATGATTGTCTGATCGGGGATAACTATAAGGAGAGGGAATATGTGAAGGATTATATCGAGCATTCGGTGTTTCGTTGAGAGAGTGTTTGAGATGGATGATCGCTCACGTAACCTCCCACAAATGCTTGATCCAACGAAGCCTCCTATTGTGGTCAAAGCAGTGACGGCTAAACACGTACCACAAATGCCAATCCAGTAAGTGTTATAAATTTCAAACTATTTATAATAATATATCGTATACATTATTTTCTTATCATTTGATTAATCAAAATTTACATTATGTACAGGGGTGACTGTGGGGTATACACTGTCAAGTTCATCGAGCATTTGCTGCACAAAGAAAATTTTTCATTGATCACACCTGATAATATGTTGTTGTTAAGACATAAAATGTGTGTGCAGTTGTTTCATCAGTACATAGAGCTTTAGATATTTATGTATATTTTGGTGAATGTATAAGCACTTGTTGGTGTATAGTCACTTGACATTTTGTTTGTTTTATCTCAACTTATGGCGTTGTAATATTTATATTATAAATTTTGTTAGCTTTTTATATTCCTGTTGTTTAAGTGGTGGTGAGTTATGACCATCCAAAGTTCGAAGAATTCGGTTTTTTTCGTATATACATATTTATCATTAACTATATTAAAAGAGCCAATGTGTTTCACCTCAAAATAATAAAAAAAATATAGTTGGATTGCATAAAAAAAACAAGTGACTATACACCATCAGTATACAGTGGAGATATAAATATAAAATAATATATAAACAATTAATATATTGTCATCATATTGTCAGTGTGATACACATATATATGTAATAACTACAAGTGCATATATGTAATAAGTGTGTTTTTACCAACGTCATAGAGTACTTGATGATGACGAGGAGAACGGATGCCGGACGGAGCAAGGCGTAAGTAACTTATATTTTCAATCTAAGGGTGCCTCACTTCCGGTGAGGATTTACCAGTCACGAGCAGGAAAAGATGCTCTGTTGAGCAGACCTAATGAAATTTTCTACGAGCTACCTACCAGGAGCCCCAATACAAAGCCTGGAGATTAGGCATGACACAGCGGATCAGAAGGAATCAAAAACACCCTAGGGAAAGCATGCAATTCTAAGAACCTCATCAGGCCGAGGCGTACCATGGAATTCAGTTCGAAATATTCGTTCTTGTATTTTCAAACGACATTAATTTATCGTTTGTTTCAATTTTTGAAATCACATTCTTGTTACCCATAATTCCAAAGGATGTTCTCATACTATCACAAAATACGTAATTCAAAAACCATATATTTGAATTTAATTTTCATCTTCCACTACAACAACAACACAATCAACTTTGTACCAAACCAATAAAACACATTCGGTAAACAAGTTTCGTTTATTACTACAAACGATCATATTGACATCAACCAAAATATATTTCTATCGTTATCCAAATATTTCATCACAATATATCAATCAAAATAAAATGTATCATTGACTACCCTAATTATCCAACGAATGTCAATTCCATTATCGAAATATATAATCAAAATTAATCATTTCTCTAGCCTGAAAATGCATAATTTACACTACGCTAAAAATCGAAAATTTATAACATTAACAATATTAATAAAAATCGAAAATTAATAACATTAATAAAAAATCGAAATTTTTTAACATTAAAAAAATCGAAAATGCACATACTACACTATGCTAAAAATCGAAAATTTATAACATTAATGAAAATCGAAAATTCATATGAACAAATAACAATAAAAACAAACACAATAAATATATTTATTCAAACTTAAATAAATGCTTACCCATTTTGTTTAAAAATACAACTCCGGTGAAATAAAACAACGCAGCTCAAAAAGACAAATATGATTTGTTTTTTTTTTTTGTTTTTGTTTTTTTGGGTATCAATTGTGTAGCAATGGTGATTTTTTTGGAACAAATGGTGAATTTTTTGTGTCATGTAACGGTGAAGACAAGAGTAGGTGAAGAGAGTAAATAAGACATTGATAAGAGTTTGAAAATGTACGTTACCGTCCAAATATGGACGGTGCTTCCTTTTTTTGGACGAAGAGACCATGTGATAGCGTCCCAAATTGGGATGGTTTCAGATATTTGGACAAAATGGACGTAAACCGTCCAAATGTTGACGCACCGTCCAAAAATGGACGGAATTACGCCCAATTTGACGGTGAATCCAACATTCGGACGGTTTACGTCCATTTTGTCAATTCAATATATTTGGACGAATTGCATCCAAATTTGGAGGTTTTGATCAGATTTAGACGATTTCATCCAAATTTGAACGTGAACTCGAAAAAAATGTCGAATCAAATCGAACCTAAAAATAAATGCCAGAGGTTAAAAGGACCTGATTTTCCAATTTCTCTGATCTATCTGTTGCAACATATTACCAAATATGAAGGGTATTTTAGTAATTTTCTCAGAAAATTTAAAGGGGGCATGACCGCCCTTGCTCATCTATAATAAGTCCGCCCCTGCTTGTAGGGTTTGATTAGGTCGAAGCCATCCTCGTAAGATTTCCTAAGTACTAATGATGGAGCTGAATTGGCCATGAAGAAATCAAAAGAGGACAGACAAACAACTACAGAATGAAAAGAAATACAATCTGCTGAAAACAAAAAAGGACAGACAAACAACGATAAGCACATTCCGTCAAGTTACTGAAGAAGAAAAGTCAGTGATTTTTTTTCCTTTCCCTATTACTATGTAAGATGTTAAGAATAAGACTCCGATAATTGTATCTAAAATATTCGTGATCATTTCATTGTTAAATTCAAAAATCAGACCACATTTCTTAATTCATGAGATTTTAGAAACAACGCATAAATTCGAAACATTTTTGCCTAAAAAGAAATAAAAATATCCTTCAAAAAAATAAAAATAAAATAAGTCCAACTCTCTATCCAAAAAGTCTGCTGGTTCGGTTTCGCTCTGATTAATGGCGTATGGCTAAACCGAATGTAAATTTTCGGTTAATGGAAGTTCAGTACCTAAACCGAAACGTTTGTTTCATATAATCAAATTGAACCGAACAGAAATATACGGGTTGGTTCGGTTCGGTTAACCGAATATTGAAATAAAAATAACAATTTTATTCGGTTATAAACGATTTGATTTTTTATTCGAATTTTAATTCAGTTAAAAAATTCTTCGGACAACGGTTCGGTTATATGCAATTTTTCATAAACGCTTATAATATTTTGATTATGAAAACTAGTAATACAAGTTAATTATAGACATTTCGTTTACAATTTTCTATTCGATTTCGGTTAACCGTTTTGTTTTTTATTCAGTTCGGTTACGGATAATTTATAGAGTTATCCGTAACCGAGCCGAAAATTTCAATTTCTTTATAATACTAACCGAAACTGAACCGAAAATCTCATTAACCGAATCGAATTGAACCAAATGACCTCGGTTCGATTCGGTTTTCGGATAATCCGTATCGTGTACACCACTATCTCTATCCATCGTCCGTTGCCAATCGACCACGTCGACCATTCTTCGTCAAACGCAGAACAGCAAAACCCTACTAACACCACACTTTGCCTTTCCCTCCAAACAAACGGTTAACCCGACCCGGTATGGACGACATTCAGACCGAGACCTCTGTCCTCGACCGCCTGAAAACGTCGGAGGAGCCACCAACGTCGAATCCTCCGAATGAAGCAGAAGCCGGAGACACAGCACCGGCTGGGTCTGAGCTTTCCCCGGAACAGCTAGTGGCTAAAGCCATAGCTCCAGTTAAAAAGGAGTTCCTTCGCCCGCCACCAACTAGACCCTCAGCCGTCGACCCCCTCACGAGCGACGACGTCTCGGAGTCGAAATCTACTGCTGTTTTGAAAGAGAAGAAGTCCAAGCGCCAATCGAAGCGTGAACGTCGCCAAGTATTTTTTTTCCCATTCTATACGTGTTTAATTAAGGATGTTTGTCAATAAAAAAAAGTTATCAAGTAGATTTTGTGATCCTTTTAAGTCCACGTTTCTACATTGTGTTCGACTCTTTAGGTAGAAATTATTGACATACGCTAGCATGAATGAATGAGTTTCTTCAGTGAGCAAACCACTTAGTACAGTTGATTGATGTACGTGGTTCAGTCTATAGGCACAGATGAATAACAAACAAGCCACTTAGTGCGGTTGATACATGCTAAGATTGTCTATGTGTGTCTGAGTGTTCTTGTTTGTGGGTTTTCTATTGATCAATGATCAGAGTAAGAATTTCTGTAGGAAATGAAATCTGCTTTGCATTTGTGCCCTACGGTGGCGAAGAGTGGGAAGGTGAGTGCATGCAGCTATGGTGAAAAGTGCCGCTTTAGCCATGATTTGGATGCATTCAAATCTGAGAAGCCTGATGATTTGGATGGAAGTTGTCCGTTCATTGATGTTATTGATGGGCCATGTCCTTATGGTCTGGCTTGTCGATTCTCTGGCTCTCATAAAGATGTTGATGTTGTTGCTGCTGCTGCCGGCACTGTGAATTCTTCGGTGAAAAGCTCTGAAATTAATTATTTGAGTAAAGATGTTCAGAAGTTGCTCTGGAAAAATAAGATGAAGTTTCAAAAGGCTGATGCTGCCCTGAAGCTTCTTGGCCTTGATGTAAGAAGTTAGAAAATGTTTTTCTTTGCCTTTTTGTGGTTCAATTGTAAGTAAAACAGGCTACTGGCTGAGATTCACTTTAAAAGGCTTCTTCAGATCATGTGATTTTTCAAGGTTTCTTACTCTATGACAGAAAAAATTAAAAAAATCGGAAGGCGATGAGGAGAATGATCAGCTTGTCACTAATGCATCTCCTTCTGTTGAAGAAAATGGTAACCAATTGCAAAGTTCTGTCCAAGAGGTGGAGGATCCCAAGGCAGATGATGCAGATGTGGTTGATGAGCTTAGACCTTTAAAGAAGGTTAAATCTGTGGATGATGGAACTTGTTGCTCTAGTGGAATCGAAGATTGTGCGTAATATTCTGTTTAATCCATTTGCTCCCCAGCATTTTTGCTCTGTATTTTGAGTTAGAATGTATTTGTTGTTCTATGTCACAGGCACTTCGAATGTGGAAGGCGATCTTGCAGAAGGTCATGATCAAAATGGTTCGATGTTAACAACCGAAGAAATTAAATTTAGTGTAGACACTGATAAAAGTCTAAAACTACATCCACGTGAGAAAAAGACTATTGATCTGAGAGATAAGCTTTATTTGGCACCACTTACTACAGTGGGTAATTTGCCATTCCGAAGAGTTTGCAAAGGACTTGGAGCTGATGTAACTTGTGGGGAGATGGCAATGTGCACTAATCTCTTGCAGGTTTTACACTGATTCTCATCATCTTCTTAAATTTTCTTGTGGGGAACAATTTCTAATCATCCTTATTCTCCTAGAACTTATACACGGCACATGTGGCCTGATTTTGATTTTCAATTCCATATCTATGTTTATAATATGTCAGCTAGTTGTTTTGACTTTTTATACTCGCTCTTGTTGCATGTTTGAAATATGACCTGATTAGTTGATAGAAAGTATAATAGGAGAAGATCGGTCTTTCCTTTTGGGATGAATCATGGAATTTTATTTTCTGCTTTCACAGCTTATTGGAATGTCCAGATCCATCGATTCCATATCTATGTTTTATTCTGCCTTCAATTATTTATCTGTGGTGTCATTACCTCTGGAATTATGCTGTTGTATTATTGTCTGCTTCTTGTATTATTGCTAATGCATATTATAATCACCAATTAACCTACTTTTATGCACATTTCATGTGCAAGTATTATAGTCCTTTATGTTTCTTCTGCCTCGTGTTGAGAAACACTAACATGTTAAGTACATGTTATTGTCAAGGCGAGTAATATGATTGCCAGGATGAGTATGTAGTATTTGTTTATATGTTTATAGCTCATTTATGTGATGGGTTGTTCCTTAAGGGTTCATCATGGAAAAAGTTTTCTATGACATGCACATCATCTACTCTCACTTGCTAGGATGCATGACTGGTGGTTAATCGTTGTACTTTAAATAAAGGCTCAATATCGTTTATCTGCTAAACTTTTAATGATTGAACTTAGGAGGAGTTCATGTTCCAAATTTGTGTTTTCAATATCTCACATGTTTAAAAGTTCGATGATTTGACATGTTCCATCAGGGTCAGGCTTCAGAATGGGCACTGTTAAGGCGTCATTCAACAGAGGACTTGTTTGGAGTTCAAATTTGTGGGGCCTACCCTGATACTGTCGCAAGAACGGTTGAACTCATAGAGCGGGAATGCTCCGTAGATTTTATTGACATCAACATGGGATGCCCAATTGATATTGTGGTCAACAAGGGAGCTGGATCTGCTCTTCTTACAAAGCCAATGCGAATGAAAGGTGTCATAGAAGCAGCGTCTAGAACTATTGACACCCCACTAACCATCAAGGTAATAAATTTCCATGCATTGTTCTTTTGACTTTCTGAACTTTAATGCACGTTGAGATCTTTTGGATCTTATTTGGAAGGAAAAAGTAGGCGGGTGGTGGGTTTTGGGAGTTGTTCTGTCCTGAGGATGGTCGGATAAGATCTTGTTCTTTTAAGTAATAACTAGGCTTTTACTCGGATGCTTTATTTTGCATTTTCTTTAGGTACGAACTGCATATTATGAGGGCAAAAATCGAATTGACTCTTTGATCGAGAACTTTGGAAATTGGGGTGCATCTGCTGTTACTATTCATGGTCGATCGCGTCAGCAACGGTATACCAAACTTGCTGATTGGGACTACGTATACCAGTGCGCACAAAAGGCACCTGATTCATTGCAAGTCCTTGGTAATGGGGACATCTTCTCCTATTTAGACTGGAACAAGCACAAGTCTGATTGCCCGAAGCTCTCTGCATATATGTTTGCTCGTGGTGCTTTGGTCAAGGTATGTACTAATTCGTAAAATTGATCTTTAAGGCATGGGATTTCGCAAAGAGATTATTTGATGTGTTGGTCAGTTATTATTATTACTACAAGTACTATTGTTATTGTTGTTGTGTCTCAATGAAGACTGTTTTGCAATCTGCAGCCATGGATTTTTACAGAGGTAAGAGAAGAAAGACACTGGGATATTAGTTCTGGGGAAAGACTAGACATTCTGAAAGATTATGTACGGTTTGGCCTTCAACATTGGGGTTCTGACTCCAAAGGTGCGTATAGTTAGTCAGCTCAAAATGTGCAAGTGTACAAACAACTTTTTCATCTGTAGAATGAAATATTATTCTTTTTCACGATACACAACACTCACTTTATTCGATACAATGCCTGATTCAATATGAATAACATCTTAACCAAAGTATATCTTCTGAATAAGAATAAAGACGTTCTATCTCATGTCCAGACGTACCCTTAGCTTTAAAGTGCAACTCTTAATCTTGGCGTACTTTTTATATTTCTTCTTGTACGCCTATAATTGCAGGAGTGGAGACAACTCGACACTTCCTGTTGGAGTGGCTAAGTTACACATATAGATATGTACCTGTTGGGCTCTTAGAGGTCATTCCACAAAGAATCAATTGGCGGCCACCTTCATATTACGGTCGTGATGACCTTGAGACACTCATGGCTTCTGATTCTGCTGCAGACTGGGTGAGTAGTCTTCTATTTATCAACTTGGTTTTAACCCTAAACCCCGGGGTCCGGTGCTGATAAAAATCCTCAAACTTTCCACTTTTTTGCTTATTATTTGCAGGTTAGAATCTCAGAAATGCTACTTGGGAAGGTTCCTGCAGGATTCACCTTCTCACCAAAGCATAAATCGAATGCTTATGACAGGGCAGAAAATGGTTAACATTATTAACAGTGGTCAGCTACTGGTGTGCTAGTTTCATACAATACTGTTTTTATTTATTTATTTAGGAATCCCTTGTATGAAGATTCTCTATTTCATCACATCGTCATATGAATGACGTGTGCAAAAAGACAACATGTTCTCTTTTTTGTATAAATAACATTTCATCATCGGGGAGACCACTGCAATGAATGAAGAGATGCTTAACACATTGGGGTGGATAAACTATAAACAGATGTTTGACATTAGCAGGATATACTATAGTCCGGTTAGTATAAAAGAGTGGACCGTCTATTAGTTATTAACATATTGTGATTGGTTTCGGACCACCAAACCATACTAGTGGCCGGGTCTGGATAAAATTTGCCTTAGTTATTTGTATTGTACGGAGAAGATGTATAATAAACGAATAAAACGAGCTAATCCAAGTTCAAAGATAGTTTCACTCAAGAGTAATTGATTCAAGATTACATTCCTCCCTCTCAATTAGTATAGTTTAGACTATTTATAGGGTTAAAAGCCCATAAGATAAAACCTAAACTAGAAAAACCCATTAAGCTATCCACTTAGTTTAACACATAAATAAAATACTATTAGCTAACTTAAATGTGCTGCTTCATCGCCATCCCCCACCCCCCCACCCACACACACACACACACTTTAAGCTCGTTCTCGAGCGAGTCCATTGACGATGGCAAGTCAAGCACATTGAAACCCCCGAGTTCAGCAACAAATCCTTTGGTGGATCGATCCCGTTCACCACCTTACGGAACAATTTTAAAGTTCTCTTAAATTTTCCGTTCTTGAACAAAAAGCCCAAACATAAAGAGAGTGTAACACCGCTTAGCTTTGCTACAATGAACTCTCGCCGCGGCCCCTTGCTGAATAATAATTCCCCTTCTGAAACCATGCTCCTCGTCTCCTCTTTTAACTCGTCACAGGAGCTGAGGATTACATTTGCAGGGAGACATTTCCCTTGGCTAGACACCAAATAATTGGAAGCAATTGGTTCCAAGTCCAAGTTAGGTATTTTTAATCCAAGAATTGAAGATACTTCCTGCCAAGCCATTTGACAAGAGCTAATTGGTATGTAAAGTGTAGTCTCAGTACTAGCACCAATATTCAGTATCAATATAAATGCCGAAACATATTCAAGAACAGGGATCCCAATAATATATTTCAACTTCTCAAGAATGGAGGAATGGTGAATTGTTGGGAATAACTCACAGATAGGATCTGAAGTCTCTTTCTGATATATGAGTGACATGGATTTGTAGATTGATGAAGACGGATTTCACCAGCAGATATATACGGGTTAATGGATCTAATGATAGTTCTCCGGTCATTGGTAAACACCAAAGAGGGGTGGTAATTTGGTTACATTATGACTGAACCTGAGTCGTTCCCAGGCTGCCTACGTATCCAATCGAAGGTAATTGGAATCAAGTCGGCCGTAGTTCTGGAAGGAGTTTATATAGGGAGTCTCAACCCTAATTTTTGCCATATCCTCCAAGGATGCGGTTATATTTGAATAAATGAGGATCAATACGGATCCCGAATATTTAGGAGAAAATATCTCCTTTGCAGTTAATAGTGAATCAGAGCCTTTACGAGGCTAGATTAACTTCCCACGTTTACCCTTAGATCATGTGTGTAAATAATCAAGTGCTCGGACCTACTTGGTCGAGTCTAAGTGGTCATGCTCTGTATATTCCAAGGACCAGACCGACCTGCGGTGGTCAGGAGATAGCTTACCTCATACGGTCTTCGAGAAAGATAGGTCGGACTCCAAACCTTGGTCGGCAGTTTCCCGACCCTGTATCTAGCTACGAGTATCGTGATCATGACACGTGGCCCTGACCGAGCCGACCATCGTCATAAGCCTCCCAGACCGACTAGGGCCTCAGCGCGCGATCCATCATCGACCTATTTTGGCCAGGGGTGAGAGGGTCTGTCTGAAAAGGCCGAGCAGGCAGTGCTAGGACACGTGTCAAAGGTGTTATTGCTCTCGTCATAATTAGCACGGGAAACGAAGTGTCAAATCTTCTGTCATAAAGTAGATCACTAACCGAGGCGTCGATTGGGGTTATAACCCAATCCCTCAAACGTCACTTCTTCATTATTGTTGCCGTTTTTAAACCCAAGCCTGGTGCAAACTGAAGCCTTTTTTCTCCTTCCTTTCTGCAAGTAAGTACCCGTCTCTCATCTGGCATTTCTTATTTTTTCTTTGAATTCCGGCATTTATGAGGGTCCTTCTGATAATTCTGTAGATAAAGAATTGAGCTTTGGTTCTTCCTCCAAATTTGAAACTGAGGAGGTGACTTCTAACCCAACCCCCTGTCCTTCGTCTTATCCGGCCATTTCTCCGGCCATTATCTGCCAGCACCACCTTATATCGGGGCTTGTTCCCAGGCATAGTGTGCGTCCAACCTCTAGAGATTCTACACTTGTGAGGCACCTTAAAGCAGTTGCTGCCACCCAATCTATTATGGGCAGTTTCGGTATCTAATCCATCATCTCCCAGCATACCATCGATTATCTCTGTAATCAATATAGTATAGATGCCCTCAGGTTTGTTCCTCGAATTCCGATAAGTCCTCCGTCTAGGACCGACGCACGCGTCGTCGGCCGATATGCTTCAGAGCCTCCCGCTGATTATTGCGCCGTGTACAAGGAGCAATTTGACTGCGGCATTCGGCTTCCCTTTTGCCCGGCCGTAGTGGCCACCCTTCGCTATTATCATCTAGGGATTGCCCAGATCGCTCCAAATGGGGTCAGGGCAATCGTAGGTTTTGCCATCTGGTGTAGATTGGTGCGGACCAGGTTCTCCGTGGAGCTATTCAGGACATTCTATCGGCGCTCAAAGGTTCCAACCTCCCCCGGATGGTACTATTTCCTCCGCCGACCAGGCCCTCTGGCGGACATACCCATACAACACAAAGGGAAGACCTTTTTTAAAAGATGGAAGGAGAGGTTATTCTTTGTTCGTCATGAGGGAGAGACCCAGTTATGGCGCTAGAACTCCGCCACTCTGGATAAAGATGAGGCTCCTGACTCTGCTGATCTGGAGAATTGGTTCCGTGTTATTAGGGAGCTAAACATCTCTATGAACTGCGTGAACTATACCTTTGAGCTTATCAATCGGGCTCGTCTTCAGGATGCTGGGCCCGAGCCCTACGTGCCCCTTTCAGAGCATGACGAGAAATCTTGTAGGAATGCCTTATTATAACTGTTGATTTACTTATGTCCTTGTCTAATTTTATTGTGTATCTTACTCTTTGCTTTTCCTGTGTAGTGGCCGACTTAGCATATCTACTGTCTGGGGCGGGAGCCGGAGCTGACAATGCTCAGCATGATGAGGAAGCCCCTGCAGATCCTGTGGCTCAAACGGATCGTGAGACCTTGACAACCCGAGCATCAGGCTCGGTACTCAAACTATTCGGTCATTGACCGAACATCCTGATGATGTTGTGATCAGTCCTCAGGATCATGAGGAAGAACACGTGTGCGCCTCTGACCCTCCATCTGATCAGGAAGAGACCTCTGACCTCATCCTGCTGCGCCGACTTGAGCAGGGGGTCCCTATGACTTCAAGGGAGCCAATCCGTAAGAGAGGGCGCTCAAGCCTACTGACGATCGGCACAGATGGAGGCGAGCATGTCGAAGCCTCCACAATCCAAGCTGCGCTCCTGGCTATGTCCACTGTGGATCTGGCTGAGATGGTAAGAGTTGTTATGCCTTAGGTTTTTTGTTATTACTTTTTGATGAGAGACAAATTAATGATCATTATTACGACATTTTACCCCAATATTGATACCACTTTGAGCATTATTGTACCAATTTAAGTCAATAATTACTTAATTTTATCCAAATATATAAATAGTAATTATTATATAAATTATCGTATTTACTAGGTTTTGTACCAGTTTAGTATAAATAAACATCCACAGTACAAATACTGTAATTTTTGACTTTTATTGTCAGATTTACTCGCGGTTCGTTTCTTTGTATTCGAGTAAGAAAGATAAGATTTATCATGGAGACGTAACTAAAGACCGGATAACGAGGCGAGAGTTTTGCCTCGATCAAGAAGGATTACTTGGAGCCCAAGGCCATCAAAATATTCCACGTAACGACATGTTTTGAGCCTAAAAATATGTATTTTGATGGATGGAAGAATGTGCCATAAGCTAACGAGTTCAAACGGATCAATTGTCCTGGATGCTTCTACCGTAAAATATCTACGACAGACATTTGACCCAACTTAGAGGCATTTTCTGGGGAAGAGTTCTTCATAAAAGTTGTATATATTTAAATGAGCTTTCCAACGCATTTTGAATCACGTCAATTGGAGGTCTACAACTCAAGTTATGGCTATTTTATCGATAAGAGCCGCAATAGAAACGCCGGGAAAAGTGCAGATTTTTTCTCAACTTGATTTTAACCAACTTGATGGTGCATGTGAGGATTTATCATTACACCCACCATCTTCTTACCACTTGCTAGCATCTTCATCATCTTCCATCGCCATATTCATGTATATATATATATATATATACATATCAACCTCCCCTATATATATCCCTCAACTCCATTCACAAACCTGGCCCCTCTCTTCTCATCTCCTTCCCATTTCTTCCATTTCCCCTCTTCTTCCATCTCCTTTCTTCTCTTTTTTATGTTTTGGGCCCATATATATATATATATGCATATGTGTATAAATAAATAGAGTAGTATCGTTGTAATGCTTGGATTTATTATCGAGGATTGTTGTCTCGGAAGCCGTTGTTACTTTCACGAGGATTAGGCTCCAATTCAGCAGTTGTAATCGGTAATTTTCTAATGTTATTATGTTTATTATTTCTATCTATTTATATACATATATATATTAGTAGTAGTAATATCTAGCCAAGATATGAATCTGAATTAGTTAATCTTTTTGGTAAAATGGATGATCGACTCTGGTAATAATGATTAAAACCAATTATAATGAATCTCTTTCTATTTGCACTTAATGAAAGTAAAAATTGAATTAGCCACTCGATTTTTACTAGAAACGTAAGCTAATGAATTGACAACTCGCGATTAGAATACGAGATCGTAATAGAAAGACCGGAGGGTAAAATTGGCCGAGTGAAAACGTGACAACGGAATCCGATTTCCTACCCGGGGGCAGATTTGTCTTGGGAGAGATAAATCTTATTAAAATTGTGCTCACGATATTATTACGTTAAAATCACCTGTTTAATGAATCAATCTTAAAATTGGCCGAATGACAAAACGGGAGTGACCCATGCTTAAGATGACATTGGATAGAGGACTAGACATATGACAATTTCATACGCTCGTGTAAGGAGGAGTTGTCTAGCTTAAGAGTACACCGGTTCATATATAATTGACCTCCTTGAATCAAGGAAAAGATCTGTCTCATTTATTTCTACTAAAAAGAGATCGTAATTCAGTAACGTATTCTTGGCTAGATCCAAAAATATATATATTATCTATTTTTATATTTATATATTTATTTACTGCTTTACTAACATCTAACTAATCTAACGATCTAACCCGATAAAACTGATAAAACTGCGACTTAGATCGAGTTAATAATAGGTTCTTGGTGTTTAACCACACTTTGAATTGTGCCTTCATTTCCCTGAGGATACGACCTGACTCACCAGACTAGCACTACAATTTGACCCGGTACACTGCCGGTAAGGATTGATAGCTTAGAAAACGTCCGTCAGCTTTCTGGCGCCGTTGCCGGGGAAACGACGCTAATTCATTGTGTCTATGGTTACTACTTGTATTAGCTCAAAATTCTTGAGGATAAGTCAACACTCTTCTTATCACATTTCTATTTTTATTTTCCGTTGGTATCTACCTTCTTTTAGTTACCAATTTTCTTCTTCTACAAATTTCGAGTTATTTTCTATTTTCGATAGTAGAAAGTAACGCGTTCGTTTATTTTTTTTTGGTACCTACCTATTGGTAAGATACCAATTAAAAAATAAAAAATAAAAAATACACTCGGTAAATACCGAGTGGAGTCGATAATTACCGAGAGAAAAAATTACACTCGGTAAATACCGAGTGGAGTCGGTAATTACGAGAAAAAAAAAGTGGTTTTTTATCGATTTCGTGTTATTTTCTATTCGATATTTTCTATTCCACAAGAATTGTCAAATCGAGTTACTTAAAATGGTCGAAACCGTTAGTAAAACACTGAACAAGGGATTGCTCATGCTCAAGAGCATGGCCAAAACCTTAATCGAATTTACCTCAACCTAATAACCGAATCGAAATAATAGCAATAATCGAATCGGAATAAGCATACTCGTCGAAACCAAATTTAACCCGAGACCTATATGTGATCGGACCGTAAGAAGGTACAGATTAATAATCCAATTCTTTTACCCAATAAAGGAGCAAATAATTTGAAATAAAATCTCATCTTTTGGTTTAATTGACACAAGAGCCCAATTCTAGGAGAAGATGATGAGGATCCACATCATCATCTCTATCTTTTCAAGAATTGTGTAATACTGACCAAAAGTCATGGTGCTCATCGGGGATTAACGAGGATGTCTATGTTTCCTTTTTTCTTTAAAAGGAAGAGCACGAGATTGGTTTCTGTCACTTCCACATCATTCATTGACTAGTTGGGAGGATATTCAAACCGAGTTCTTAAAGCAGTATTTTACTCCTGGTAAAAAATTGGAATTAATAGTCGAGATTGCTAATTTTAGACAAGGATCTGAAGAAACGTTTGGAAATGCTTGGGAAAGATTTAAGAAACTATTAAGAGCTTGTCCCGATCATGGTTATTCCTTAGATATGCAAATTCAACTTTTCGTAAGTAAATTAAGAAAAGACTCACGTCAGAGATGTTGATCATGCATGTGATGGTTCGTTAATGATGAGTGAAGCTCGGATAGTTTACGATGCTATTGAAAAGATTTCCAAAAATAACAGAATGTGGGAAACCGGTTCTAGCACAAGAAAAGTAGCATTTGCAGGAGAAAGTACATCGAATACAGAAGTTCTAGCACACTTGGAGAATTTGAGTAGGAAATTTGACGGCTTATTAGCCAGTAAAACGATAAACTCAGAAAATATCTTACCAAATGAATACTCAAGTCATGATAATGTGTCATTAGGGATGGAAGAACCAGAAGGTTATTCAAGGGAGAAGGTGAGTTTTTTACAGCAGCATAGGAATTTGAACAATGCGTATTCAAACTCGTTTAATGCTATTAGAAGAGATCACCCTACTTTTCGTTGGTTTGGAAACCCTAGTAAGCAAGGACAACCACCGTATCCAGTTCAATATAAGAATCCATATAATAATCAAGTTTATCAAGGAGATACCTCGAATCAGAACCTATAATCATTACCTAGACCGTATCCACAACATACCACTCAAAGCATACCAGTCACCCAAAGTTCAACTCAACTTGAAGGAGTTAACAAATGGGAGAAATTAATGGAAAATCTGATAGGTTTGATATCTACTCAAGCTCAGAATATGGAAATTATGATAACTTCTATAGGTACAGTCACTAAGGATATGAGTACGTTGAAAACATCTATGAGTGGACATGATACCAGAATAAGAACTATAGAAGCTTCAATAAGGAATATGGAATATCATTTGAGTAGAGAAGAGGAACGTAAAAACAGTAAACCTCCAGGAGAGCTGCCAAGTAATACTGAAAGAAACCCGAAAGAGGTAATCACACATTATTACGAGTGGAAGAACACATGGAAGTAATGGATTAGAAAACTCGAGTAATAATGAAGTAGAGGATGATTTAGATGGTAAATTTTAAAAATATGGAATCTAAAGATGAACTGAATTCATAAAGAGGAAGAGGACATTATTGAAGATTTCCTAAGACAAAGCAGATATATTGAACACAGAAGTAAGGATGAGGAATGGGTCAAGGTTCTAGAATATTGAAAAATCCAAGAATGAGTAGGACCTTGACCAATGATCATGTTGAGAATGAATCAAGTTTGGAAAGGCCAATTCAAAACGAACCTTATCCGGCTCAACCCAAATTCACCTTGGTTCAATCGATAGGGCGACACCATATCCAAAGCATATTTTGAAGAAAAGGTATGAATGATGACACACGGTGTCCTCAAAAGGCACAATCATTCCAGGAAGCTTTACCATCTTCGTTTAACGACAAGGGTAAGGGAGGTATACATTCTAACTCTACTTTAATTGATCTTGAATTACTCCCCCATTCCCCGAAAAAGGAAATCAAAGAGATGAAGTTGGATAAGAAGTATGCACATTTTCTTGACACTTTTCGGCACTTCACTATTAATATCCCTTTCATCGATGTTTATAAGGGAGAGCTTAGTTTGGGAATTAATGATGAGCGCGTTGTCTTTAACATTTACAATTCATTGAAATATCCATGCACTACACTAGAATCTTGTTCTTGTATGGACCCTTTGTGTCCTTTTGCTGTGGATCGTACTAACACGCAGGTAATTGAAGAAGATGACTTCAGCAATAATGTAAAAGCTCACAAACCCAAAGCTCGAAAATCAAAAGAAAAGGTCAAGAATCGTTTGGATTGGTGGAAATTGTCTAACCTCTGTTGGAAACCGGTATTGAAGAAGGATGTGGTGCATGAGGATGACTCACCACCAGTACATTAGAAAACCAGAGCAGAAAGTCTAGCTATAGACTATAAATATAGTAAAAACATGGTACTATCCTTCCTATTTACTCCTTAAGCATTTTTTTTTCTAGTTAGTTCACGAAATTAATTATTACATGCTTTTGTGAGTAAATGTTAGAAGTATCCTATTTTATTTTAGTATATTAGTTAATCATCATCATTTTGGTTGTTTAAGTTTGTCGAGCAAACGACGTTAACTAAAAGCGCTACCGGAGGCAAACCGTAAAATGTTAAATATAATAATTACTCATACTTTGGATGATAATGTGCGAATACTTGATTGATTTTCATTTTGTTTCACCAAGTCTCGGGATGAATGTTTGAATGTCATTAAAAGGAACGATTAGGTGGTTATCCGAAAATCCCGATGGAGAAAAAGAGAAAATTCAAATCGTCATTTCTTGGACTTAGGTTGTTCGAACGATTTGAAATAACCCTTGAGGATCTGGGTATAAAAGACTCGTGAGTTAATACTTTGCCATACGTTACATTTCATGATCTAGTCTGCTTTAAATTTCAAATAACGTGTGACATGTATTAGTTCAAATACTATGGAATTGAGGAAGTCATAACTTTAACCCACCCACCCACCCTTTAATATCATCCGAGTATTTGTTTTGACTTGTTTTAGTGCACCATTGCTTTCCCAACAACTTATTTACACTCACTTTACATTGAGGACAATGTAAGTTCGTAAGTGGGGAGTGGAGTCGTTGGTCTAAAGAATGGAATTAATGTTTATTTTGTATCAATAAATCCCTTAGTTTTCGATATTTTTCGAGCATTATTTAGTTGATTAAAATAAATTGTACAAGGTATATATTTCATGGATTTGAAGATATAATGATCAATTTGGATGTGTATAACCAACGTGAACCGTAAGTGCATTGTAATTCCAAATATATTTGTGTAACATGAATTCCTTCACGTAAAGCCTTTGATATTGAAGCGGAAAATTTTAAATCTGTATCCATTCAAGATCCTAGTGGTTATTCTATAGATAATTGCAAAGAACTTAGTACCTAACTTTTGAATGTGTCTTGTGAATATCGAAAGGTTTGAATGTGATAGGAAGGATATAAGTTAAAAAGAATACCAAATTAAGATGAACTATCTATATGTCGGTTGTAGCTACCAATGATTTGAGTGCAGTAGGGCATTATCACGAAACGTCCTATATCACTATGAGGTTTAAAAGCTCCCGACTGCCTGATGATAGTAGTCCAGCTAGGGTGTTATCACGAAACGTCCTATTGCTGGGAATGAAGGCATATGCTACAAATGTGAAGAAAAAAAAGAAAAAAAAAAGGAAAAAATGACAATGGTTGAAAACTTAGTTATCTTCTGACTATCCCCAGTATAAACTGAATGATATGCTTTAGGGATTATCCTAATAAGTACACGGGAGAACTTTGTGTGGAATCATATTCTGCTTATACCTAGGAAAGTCATTAGGATTGTCTCAATGGATATTTGTGCGTTTGCTTGAATTATTCAAAAGAGGATAGTGGAAATTGAAAAGGCTTGTCACACACACACTCTGTTATAAATTTATATTGAGGTTAACACCTGGTTGTAATTCTAATGGTTGCAGCATCTGGTTGTCCCTTATATCTTATATCTTCATGAATTTATCTCTCATTCATTTTGTTTTATCGCTTGTTTTGCTCGAGGACGACCAAAAGCTAAGTGGGGAGTTGTGATGAGAGACAAATTAATGATCATTATTACGACATTTTACCCCAATATTAATACCACTTTGAGCATTATTGTACCAATTTAAGTCAATAATTACTTAATTTTTTTTTAAATATATAAATAGTAATTATTATATAAATTATCGTATTTTACTAGGTTTTGTGCCGCTTTAGTATAAATAAACATCCACAGTACAAATCTCGTAATTTTGACTTTTATTGTCGATTTACTCATGTTCGTTTCTTTGTATTCGTGTAAGAAAGATAAGATTTACTGCGGAGACAGAACTAAAGACTGGATAACGAGACGAGAGTTTTGCCTGACTGAAGAAGGATTACTTGGAGCCCAAGGCCATCAAAATATTCCACGTAACGACATGTTTTGAGCCTAAAAAGATGTATTTTGATGGATGGAAGAATGTGCCATAAGCTAACGAGTTCAAACGGATCAATTGTCCTGGATGCTTCTACCGTAAAATATCTACGACAGACATTTGACCCAACTTAGAGGCATTTTCTGGGGAAGAGTACTTCATAAAAGTTGTAGATATTCAAATGAGCTTTCCAACTCATTTTGAATCACGTCAATTGGAGGTCTACAACTCAAGTTATGGCTATTTTATCGATAAGCGCCGCAATAGAAACGCTGGGAAAAGTGCAGATTTTTTCTCAACTTGATTTTAACCAACTTGATGGTGCATGTGAGGATTTATCATTACACCCACCATCTTCTTACCACTTGCTAGCATCTTCATCATCTTCCATCGCCATATTCATGTATATATATATATATATATATATATATATATACATATCAACCTCCCCTATATATATCCCTCAACTCCATTCACAAACCTGGCCCCTCTCTTCTCATCTCCTTCCCATTTCTTCCATTTCCCCTCTTCTTCCATCTCCTTTCTTCTCTTTTTTATGTTTTGGGCCCATATAGTATGTCTATGTATGTATATATATATATGCATATGTGTATAAATAAATAGAGTAGTATCGTTGTAATGCTTGGATTTATTATCGAGGATTGTTGTCTCGGAAGCCGTTGTTACTTTCACGAGGATTAGGCTCCAATTCAGCAGTTGTAATCGGTAATTTTCTAATGTTATTATGTTTATTATTTCTATCTATTTATATACATATATATATTAGTAGTAGTAATATCTAGCCAAGATATGAATCTGAATTAGTTAATCTTTTGGTAAAATGAATGATCGACTGCAATAATAATGATTACAACCAATTATAATGAATCTCTTTCTATTTGCACTTAATGAAAGTAAAAATTGAATTAGCCACTCGATTTTTACTAGAAACGTAAGCTAATGAATTGACAACTCGCGATTAGAATACGAGATCGTAATAGAAAGACCGGAGGGTAAAATTGGCCGAGTGAAAACGTGACAACGGAATCGATTTCCTACCGAGGCGATTTGTCTTGGGAGAGATAAATCTTATTAAAATTGTGCTCACGATATTATTACGTTAAAATCACCTGTTTAATGAATCAATTTTAAAATTGGCCGAATGACAAAACGGGAGTGACCCATGCTTAAGATGACATTGGATAGAGGACTAGACATATGACAATTTCATACGCTCGTGTAAGGAGGAGTTGTCTAGCTTAGGAGTACACCGGTTCATATATAATTGACCTCCTTGCATCAAGAAAAAGATCTGTCTCATTTATTTCTACTAAAAAGATATCGTAATTCAGTAACGTATTCTTGGCTAGATCCAAAAATATATATATTATCTATTTTTATATTTATATATTTATTTACTGCTTTACTAACATCTAACTAATCTAACGATCTAACCCGATAAAACTGCGACTTAGATCGAGTTAATAATAGCTTCTTGGTGTTTAACCACACTTTGAATTGTGCCTTCATTTCCCTGAGGATACGACCTGACTCACCAGACTAGCACTACAATTTGACCCGGTACACTGCCGGTAAGGATTGATAGCCTAGAAAACGTCCGTCACTTTTCCATACTAAATCCAGTCTCCTGGCCTTACTCTGGCAGGGTGCCCGGATTGGGCAGGAGTTGTTTGGTCGCTTGGCCAAATCTAAAGCTGTTGCCGACGAGCACGAAAAGACAGTGTCTGAGTTGAAAGCGTCCAAGAAAAAGTACAAGGACTTGTATGAGTCGAAAAGAAAGGACCCGTTTGACCTCAAGAACCAGCATGCGCTGGAGATGCAGACTCTGCGAGCGACGCATACCAAAGAGGTGCATGCTCTGGAGGCTCAACGGGCAACAGAGGCAGCCGAGAGGGCGAGGGTCGAAGAGAGTTTGAACGAAGCACGATCTGCCCGGAGTGCTTTGGAGGAGTCTATCCCCGCACTTGTTGCTAAAGGCATTCAGGAGTATTATAGTACTGCCCATTTTGATGGGGTCCTCTCTGCTTTCCTCATCCCTATCATCAACCATGGATACTCGATGTGGATCGACGACGCCTGGGCTCAAGCTAATAGTCTTGACCTGTCGAAGCTGAAAAACGCGGGCATGTATAAGCCTGGCATGGGACAGGCTTACAACGACCATCTTCGAGAGCTTAAATCGGGGGTCGATATTGTTCGAAATATCCTGCTCTCCCTCGTCTAAGCCGGCCTTCGCGCCCTTCTCTGTACCTCAGGAGGAAAATGTCTCGGTTGATGATGCCCAACCTAAGTCTATTTAATTCTGTTGCTTTTGTGACCTGCTCTGCGGTCCTTTACCCTGTAAATTTTTTAATATTTATGGAGGAATATTTACCTTACCTTTCTTTATTTTATTTTATTTCCTTCTGTGTTGGAGTATT
Organism: Gentiana macrophylla; assembly: GCA_026214975.1. NCBI lineage: Eukaryota > Viridiplantae > Streptophyta > Magnoliopsida > Gentianales > Gentianaceae > Gentiana > Gentiana macrophylla. Next base: position 22,194,402 of record CM047814.1, read on the forward strand.
ATCCTATTCTCTTCCCCCTAAGCATGGTATGTCAATTTTTGACAGGGTATGCTTGAGAGTTAGGCCGGAACATATATTTGCTGCAGTTTGTGCTCAGTCTCTGAGTTTGTTCGATAGTGTATGTAACTTATGGCGCTCAGATTTGAGCTTACACTGATTTGCGGTACATATTACGTTTAGCGCTCAGTTTTGAGCTAAGTCTGCTCTTGCAGTTTAATATATTCTATGCTCAGTATATGAGCTAAGTCTGATCTTGCAGTTTAATTTATTTGACGCTCGGTCTCTGAGCTAAATCTGCTCTTGCAGTTTAATTTATTCGCCGCTCAGTCTCTGAGCTAAGTCTGCTTTTGCAGTTTAATTTATTCGATGCTCAGCCTCTGAGCTAAGTCTGCTCTTACATTGTAGTTTATTCGATGCTCAGTCTCTGAGCTAAATCTGCTCTTGCAGTTTAATTTATTCGATGCTCAGCCTCTGAGCTAAGTCTGCTCTTGAAGCTCTAGTGCCTTTGGAAAACACACATGTGAATGCGATGTAGGACAACGCGAATCTTATTAAGTAAATAAATGGTTGCCAAGGCAACTTATTACACAAACTCCATATTGTAAATAATTTATAAGAGAAAGAACGATAGATAGCCTAGAACCTGTCACAGGAGTAAAATCTTCTTAGGTTGGCCGTGTTCCAACTTCGTGGAATGGTCTTTCCTTGAGCGTTTCCCAACTGGTATGCACCTTTTCCATGCACTTTGATGACTTTGTAAGGGCCTTCCCAATTTGGTTTTAGTTTACCCTGAGGGTCTTGCCGGTTGATTTCGTTCTTTCGGAGAACCAAGTCTCCTACTTTAAAGTACGAGTTTCTTACCCTAGCATTGTAGTATTGTGCTATATGTTGCTTATATTTGGCCATCCTTATAAATGCTATGTCACGATTCTTTTCCAGCTCATCTTTCAAATGTCTGAGCTATGTTTCTTGATCAATCTAGCCGTAGAGTTCTGCTCTGGGAGAGGGGAATCCAATTTCTGCTGGGATGACCGCTTCACATCCATATGATAGTAAAAACAGGGTTTCTCCTGTGGCTGAGTTAGGTGTTGTTCTGTATGCCTATAGGAAATTGGGTAATTGTTCCACCCAGCTCTCGCCCTCTTCTTCCAATCTCTTCTTGATCCCGGATTTGATCTGCCTATTGGCCTGCTCTACCTGGCCATTAGCCTGTGGGTAGCCCACCGACGTGAAGTGCTGTGTTATGCCAAGTTCTGAGCACTATTCTCGGATAGTTCTATCTTCAAACTGCATGCCGTTGTTTGATACAAGGTCTTTTGGGATTCCGTACCGGCACACCAAATTTTTCCATAAGAATTTTTGAATAGCCTTGCCCGTTATTGCTACCAGTGGTTCCGCCTCTACCCACTTGTTAAAATAGTCGATTGCTCTATCAAGAACCTCAAATTTCCTGGTGCTCGGGGCAACAGCCCGACCAGATCCACTCCCCACCGGTCAAAAGGCCAAGGGGATACTTGGGGAACAATTGGTTGTGATGGCTGATGTTTGAGGTTGTCATGCACTTGGCATGTTTTACAAGTCATAACCAATTAACAAGCATCGGCTTCCATGGTCGGCCAATAGTAACCAAACAGCCTGCATTTCCGAGCTAACGCTCTAGCTCCCATATGACTTCCACATATTCCCAAATGAATTTCGCGAAGAAGGTAATTCCCTTCTTCTTTGGTAGCACATCGTTGAAGGATGTAGAAGCTCAGATCTGTACAAAACGGATCTTTGCGCAGCGGATGAATCACGATCTATAAACTACATATCATAAATAAAGCATCTAAACTTCCTACAAGGGGGTTTAGATCTACTTAGCAATAGTTGGATGAGTAGCCACAATCTTCTAACGTGTTCTCCAAACGGCGGTTGGTGGACACCGATCCTTGGAATTGAAACCTCCTTGATATGCATGAAGAAAAACTACAAGTTTTTCTTCAACCAGAAATCCAAGACAAGAAACAAGTTTTTCTCTCTATTTTATGTGTGTATGTCGAAAATTTCATATCACATATGCCTTGGAAGAACTCTCTTTATATAGGAGAGTAAATCCTTGGCCTCCAAGTTTCAAATTAATTAAATAAATATTAAAAAGAAATCACAATAAAAGATAATTCCATTTATAAATGAATGTGATTAATCAATCAATCAATTACAAATAAATTATCTTTTATTAATTAATTACTTACCAAGTAAATAATTAATCACAAGAAAATCAATTCTTGCATTTTATGAGAGGGAGGCGCCACACCTTAGGGTTTTAGGCGCACATAAAAAGTTTTTTCTGTGTATGATATTATTTAGCCCAACTAAAGAATATTTCGCATATCAATTAATTGGCCCAACCAATTAATTATCACTGAGGCCCAATAACAAGAAAATACTCGTATTATAGGAGCCATGTTGGGGACCATGGACCTATAACCAATAGCTCCAATAAATTAAGTAAAATATTTATCGAATAGAATATTTACCCTTAAATTATTAATTCCGGGATTACGCCACCATAAACCCAAAACTGAACTCTACCAATTATAGATATATACTTACACTCAATCCTATGAGTAAATAAGCGTCCATTGATATAATCATAACATACGGACTAACCCTCCATAGACTGTCCATTATGAGTGGGAAGTCTCCGTAAACCCGACTCAGAATATCTTATCCTTATTTACCGTTAACCCCCTAGTGATCAATTAGTTCACATACCGGACTAGTAGCTAATTAGTCTAATATGAACTTCCGGGATAGATCATTTTCTTAGGCCTAACAAATAAGGGGACTGTCTCTCTACTTCTCGTAGGAAGGAATGGATTCCGTGTCTGTGAAACACAGAACTACTCACTCATCAAGGAATAGTGCCAACGAGAAGTGACTCAGATATCAAAGTGCTCCTTAACTAACACATCAAACACTACCCCGAGACAAGCAGTACCCTGTGATCACCTCAGGATTAAGGTCAATCCATATATGATCATCTAATGATTTAATAAGTTTTCTCGATTACGGAATTATATCGAGAAACCCAGATTAAATCGGTCTACTCATATATAAATGCCATCATATATAAATGCCCCACTTATGTACCCTCTACCGACAGTCCGGATAAGACTATCACACCCTAAGGTGTTCTGGGCGCATTATTGGTGTTTTAATCATGAGACCCTAAACTCTGATTAAGTTCACCACGGACTAACAGTTTAAGTATATCACCACTAACTCAATCCTCACGTGCATGCCATACACTGAGTTAAGCGGTTACATACTGATATACTTAGAGTTTGCAGCAGTGTATTACTTACAAGCACAAAGCAAGTAATAAGGTGAGATAAATTCTGTTATCCATTATCAAAAACAATTACACAAATTGTCTTTCGGGCACTACACCTAACAATTTCCCACTTGCACGATATAACAAGCAACGATTTTTTTTAGAGCACACCCTTTCTCATCTTATTCACAACACTCTCCCACTTGCTCTAAAAGCAGATGAGACATATACCTCAATGCCCTATCCTCCAAGCACTCGACTTGGTACATTGATTAGTTAGGTTGTCGGCTCGAGACGATCTTTAGGATCGAAACGTCGCCGGACCATCTAATCAGACGGTACTCTCTCTCAAAATGCTTTTGACCTCTAGTGACTGAGAAGATCCTTCTAAGCTATCTTTTCACTGTTTTCACAATAAAATGATATCGGCTCACCGGACACAGAATTAGTCCCGCATCGTGAAGGAAATTCCTAAGCTATATCGCCACTCTAGCTGCTCCGAAAGCTACTACGTATCCGATTAATTAAAGTCGAATTGACGGTGCTGGATTTCTCCAGACTATAGCTCCATCACAATGAGTAAACACTGAGCCCGAGATCGTCCCAACGATCATCCTTAATCTGACTATAAGTCAGAATCAGTGTAGTCAACCATATTCAAGTTTGCACCTGAATATGCAAGCACATTATTCCTCGTTCTTCAAAGATACTTGAGGATGTACTAAACCGCTATTCAATGCTCGAATCCGAGATTCGACTACTATTGACTTGTGATAACCTGACTTGCCGTTATCCAAGAGAGACTCTATCCCATTTTCTCTTTATCCGAAGATTTAGAGAATCATTCCTGAGAGGTGGGGTAGGACTACTCTCATTGAATGTTGCATACGTATATGCAAGATCGTCTTAACCAATAAGACGGATGAGATAGCCAATGACCCATTCTTGTGAATTTGACCGAATCAAATTCTTAGAATATAGTTCAATTCTCTCATCCAGAGAATCTTGGCGTGTCAGTTTCCGACTTCAGATAGCACAACCATGTTGTTTCCAACCGTTGCAGTGTTATCATTCATGAACACTAATAATACTACTTTACCAATATTGATATCCAGTCTACGAAAGACTTATCAATATTCTGGTCAAGTCCACATATTTTAAAACATTTGACTTTAAATGACCGAAAGGTTATCTTAAATTCACAAAGGATATAAGCCCTGGCAGTCATCCTGCCATTTGTTCTAACCAAGACCCTTCTGTTCCGAATGAATCCAGAATCCATTTTTCGGCAAGAAAGTCTCAGGGAATCACCTCTATTTTCTGCTTTCTAACGAAATCTAGCAAGACTGAGTGGTGAGAGAGTTCAAGGTCCGTTAACTCTCTACTTGTCGTGAATCACCCTAGACCACTCAGTTTGAGTGAAAGTTTAAACTTTCCTATTCATTCGACTCTTTTCGCGTGAGATCCAATTGCTCCCACTGGGCCCGAGACACTCAGTGGTTCTACAAGAGGTCAATGTGAAACAAGCCGAGTACCAAAACTCCATTCACGGGGTTAAGGCTTTCAAACCAACCTCTATGATCGTAATCCTATACAGGCACCAAGAGCCATAGGTTATCAATCACCCCAGCAGACTGTAAAATCCACAAAACCACAATGGGTCAACTGTTAAACCATACTCCCACTGTGTTTTGGGTGGATTGACATTCCGATCTAGTAGTATTTATCAGTGTAATCACCAACAACCGATGTTGGACGTGGTCTGATTAAATCATATAGTAACTACCTTTGGGTAACCGTACTCCAAGGTTTAAGGTCATTTTACTTATAGATTCTATCGGAAGACTTGTGACGATTCAACCGTCACTTTACGATCTCATGAATCTTATAACCAACCTTCACTCGTCACATTAAGATATTTCACGAACAAATCACAATCGAGCGTATCGCAAAATCTTGATCCTACCTTCAAGCATTAAGTGCTAAATGCCTACATTTACGGCGGTGTGAACCGAATTCATTCCTTATCCATAAATTCACTAGCATCTTCTAGGTAGACTTCTCGGTTTACATAATAATGTTAACCGTTATTTTGCAACCAATTATCTTAATCGAGTTTAGCAGTGTATTGTAGCACATCAATATCTTGATCAATCCTTGATATACTACTTTTATATGATTAAATATACGTTATATTATTATGTTTTATCAACGAATTCTATATAAAATATATGAAATTATGATATAAATAGTATGAAATGTTAATCTTTATAATTTAGAGTAGTTAGTAGTAAAACTTAGTAATAATAGTAAAAAATTATCATTTTGTACCGATTTTAGTAAATCGGAGTGTCGTGTCAGATTTACGTGGGTATTTGTGGTATTTTATTGCAGATTTATAAACCGAGACCCCGAGAATCGACATGTTGAAGTATAATCATATCTCTGGAAGGATTTAGAGAGTGTCACGAGCTTAAATGGTCAATCGAATTGCTTAAGTGGTCAAGTGGTCAATCGAAGTGGTCAAGTGGCTAATCGATTCGATTAAGTGGTAATCGAGAAATATCTTCGACAAACGAATGGCTCATCAAAACGACATCATCTGAAGAAGAGTCCTTCACGAAAGTTGTAGATTTTCCCGAGAGCTTTCCGATGCCTCTTGAATCATGATTTTTGGAGATCCGGAACTCGAGATATGAATTTTAGAAGTTTAATAATTATATATAAATATATATATATATAATCCTTTGCTGCACATGCTGATTAATCAAGGAGGTGGAGTTAATCATTACACCGGCCTAGTCCGGCTATGACCCGGCCCGGTCCGGCCTTCACCAAAATTTCTATAAAAGGAGCTCAGATGCAGAGTGAACGGGTGTACCAATATATATATACAATATCCTATATATATTCTCTAGATCTTTTTAATTAGTAGTTTGTAAATAGGTCTTATGCCAAAAATAAAATCGTAGTACTGTTGTAATGCTCGGGAAATTATCGGAAGTTCAGTGTTGTTGAAGTTGTTGTAATGTCCGGAAGAATACGACTCTGATTCAGCATTTGTAATCGGGTAAAATTTCTAAAGTATTTATGTTTGTTTTTATCTTTTTAGTCGTTATAATGTTTTTAGCCAAGTCTAAATAACTAGCCAAAGTTATGTAATTGTTTTATTTCGATCTTTTCGGTAAATGAATACTGTCTAAGTAAAATTGACTAAAATTGAATTAATTGAATCTTTTTCTATTGTGTAACGTATTGATAATATTCGGATTGACGTAATTAACCTAGATGAATCGCAACATATAACCTAACGATGAACTGACCAGAGAAGTTAGGATATGAGATAAAAGATAGAAAAACCGGAGGGTAAAATTGGCCGTGCTTAAAGCGTGACAACGGAATCCTATTTCCTACCCGGGGGCAGATTTGTCTTGGGAAAGATTAATCTTATTAAAATTGTGCTCAAGATCATAATAATGTTAAAATCAACGGTTTAATTGAAACTAACACCGAAAGTTAAATCGATCCGCGACAACCGGAGCCTTTTGAATAACATCGGCCGTCGACAAACGGAATAACCTCTTTTATCCGGGGTAGATTTGTACTGCACTGCTCGTTGAGACTAACCGAGATTAGTATGGGGCGCTTGTGGAGATTAAACGATGACAATGACATATGACAATTTCATACGCTTTCGTGTGAGAGGAATTGTTAACCTCGTGAGTGCACCGTTTCAATTACTCAATTGGACCTAATATAAAAGGAAAGATCGAGCACATTCCGTTTACTGAAAAAGATCGTATAAATCAATTATATAAACTTTGGCTAGTTCTATTTGTCTATTACTATAAACTATATATTGGTATCTATATATTTATATCTATATATATATTTTGCAATCTATGTACATTTATATATATTTATATATCTATATATATTATATTAGAATAACTTTTAAATTACGCATTTATTTTATGTTCAGTAGAATAGTAGTAATTTGTGTGATAAAATGCGGTTTAGATCGAGTTAATAACAGACTCTTTGGTGTTTAACCACACTTAAAAGAATTACCACGCTTTCCTCGAGGATTCGACACTCGACTCACCGGACTAGCACTACTGATTTGACCCGGTACACCGCCGGTTAGGATCTATATAGCCTAGAAAAGGTCCGTCGACTTTACAGGCGCCGCTGCGAGGCATGCGTCGCTAATTTCTTTCTTTGTGTCTATGGTTACTACTTGTATTAGCTCAAAATTCTCGAGAATAAGTCAACACTTTTTCTTGTCTCATTTCTATTTTATTTTTTGTTGGTATCTACTTTCTTTAGTTACCAATTTTCTTCTTTTTCGAGCAATTTTTCTATTTTCGTTAGTTGATGACCAGAAGTGGTAAGGCCCCGCTCACTCCTTATAAGCCTGACATAAACACTTACGAAAGGCAGTTAAGAGTAGAGAGTAAACGTAGTCATACTAGTCAGGGAAATCCTGACCAAGAATCATCTTCAACCAAAAATAAAGAAATGGCTGAAACTAGTGATGAAACAAATGAACAGAGGCTAGATCATGCTCTAGGGCATGGACAAAACCCTGTTAACCCTAATAATAATAATAATAATAATAATAATAATAATAATAATAATAATAATAATAATAATAATAGAAATAATCAAGATCGGAACAAGAATAATCGTAATAACCCACCAAACCCGAGACCTATCTGTGAGCAAACCATAAGAAGAAACCAGACTAATAATCCCATTCTTTTACCCAATGAAGGAGCGAACAATTTCGAAATTAAATCTCATCTTTTTGGTTTAATTGACGCAAGAGCCCAATTCCTTGGAGAGGATGATGAAGATCCACATCATCATCTCTATCTTTTGAAGAACTGTAATAATACAACCAAAAGTCAAGGTGCTCATAAGGAATTAACGAGGATGACTATGTTTCCTTTTTCTTTAAAAGGACGAGCCCGAGATTGGTTTATGTCTCTTCCACATCATTCACTTACTAGTTGGGAGGATATTCAAACTGAATTTCTGAAACAATATTTCACTCCAGGACGAAATTTGGAATTAAAAGTCGAGGTTGCTAACTTTAGACAAGGATCTGAAGAAACACTTGGGAATGCCTGGGAAAGATTTAAAAAATTATTAAGAGCTTGTCCCGACCATGGTTATTCCTTAGATATGCAAATTCAACTCTTCTGTCGTAAATTAAGAAAAGATTCACATGCAGATGTAGATCATGCATGTGGTGGTTCTTTAATGATAAGTGAAGCACAAATAGTTTACGATGCTATAGAAAAGATTTCCAAAAATAACAGAATGTGGGAAACCGGTTCTAGCACCAGAAAAGTAGCTTTTGCAGGAGAATGTACATCTAATACGGAAGTTCTAGCACATTTAGAAAATTTGAGTAGGAAATTTGATGGCCTACTGATCAAAGAAAAACCAAAGTTCGTAAAATAGTACACCAACCTGAATACTCAAATCAGATAATATGTCAATAGGGATTGAAGAACCAACAGGATATTCAAGAGAGGAGGTGAGTTTTCTTCAAAGAAGATAGAATTTGAACAATGCATATTCAAACTCGTTTAATGCGATTAGAAGAGATCACCCTACTTTTCGATGGTCTCAAAAACCCTAGTAAGCAAGGACAACCGCCATATCCAGAGTTCTTATAGGAATATGAATACTAATCAAGTTTATCAAGAAAACACATCTAATCGAAATTTACAATCATTACCTAGATCCTATCCTCAACATACCACTCAAAGTATACCAAGAACTCAAAGCTCAACTCAACTGCGCAGAAGGAGTTGAAAAATGGGAAAAACTAATGGAAAATATGATGGGTGTAGTATCTACTCAAGCTAAGAATATGGAAACAATGATGACTTCTATTGGTACAGTCCACTAAAGATATGAGTACGATGAAAACATCTATGAGTGGACATGATACCGAAATGAGAACGATAGAAGCCTCATTAAGGAATATGGAAGATCATTTGAGTAGGGAAGGTGAACGTAATAACAAGTGAGACCTCCGGAGGATTACCAAGCAATACCGAAAGAAACCCAAGAGAGGTAAATGTTGTAATTACGAGAAGTAGAAAACTCTGTGGTAGTAATGGAGCGAGAAAACTTGGGAATAATGAAGTAGAAAATGATTTAGATGGAAAAATGATGAAACTAAAGATGAACTTGAATTCAACTGATGAGGAAGAAGAAATTATAGAGAATTTCTTGAAAAGGAATAGAAGTTTGGAACACGAGAATGAAGGTGAAAAATGGGTAAAAATCCCTAGGATTTTGAAAGATCCCATGGATAAAGATTTAAGGACTTTATTCAAGGAACATGTTAGAATGGAAGATAATGAAAACAAGGATGAAAAACAAGAAGAATCAAGGAATCAAGTAGAGATTGATTCAGGGGAATGTTTTAAAAGAAAATTTCAAGATCATGATACTTGGCGATTAAGTAATACTCAAAAGTTTAAGGAAAAGGAAAAGAGAAAATGACTTTGGGATCAAAGGTTATAGATTTAGAATCTTTACCTTACCCACCTAAAGATCAAATTAAAAGATTAAAACCGATCAGTATGCTCGTTTCCTTGATACTTTTAAATCATATTCATGTTAATATCCTCATTATCGAAGCTCTAATTAGTATGCTCTTATGGAAAGTTTCAAAGATATTCACAAACAAGAAAAATTAGAGGAATATGAGAATATATGCCTAAATGAAGAATTTTCATAGCTTTATAAAGATAAGTTACCGCTAAACGAAAGATCTGGAAGTTTCACCATTCCGTGTGAAATTGGAGGATTTCTGTTTAAGAAGGTCTTATGTGATCTTGGAGCTAGTATAAATCTCATGTCTTATGAGGATTATAAGAAGCTAGGCATAGGAAATCTTACAAAAATCGAAATGACTCTGCAGGATGGCGGATAGATCGATTAAATACCCTAAAGGAATTATTGAGGACGTATTGGTTAAAGTAGATAAGTTCTATTTTCCAAAGAGACTTTGTAGTTATGGAAATGGAAGAAGGATATTCAGCGCCACTTATCTTAGGTCGACCATTTCTAGCTACAGGAAGAACCTTAATAGATGTCCGAAAGGAGAGTTAATACTCGAGAGTCAATGAAGATGAAGTTACTTTCAATATTTTCAAAGCTATGAACCATCCATACAGATCACCGTAATCATGTTCTTTTATAGAAGATATTCATTCTGCTCTATGATAATCGATTACCAACTTTTGAAGACAAATTAGAAGAATGCTTAACTCAATCTATCTATAAGGAAGATGAGAAAGACACCGAAATGAAAGAGATAATCCTTTCTCTAGATAAAGGAAGTTTTAATTTTAAACCATCATGGCATAAGTATTTGGAATTAGAACTAGAAGGACCAGTTCTTAAACCATCACTGGAAGATCCACCTAAGAATCTGGAATTGAAACTGTACCTTTAAATCAAAAATATGCTTTTCTTGAAACTAATAATCTATTACCGGTTATTATTTCATCATCTTTAATCGAGCAACAAGAAGATCAATTACTTAGAATGTTGAAAAAGCATAAGAAAGCTTTTGGATGGACAGTTGCCGATATTCGAGGTATTAGCCCCGAGATTTGCGTTCATAAGATAATTCGAAGGAAGATGCTAAACCTTGTATTCAACATAACGCCGCGCCAACCCCAAATTTGCAGTTAATTGTTAAGAAAGAGGTCATTAAGCTATTAGAAATGGGGATAATTTTTCCCATATCAGATAGTGAATGGGTTAGTCCAACTCAAGTGGTACCAAAGAAAGGAGGTTTCACAGTGAAAGAGAATGAAAAAGATTCAATTAACTCAATTTTAGTCAATTTAACTTAGACGACATTCATTTACCGAAAAGATTGAAATAATACGATTACATAACCTTGGCTAGTTATTATATTTAGCCTACTAACATTATAATGATTAAAAAGATGAAAATAAAAATAACAAACATAAATACTTTAGAAATTTACCCGATTACAACTGCTGAATCAAAGGTCGTATTCTTCCGGACATTACAACGACTTTAGCAACATTGAACTTCCGATAATTTCCCAAGCATTATAACGATACTACTATTTATTTATGGCATAAGGCCTATATACATACATACTACTACTAATTAAGAGAAGTTTAGAATTTATATTGGTACCCCTTTTTTGTCTGCAAGTTTGCTGAATTTATAGACCAAATTTACCAGGGCCGGATCGATCCGAGGTGATGCCGGATCGATCCGGCAATAAAAAATATTATCCACGGGATTATTCCATGCAGGATCACATGCTAATCATCATTATGTTTCCAACTTGACAAGCCGGATCGATCCGAGGTTAATCCGGATTGATCCGGTGAGCATTTTTTCACATCTTGATCTGAAACTTGATAAAATCATAACTTGAGCTCTGGATCTCCAAATGTCATGATTCAAGAAGCGTTGGAAATCTTTTGAAAATATCTATAACTTTCATGAAGGACTCTTCTTAAAAAAATGCCTTTTTGATGGGCCATTTGCTCGTCGAAAATATAATTCGATAATAGTATCACGAACCGTTGATCCATTTGAACTTTAAGTCTCGTGGCACTTCCTTACTTCCTTCAAAAGATATGATTTTACTTCAAAAAGTGTCGTCACTCAGGGTCTTGGTTTACCTAAAAAATCTGCAATAAAATACCAAAAATACCCACGTAAATCTGACACACTCCGGTTACTAAACCGGTACAAAATTTATAACTTTTTATTACTTTTACTAGATTTTTATAGTTTTTAGATTTATTCATTACTATTAATATTTCATAAGATTATCGTTATAATTTCTTATATTTTATATAGAAAGAGTTAATAAAATATATAATATATCGTAATTTTTATCATATAAATGTTATACATCACTCACCAGCAGAGAAACTAGCATTATGTTTGGTACATGCCTCGAGAAAACTAAGGCCTTATTTCCAAGCCCATCCCATCACGGTAGTGACTGACCAACCGCTAAAGCAGATCCTAGCTAAGCCCGACACGTCGGGCCGACTAGCGAAATGGGTAGTGGAGATGGCTCAATTCGACATCGAGTTTGTGCCTCGGACTGTGGTTAAGGCCTAGGCCTTGGCAAATTTTATAGCTGAAGGAATTTCCATCCAACTTGAGCAAGAGAAGGAAAGCACAGAGGAACAGTGGACTCTCCAAGTCGATGGGGCGTCAAGCAAAGAGGGGGCAGAAGCAGGACTCCTTCTAATCAGGCCAAAAGGCGAAGAATTCCCTTACGCCCTTCGATTCGACTTCAAAGCAACAAACAACGAGGCTGAGTATGAGGCTATGATCACAGGTCTGAAACTGGCTTTAAGGTTGGGAGTCGAGAATTTACTAGTTTACAGCGACTCGCAGTTGGTAGTGAATCATATCAGGGGGGAATATGAAGCCAAGGAAAAAACCATGAAAAGTTACTTAGCAGTAGTACAAGGCCTTATACCCATGTTCAAGTCAGTGCAGATCGAGCAGGTCCCCCGAAGTCGGAATAAGAGAGCTGATGCGTTATCCAAACTTGCTTCAAACTTTGTTTCGAGCAGGAAAGTTCTAGTCGAGCTATTGACCGATAGAAGCTACAAGGAATCAGACGTGCAACCGATCACTCAACAGGCAACATGGATGGATCCAATCGCTCTCTACCTTAAGGACGGAATCCTGCCATCCGACAAGGTACAAGCAAGGAAGATCCGACTTCAATCAGCACGGTATGCGTTCTTCGATTCTATCCTTTATCAAAAATATTTTCTAGGACCATGGTTAAGATGTGCATCAGAGGAAGAAGGTGCATATCTCCTGGAAGAAATTCACAGAGCTGAGCTTGTGGAAATCATTGCGGGGCTAGGATGCTTGCTCGAAAGTGTAAGCTAGCCGGGTATTTTTGGCCGTCGATGCAACGAGATGCGAACAGCCTAGTTCAGAGGTGTAAACCTTGTCAAATCCATGACAATATCACCCACCAACAGGCCCAAGAAATGAACGTCATCTCGTCAGCCTGGCCTTTTGATCAGTGGGGTGTCGTCATAGTCGGGCCTCTACCCCGAGCTCCGGGGAACAATAGATACGTGGTCGTTGCAGTAGACTACTTCACAAAATGGGTCGAAGCCAAAGCTTTGCCCGACATCAGAGCATCGACCATCAAAAAATTCTTGTGGGTCGATATTTTATGCAGGTACGGAATTCCCTAGGCTTTGATCTCAGATAATGGCACTCAGTTCGAAGACCAAAAAGTTAGAGAATGGTGCAACGAATATCACATCCGTCAGCGCTTCACCTCAGTAGCTCACCCTCAGGCCAACGGTCAAGTTGAGCAGACTAATCGCCAGATCAAGATAGGGTTAAAAAAGAGACTAGAAGCCGAAGGTCAAGACTGGGTAGCACAGCTCCCGAGCATCCTATGGTCGTATATGACAACTCCAAATTCTTCGATAGGAGAAACCCCCTTCTCTCTGGTTTACGGATGTGAGGCGGTAATTCCCGCGGAAGTCGGTATTCCCCCTCCCCAAGTTCTAGCATACAACGTCGAAACCAACGCTCCTGATCTTCGACACGAAAAAGATAACGTTGAGGAGCGAAGAGAAATAGCTTTAGCTCGGATGACGAGATACAAACAGAAGATCTCGCAGTACTACAACTCAAGGGTTAAGTACAAATACTTCAAAGTCGGAGATTTGGTCCTCAGAAAGAATGAAGCAAGTCGACAATTAGGTACTAGCAAGTTAGACCCGAATTGGGAAGGCCCGTATCAGATCCTAAGGGTTCACCCCAAAGGATCCTACCAACTCGGACGAGTAGATAGAACCACGGTTCCTCGACAGTGGCACACTAATAATCTGAGTAAGTATTATGTTTAATCAAACTTTATCTCGATTTATTCTTGTTTTACGTTTTATAATAAGTCTGTATGACAATTTTATCCTAATAAACATGTCTTTTTCGAGATGCTTTTTTGTTTTTTAGGATCCACAGCCTTAACATTATGCGATACAAAGTGTCAAAGGCAATGCAATCGAATACGAGAAGGGGATATCCACAAGTCGGACCCTTCAATATAGCCTAAACCAAAACGAGCCTGTAAGGCAAAAATGCTAAGACAGAGGGACGGTTCGCAAAGTCGGACCAAACGCCCATAGCATCGACCTGACCATAGAAAAACTAGTCTGAGAGACAAAAACGCTAAGGCAACTAGGTCGATCTCAGTCGGACTAAACTCACAAGTGCAATAAGAACCAAAGGTTCATAATACACTTGGGGGGCAACACGACATCGATAAAGCAAACAGCGAACAGGGCCAGAGACCCGACAAGCGAAGAGCTAAAAAACATCAACATGTGAAACATAGCTAATAAAAAGAAGAAATAACAAGATATCTCAAAAATCAAAGCAAAATTAATGCAAAATAAGGTCAGGCAGACGAGACCAGCCAAGACAAGTCATAGTATGATTTTACAGATCAAATTCAAATTATAAAGTTTAGAAGGTCAAATTAAAGTTAAACAAAATTATTACAACAATCAAGAAGTAGCATCAGGAGTTGGCTCGGAGATAGGAGGGGTCGGATCGGCATCGGAGGTTGGCTCGGCAACGGGAGCGGAAGTCGAAAGACCATACTTCTGGGCAAGAGATCCCCCTTGTTGGAACTCCTCACTGTATTGGTCATACAACTTCTCCGCCTCGGTCTCATATAACTGCGGCACAGCGAGTTTGGACACATCGAACTCCGGATAAGCGTCCACAGCCTGATTCACTGCCAGAGTAAATCCGCCTATTATGGCCATGCGCATCATCACGGTCAAGTCCTCGTCGAGCTCACTCGACTTGCGATACTCCAGGACCACATCTTTCTTGGCCGCCTTGACCTGGGAAGGTACTTTCTCCAGCTCGACCCTCAGAGCATCCCTCTCATTTCGAGCATGTGCAACTTCAGTCAAGGAAGCTTTATGTGCTTGCTGCACCTTCTCGAACTCCGCCGCCAAATCGACCAGTTTCTTATCCAGGGTCTGTCGATCGCTTTGTGCCCTGGTCAAGTCATCAGCGGTGGTAGACATCGTATCCCGCAACCTTTTCACCTCGACATTCACCTCATGCGTGCGAGTCTCTAATTGGGACTCCAGTCTGGCTATGGCAGCGCTTTTCTTGACATTCTCCTCGATCAGCCTGTGCATTTTCTTCTTCAGATCCTCTTCTGCCTCGACTGGCGTAGCCAATCTCTTAGCAGCCTCTTTGCCGAGGTGTTTTGTCTAGAAAACAACAACAACAAAAATGATATGCGTCATCTAACAGAAATAAATGATGGACAACGATAAAGGTAGGAACAATGGAGCAACTTACCAGGCGACACAGCTTCCGAAGTGCAGAAGATAGAACTTTGTTCACCATAGTTGCGCTATCTTCGGCAGCCCGGTTCATATCAATCTCAGTTTCGGCAGAGGTGTCACCAACTTTGGCCTTTTTAGCCTCCCTGCGCTGATCCCGCACTAAGTCGGGCAGGGTTGATCTCTTATTGTGTTGTGCTGTTATGTTCTCGACATTCCCACCGACAGTTGGTGTTATGTCGACCATGGCCTCGTCGTCCTCATCACGCAGAGAACCATAGCTCGTTAGTGGAGGATCAGCAGACCGAGATCGGGTGTGGGGGTGAGCAGCAACCGCCGACTCGACCTGAGAAGAGCTCTCTCCTCCGACAGTGGGGGTTGTCCCCTTCTCGATAACTTGGGCAGAAGGAATCGATCGACCACCGAGAGGCGGAGCTGGCGTACCCTTCAGTTTAGGACTTGAGTGGGATCTGAGATAATCGAGAACTTCCCCACTGCAAAAAGAGAGGACAAATTTAATATCGTCAATAATATCAAGTTATAGACTTCGACAAAAAATAAAAACAAAAACACACAGAGAAACATCCTACGGTTCTCCTGATCTTGGGCATGGAGATTCGTATAGGGCATCGGCCCCGCCTCTTCTAGATTGGCCAGGTTATATAGAAGGCTCAGATCTCGGGTGGACACCTCGAAACCAAAGCCGTCCAGCGTACGAGCCTCGTGAGGGGCAGGACCACCATTCAGTTTATCCGACTTCTTGCCCCTCGACCTCCATTGACCTATGTACGGGTTATCTAGGCCGTGACGAATGAAGAAAAATCGAGGTTTCCAGTCACTGTGTGATAAAGGCCCTTTGGACACAAACTCGTGTCGGTTTGCCCTTCGTTGGAAGGTGTACCAAAGTTTGTCCGGCAGGCCGGTGATCTTGTAGTAGTAGCGGAAGAGGGGGATCGAAAAGCACACCCCTGCCACTCGACACGCTATTACAAACCCCATCAAAGTCCTAACAGCATTGGGGGCTAATTGAGACACGTTTATCTCATAGTGATGCAGAAGTGCTACGATGGCCGGGCATAGTGGAAATCTCAATCCACTGGAAAGTTGGGCCTCGTAGATTGTACAGAACCCTTCTGGGGGCTCGTCGGCGTATTGATGTTGGCCCGAGGGAAGTTGGATTTCAAATTAGGGACCCACAAGACCAAACCTTTGACGGATTTTGGTAACCTCATCTAAATAAAGGGCTGTGAGACAACCCTTTAAACCCTTTCCGTCCATCCTGGTAATTAGTTTCTTAGGTTTATTAGGGACATAAGGAGATGAATCTACAGGTTCGCCTGAAAGTGGCTGAAGAAGACAATCAGAATGGGTGGACGGCGGAGCTTGATTATGGGAAGGCGATTCACTACCCATATCTAATTCTGTAGCACTACTTGACATTGATAAATGCAGAAAGAAGAAGATTGCAAGAAAGTCGCTTACTTGGAATTTGGAGTTTATGCAGATAAGTTTGGCGAAATGATTTCTTCTCTGGTTTCTCCTCTCCTTTTATGCTTGTAAAAATCTTGAAATGATTTGAAAGGACGTGATTTGAGGGAGTTATAACCCCCCACTAAGCGCAGTAATCAACGCAGGGGCGTTACGGTTAATGAAAGATAACGCCTCGCTCTTTGTGCTGAAGATACGGCGTTAGTGCACCATGACGTCACGCCACGATGCTATGATTCGCTAGGGTTACAGGCGGCAGTATAGTTGTTTCCCACCCAAACAACGACCCAACTCGAAGACGATTCAAACAACAGAATTGACCTCGGTCGACAGGAGTCGCCTCTCTCAAGTTTGGGGGGCTTATGACGAAACAGGGTTTCACCCCTCCGTGTGTCGTCATACAGTTGGTCCCCGCAATATGAATAAGTACCAAGGTACACATGTCGATGCCCAGACTTGGGGCTACGACGATCGACTCTTAAGCAGTGTAGGATGAGAGTCCCAGCTCGACTACCGCAAGTCGGTTAAGTCGGCGTAGAGGACAGAGTCCACACCAACTACGAAGGCCCATTATCAGCATGATAACTTGGGCAAGGGGTAAGGCCCATGAAGGTCAAATATGACAATAGCTTAAACCGACCTAATATTAGGGTTAGGGCATGCATTATCATGATAAATACCATGATCCAGGAACTACGTAAGGCTTGATTCCTGGACAATTACAGGATATGTAGGCAATCTAAGACAGGTTCTTAGACTCAGCCGTAAATCTTAAAATCTACAAACACGTTCTTAAGGCATTAGGGTTTTGTGTATTCATCATTAGATTCATTCAGACCCAGATTACTTAGGTGACATAATTTGTCATCGTCATTTCAAACTTCGGAACATGTTTTACAGGAGCATGAGCAGTAGTATAATCTTCCATATCATGCTCATCATCGTCAAAGTCCAAGTCCCTATAAGTTATACCTTCTTTTGTCGATGCCAACATTGTCAAGGTATAAGTTAGCACCAGTCAGCGTATTGCCTTGCCCTTGTTCATCATCCACACCCATTGTCAAGTGGTTAATGATCCTGTTTTTTTTTTCAATTTTCTGCTCTTATGTCTTCAAAACTGGTGCTGTGGTGCTCCCGTTTTCTTTGCAGCTCAAGCTAAATTCTGGAGGTGGTAGTGCTGTTGATTTAGATAGTTGCAGTTGTAGTTCTTTGCAGATCAGGTTGTTTTGAAGGTGGCTGCGGGGATTCCTAAGCAGATTATGATGGCTTTGATGGTTGTATGCTGCAGTTGTCGCATAAGCTTTTTTATAACTATGTTAGTTATTTTAAATAGTGGCTGGAGAGTTATGTTGTAGCTTCTGCTGGGTGCAATTTTCCTTGTCCCATGTTATGTTTTGGCCAAAGCAAGGATGGTCCTGGTGTGAAAACAGCTTTGCTTTTGTTTTTTCTTGAAAACACTTCTGGTTTTGGCTGCTCATGCTGCAGGAAGAGCACAAGATTGAAGGTCAATAGGGCTGTTGGAGTTTTGCTGTATGAATACTAAGGGTTGAGCATGCTATTTTGGAAAACCTTTTTGCAGAAACAGAATGGAAGGCACAAAGACTATTGCAAAAAAAAAAATGAAAAACAGATTTTGCTTGTGATATTGTTGATTATCATCGGGATGAGCTTTGTCCGATAAGCCAAGAAAATGAATTTTCTGAAGATGACTATGTTACTTTGCTTGAGAAATGTTGAGGATATGATTGATACCACGTAGTCTTGATACATTATTATCATTATTTTGTACTTTGTTATTACTGTTGTACCCTTGTATGGTGTATATATATACCCACCATTGTAACACTTTTAACATAATAATACAATACGTCAATTACCACAAGAAAAAAGGGGAAACGGCTGCAGGAAGCAATAAAGACAAGGCTTTAGAATATGGTTACGTTACGACCTGGTCGGTGTTTACCAATAGGCCGATCCATCTGACCTTTGGTGGCCCGGTGTTAGAGCGCTCTCTCTAAGACGAACAACTGGCCTCCCCGAAGGACAAATGTCGGTTAGAGAGGCATGGCCAAAAGATATCAATTATATTGTTGGTATGCACATGCTCAAGGATTCGAAAAGGAAAACAGGATTATATTGTTGGTATGCACATGCTCAAGGATTCGAAAAGGAAAACAGGATTATATTGTTGGTATCAAAAAATTGAGGTCTAAATTATTCACGTGTTCAACGGAAGGTTCAAAGGATCACTAAAGAGAGAATTACACATACTAAGTTGAATGAAAGGACTAATTGTCCGGCTCGAATATGGTTTACGTGTGAATTTTTAGTTGTCGTTAGTTTTTTCCAATTGGTTGTTTCGGTGAAGTGCACATTGTTGTTGAGTTGGGTGTTTAGGCTAGTAGTTTGGATAGCCTTTTCATATTCTATTGGTTTTGTTTTTTTTTTCTTGCATCTATCTTTTATAGTATAGTCAGTGGCCGAACCATAAATTTTTCTTATGGTCTTGGAATATAAATCAGAAACTAAAAAAAAATCCGGGTGATTTTGATATATAAACTATGATTTTTTCAGTAGTAGTGCTTGGTATAAACTGAAAGGCTAAAAAAAATCCAGAGTGGTCTTGCTATATAAACTGCAAAAGCTAAAAAAAATGCTGGGTGATTTTGATATATAAACTGCAATTTTTTCGTAGTGGTTTTGGTATATAATCTGAAAGGCTAAAAAAATCCAGAAGCTGCTCTTATATATAAATAAAAAATTAAAAAAATGCCAGTAGCGAGATTTGAACCTACAACATACAATTATTGAGACTAAAAAATGTTTGTTCTTAAACCACTAAGACAATTAGTAATTTTTGTAAGGAAAAGACACATCGCATACTAATATTAACACTAATACTAATAAAATAATAAATATTTATTTTTTGGTTTTTTTTCTCCAAAATTTGGGGTGGTCCCCTAGGATAGGTCCGCCCCTGAGTATAGCGTCTTGATAGACTTTATAAATAAATCCGTTTATGTTATAAAAAATTATAAATTTTAACAAAATACCACTAGAATCTCAATTGTCTTTGATGGTATATATTTCATAACTATACTTACCATCCAACAGGGAAATTTTATTGCGGGCTAGTGAAAAAAAATGAGGAAGGGGCATCGGAGTGGGGTATGCTTTGATTTTGTGAATGTGATTTTTTTCAATGATATTTTTCAGTAAATAAATTAAATTTTAAAACAATATGTGTCGTTTCAAATTTCAATTTTATGGATGTCCCGAAGGGACAAATTTTAATACAATATATGATTCTACAAAAATGTGGTTTAAAATAAATATTGAGAGATGAATGAGGTGCTATGTATTTCGGACGATTTTTTGAGAGATGAATGAGGTACAATGTGTTATTCATCATATTTTTTTTCTTCTCTTTCATATAATAGAAATATGTATCGAGTAAAAATAAGAGTAGATATAGTTGCACAATAAAACTGTGACAACAAACTACACGAAACAGTTTTACATTTTACACCATTAATCGTGGTGTGAGGCTTAAAGCACTTGCAGTAGATACCGTAAATGTTTCAAAAACTGTATTTTAGAGATTTCAAATGAAAAAATAACACTGCATCAGATGCTCTATTTTTCACTGTAAAATACAGAGTCTGTAAATATTCCTTTACATCTACAGTATTTATCCAGATTATGTAAATTTTCTTTTATATTTACCGTATTTTGTAAAATAAAAATATGATGCATTTTATCTAACAATTCTGTAAACTAGAAAAATGCATATTTAATACTGTAAAATAGAATATTTATTTAGAGGATCTGATGCAAGTGGCGTCATATAGATCAATTTTTTAAAAGTTGTTTTATGTATTTTATTATGTGACAAACATTTTCCTATAAATAAAAGAGTTTATATACGACAATTTTTTCCATCAAAACATTTTGGTTGTTTTTCTTTCCATAATAGACTTTTCTTGTCATTTTTGTATGAGTAATGATACGGCACACAGTTGTGTCACAACGAATGACACAACGGTGATATGTACCGTCGATCAGGTTAGATTTACATTTGATCAATTTAGACACATTATTATCAACGACACATACCACCGTTGTATCACTCGTTGTGGCATACGTTGTACCCGTATCATTAGTCTTTTTGTATTTATTTTTTGTTTCCGCAACAGAATAGTTATTTTGTATTGCATGTCGAGGGTAATAAAATTTAGTTATTTATATTTATTTATTATCTAGAAAAATTGCACTACAACTACAAGTGCACCAGAAGAGTGGACGGAATAATATATTTTTTTTATTTAATTGAAAGTGAATAAATATCTTTTGGAGGGAAGGAATAGAGGTTCGGCAGCTTTTTAGAATTTTCCCTCCATTATGCACCTTCTTTTACCTTATTTTTCAAACAAAAAAAATGGACCAACCAGAAGCTGACACATGGCAGGGTGCACCATGGAGATAGAACTTCTCCTAAAACCATAAGGAAAATGTTATATGCACTACATATTTGTGTAGTGCACTTTCCACAACAAGTGTAGTTTTTATTGATTAAAATGAATAATAAAATGTTGTGGTGGGTCCTTACAAAATGAATGGTATTGATTATGTTGTGTAGGATGTTGTGGTTAGATGAGTAGTGGATGTATCACTACTCAAATCATAAGCACGAGGATCACCTCATGTGGGAAATTATTGTGTGGTGAGGGAATTTGGAGTGAAGTGACGGGTGAAACGATCAGAACGACACAGTTTAAATAAAGAATGAAATTGTGTGATTGTGAGGTCTCCACAACGGTGTCTCCATACGTGTGAAGACACCACACAATAATTTCCCACCTCATGTGTTCTTGTAACCGTTGGATATTCTACAAGGATTGCCACCGTGTCAATGCATAATTTGTAGATCTTGTATTCGACATTCTGTATCTTTTCAAGTTGGTAAATAAAAAATTATAAAACCTCTAAAATCTTAAGAACGGGGATCGCCTCATGTGTGCTTCTAACCGTTGGATATTCTACCAGGATTGCCACCGTGTCAACGCAATAATTTGTAGATCTGTTTTATTTTTACCCATATCCCTTGTCTTTATAAATTCAAACACAATTCATACGCCGGTATCATTCAGTTTTTCTTCTGGCTGAAAATAATGGAAGGTGGATTTGATGCTGAAGCTGAAGCTGGAGGGATTCACAAATTTCATGCCCGCCTGGAGGCTTTGAAAATGTTTGAGCTTCAAGTTAGGATGGATAAGGACGACAACAAAGTTCAGGAGTTATGCACTTATCTGAGTTTACTCAACCAGGGTAAAAACCTCCTTGCTGACTTCCAGCCTACTATTGATGAGATCTGTGAACGTATCATGCTGGAGAAGCTTATCAAGGTTACCTCGCTAGCGGAGGTCAATGCGTTGAACTATTTGAAGATCAACTTCGAATGGACGGGAAAAGCTGCCGTTGATGCCGATGACCCTAATGTTGAGGCTATAGTTAGCCATGCCAAATCACTGGGCGTTCCTGTTTTACGTCTTCCCAAATCTAGAGAACCTGACCCATTGGCGTTTCAAATGGAGTAATGGGTGTTGTTGGCTGTAGTTGTTAGCATCAATCTACTGTTTGTTTGTTTCTATTTTCTGTTTTATCTATGTATTCCTCTCTGTCTGTTCTGTCTCCATCTACTGTAGTTGTTTTGCAGCCCTAATGTTGAGTCCTGTTCTACTTCTTACCAAACCTAATGTTGAGTCCTGTTCTACTTCTTACCAAATCTAGGGGACCCCAGGACCTGTCCCAATGGTGTAATGGTTGTTGTTGGCTGTAGGTGTTAGCATCCATCTTTTCTTTGTTTGTTTCTATTTTCTGCTTTATCTATCTATTCCTCTGTTTCAATCAAGGATGATTATGTAATGTTGAAGTTTGCTTATGAATATATGATAATTTTATTATTATTATTTTCTTTCCTCCTTTCTCTCTATCTTTTGCTGTAAAAAAAACTTAAATCTTCAAATAAAGAAATTGGGGGGTAATTCTCAATAACAGAGAAAAGAATTTAGTAGATAATCAAAAGAGAGGATTGGGTATTTTGTTCCAAAACTTTACAGCCCTATTATCCTTGCTGAAAAGTTAGTATCACGGTATGTGGTAAATGAGAGCGAGCTACACCGTATATATTTCTTACTTGCTGAGTTGAGTAGCGAGCTAAGCCTGGAAATTGAAGCTCCATCCCAATTGAAACTTGAAAACACAACAAAGTAAAAGTAAGTAAAATGAGAAGAGAGGAGAGGAAACCGATTCTTCACTGAATTGTTGTTAACTAGAAGTCTTTTGGATATTTGAGCTAGGACTGTTACCTGAGAACCTACTACTCAAAAGTAGTTTCTTACATGCTTTATACTAATTCAAACTAACCGGCTTGCTCTTGACAAGCTTTCATCTGTACCCTTGAGTAGCTGGTGTGTGCTTCAAAGTTGAGAACTGCTTTCCTGATGTTCATCGACACTCACCTTTTTAAGTGAGTGTAGTAGCTAGCACTCCATGTTCTTCTTGCTTCTTCACTCAGTTATGTCCATGATGTACTTAAATTTAAGGCTCCTTTTATGATTGGGACTTTGACCTAGATAGGTGCACCTCTCAGTGTGAAATTGAAACTTATGAGTGTGATATGGTCTTAGAAGAGGGTAACAGGCACAACCAAACACCTTGAGGCTAAGATAGTCAGGGGTTTTGTGATACAAGGCTTCAAAGGGAGAGATATTATTAAGCACAGGGGTAGGAAGGATATTGATTAACCTGATAGCATGATGAAAGACATGCCACCAGTAGGTTAAAGGCAAGGATGCCTGAGCCAAAAGAGTAAGTCTTGTTTCAACTAGATATATGTGTTTTCTCTCTGCCTTACCATTCTGAGGGTGTTCATGAGGACAAGAATACCTGATTTGAATGCCATGGTCTTGGAGAAATGGGATAAAGGTTCTAAATTCTCCACCAAAATCAGATTGCAAGGCCTTAATGTGAGTGTTAAACTGATTTTCAGTCAAAGCCTTAAACTGTTTAAAAGCAAGAAAAGCATCAGATTTGTGTTTAAGAGGGTAGACCTGTTGGAATAGTGTCCTAAACCCAATCGGGTTGGACCGGATCCGACCGGGTCGGATCATTTCTACTATTTCTTTATGTTTATACATATATAAAATGGCTTTTATGTTGTCATATATATATTCTTTTAAAGAACCAATTATGAATTGTTATATGATAACGCCCTTAGTATTAAACTCAGTGATAGAAAAACCATGATAGCGATTATGGTTGATGAGATCTCTAATCACTTTAATAAGTTTGATACTTAAATGTCTCAGGTGATGTACTATTAAACAGGACATTGATAGTATAAACAGACTAGCACGTATTAGATGTCTTCTGTCTTTAAGGCGCGAGATAGATCTCGCTCTATCGAAGTGTAGAGACACTTGGGTATGCGTGGGCGTGTATTAGAGAATGCGTCGTTAGGATCGACCCACTTACACGAGATAAGTGTCACACTATGTGACGGTTGTGTAATTATCCTTAAGACCGAGTCTTCATGGCATCACGGTGTGGATTGTCATGCTTTGACACTATTGAGGTTTCCTCTAACCACGGGCGATCATGCGGTAGTGATTGGGTATGATCTTCAAGCACGCGGAGTATACATGATTGGTCGTCCGGGAATCGCGTATCCTATGATTGGGATCGAATATCCGAATGGCCTTCTTATAAGGAATGTCTTACTCTCGTGAATCTTTGCAAAGTGGGAGTAAATGAGTTACTTCGAGAGAGCATGATATCCAGATTATAAGATACGGTCGTTGATGTTTTGACACTCGACTAACGACCGTATGGATATTATTACAATGATAGGATTGTAAGTTACACGGTAAATCTGTTTCACATGAAAGGTAGTAGTCATTGCATTTGACTCTTCCGATGATTGGGGTCACGGCGTGTTGCTTTGAGACGCTATCCCGTGATCGTTAGGCATGAAGGGCATTTTCGTAATTTGCACTTTGTGTCTACGGCCAACATATTCGAAGCCTATCGGGTCACACACATAAGAACATCTAGCGGATTAAAATGTGGTTATAGATGATAACCAAATAAGGAAAGAATTTATCTCACGACTATAAAGGTTATAGTGGTAAATTAATATGGTGGTATTTATTTATTATGAATAAATTAAATACAAGATATTAATAATATTATATTAATTAAAGAATATTCCGGATGCCAATTTATTGGCTAAGGTAGCGCAATTTGTGTGTGTATATGATACACTTGGATTGTCAGAATTTAATTAATAAGTATTCACTAAATATTAATATTAGATACTAATATATATATATAAATAATACCTATGTGTGCGTGTGTGTGCAAAAGTGTTTGGCAGCATGCGCATGCATGTAATATAAATAGGGGTTCTATTGGGCCCCTTTTTACTACTTTTTGGCGTTTACTACTTCATGTGCCACAAAAATTACTTGAAGATTACATGATTTTTATATAGGAAGTCGATCACATCAGGTATTCGCTTGTGGAACACCAACGTCGATCAGCGATGGCGTTGGTGTTCCACAAGCGAACACCAGCATGTACCGACGCTCCTATATAAAAAGTGTTAAATCTTAAACGTCGATCCATGACTTTTCATTTGGTGTTCTAGTGGCATACCAACGTCGGTGACACCGACGTTGGTATGCCACTAAAACACCAAGAATGAGTGACGTTTTTTCACCCAAAAATATTCATTAATGTCTTTGCAAAGTAGTAAAAGGGTCCAAATAAACCCACCTATATATATATATAAAATGGATTTATATGTGTAACAATATATATGTGATATATACACATGTGAAATTGATTTATGGTAATAAAATAAAGATAGTCAATATTAGATATTGACAATATCTTTAGGAATATTCAATATGAGATATTGTGATATCCTGATTTATTTAATATGAGATATTGTAATAAATGAGATAAATCAATCAATTATATTTTCCTTATTTTATTGGAAAAGGTTTTCTTCTCCTCCACACTAGATAGGGGCGCCCCAACCACTATAAATAAGAGGTGGGTGTCAAGCTCTTTTTTTATGACATCATAATTCCAAGAACTAATAGTTCTTGTGTAAAATAGAGAGCATCCTATAGAGAGTGGAGAGAAGGGAAAAGGCCGGTCTAGCGACCGGAGTTTTCCAATAGCAATCCATGATGGGATTCCGGTAGGTCGTTCGTGTGGACTAGCGGTAGAGGCCGAACACTTGGGCGGCTCTCTATGCAGAACTACTCTCCTTAGGCGGTCAAAGCGTCGATCTTTTAGATCAACCAAGGTAACCACCGTCTACTACTCGTTTGTTTATTGCTTAAACGAAGTCGATCCTGGTTAAAAGGAAATAAAATTTTAAATTCCGCTGCGTTCCCACGTAGATTTCCTAACAGTGGTATCAGAGAGAGAGCTTCGAGCTTAAGCAATAAGCATGTTATTATGCATAGTTAATTTTATCGTTTAAATCACGTAATTAAAAGATGAAAGATTTTTGATTTGCAAAATTGATACATGAAAAGAAAAAAAAAAAAAAAAACGAGATCTGGTGGTGCTCGCCGATCATGGCGGCACCACCCCAACAACGGCGGCGGCGGCGGCGGGCGCGACTGCTTGCGGCGCATCAAATCTGGTCAATCTTTGGCGGATCTCCAAATTTTTGTTTTGTGTATTTTGTGATTCAATATGGTTCATAGTTGTGATTGATATCTCCTTTGTTTAGTTGTGTCGTGTGGCTAACCAACCATGGTTCAAATAGTTTGGCCATTGGGATGCCACATACTAACTAAAATAATAATGGCCTTTCCAAACTTTGTTTGGAATAGCGCTAAGCCCTTTCAAAATATTTGATTTGGGAAAAGCTTTGAAACTGCAAGCCACTCCAAAATTTTGATTTTGGAAAGTGGCGAAGCTTAAAACTAAAATTATTTGGCCTTTCCAAATATTTGATTTGGAATAGCGCAAGCGCCTTTTCAAATATTTGATTTGTAAAGGCTTGCGCTTGTAACACTTCCAAAATTTGATTTTGGAAAGTAGCGAACTAAGCCAAATTTGGTTTAGAAAACCAAAGCGTCCCTTTGATTACGAATCAAAAGGAAAGAAACAAAAGAGACTTAATTTTAATTTTGATTTATTTTTGAATAGTTCCAATTAATTAAAATTAAAATTAAAATCGCTTAAAATTAATCGTTAATTTTATTTCGATTAAATCATTTGATTAATTAAATGTTAATTAGTTAATTGATTGGATAAAATTATTTAATAGATTAAATGTTAATTGATTAATTAAGACGCAAGTAGTTAAAATTTAATTTTATCTTTTTCATAAGATTTTATTGTATGGATTAGATATAGTAGATATAATATGATTATATGGACCCTTAGATTGATCGTGATTCAATCCAGATAGGATAGATGTGAATGATTTAATTTTTCTGTTGGTTTAAAAATTGTCCTAGGCCATTATGAAGAACGTGACTAGTTTATTTTACGCATTTATCCTATTCCTTTAGCTCCCCGTAAAGCGGCGGGTGTATTTATTTTATTAGATAGAATTAAATGTAACAAGAATGGAAGCGGAGAAGATGGAGACCAAAGAAAGACGAAAATAAAGATCCCATTGGAGAATGGTGCATTAAAGATCCTATTTGCGGTTTGCATTACCCTAGATTGTGACCAGCGGTTTAAATCGATTTGTATTCGAAACCGCACTTAGGAAAGTCCATGATCATACCGGTTACTTTTACGCATTTATTTATTTTGTGCTTGTATTTATTTTATATGATACGATAGATGCATGACTAGGCACGATCTAGATAAATGTGTAGGATGTATGTTTATAGAGATAGACATATTTATGATGAGACCATGATTAAAATTAATTAAGTGAATTAATTTACGTAAATACTTCCACCTCAAAAGAATCAAGTTGAAATTGCCTCCCATATTATAATGATGGTGAAGAGCCCTTGTTCGGATCCAACTCATCACCCAAAGCGGGGGTTGACCTACCTCGGGTATATCGTCATTATCGAGATATGATCGTATGAGATCTCACGAATATTGGGGTTATGACTTGACTAAGAATTCTCTCGGCCACCAGCCAAAGCGGGGTCGTTTGGATTTTAGAGGCAAGGGTTTGACTACTTCATAAGATGAAAATTGTCAAAGAGTTGACTAGTCAAACAACAAGAGTCGTATAAGATCACGATTGACAAGGGATGTTGTCTACCTATTATGCTATTTTAGCCCACCACCAAAGCGGGTCGGGGTAGTTTAGTGGGATCTTGTCCACTAAAGAAATTAATAATTCTTGAAAGTCAATTGGAAGTAGTTGACTAGTGGGAGCAAAATCATAAACCAAAAGACCATTTTTGATTTTGCGTGTATAAACAACAACACTCATTTATTTTCATTTTTATGTTGTAGTTTTTAGCAAACTTTATATTTATGTTTAATTCTCGATTAGTAAAACCAAATTATGATCATACCTTTTGAAAACGTTCTCAAATATGGTTAAGTAATTTTAATCCTTTTAAAAATAAGCAATGACATGAGCCATGCCGTTATAGTAGTTAGAGACAAGGAGATTACATAATTGATGCAAATTGCTCGAGACTTTAATTATTAATGAAAGCGGAAGCTCATGATATGATTAAATCATTTGAAATAAGTTTCAACGAATTAGTCATATATTGGATACGATCCAAGATGATCATTCAGTCATACGATGACAATTAATTCAAACGTTGGATAAGAATGACCACATCTAATTTTGGAAAGGTTGTTTTCAAAATTATAAGATTTAAGTATCGACTTAATTCTATCATTGCTTAAAGGTTAATTAAATAGTCAATGTTTTGAATACGATTCAAAAGGATGAATAAACTATTTAATAAACTTTAGATTTTCTTTATGAAAAAAAAAAATCAAAGACATAGCTCTTGTGATCTTTCTTAAGTCTTATGAAGACTACACCAAGAAATATTTACAAGTGCTTGAAGGATTAAAAGGGAAATTTAGGGCATGTGCTTAAATAGATAACTTATTGAAGTTTCTATTATAGGCAAGTGAGTTGAGATAAATTTGTCTAAGTTCAAGTCGACTCTTAGATATATGATATCTTACGAGTGTGATTAAATTAGAAAGATTAAATACAGATATGGAAGGTGAAGCAAACGTTGTAACACTTACCATATTCTGGATCTAGTAAACTGATAAGGGAACTAAATAAATGTTATTATGTTCCGGTTCTTATGAAGAACGTACTTTCAGTTATCCGTCAGGATTTGAGAGACATATTCAATTGTAAAGAATAAATGTTATTCCGATAAAGTTGGAAGGTCACTGAATCCAACATACTAGATTGATGTCACTATATAGTTGATATATGTGATAAGATCTCAACTAAATATTTGTATGGTTATTATCCTTGATTTGTGGTTACTCTAGACATAGTCTCTCTGGAAGGGAAGCGTGTAATTAAACGTCATTCTGATGATGTTGAACCATATGATTATGAATCATGTGGGTTATACGTATCTTATCCAAAGAGGACTAAAATACCTTTTTCAAAAGGTTGTAAGATCTAGAAAAATTGTCTAAAGCCTAAACATACCGATGTTTGTTGGCTTATGACAATTAATGCTACAAATAATTATTTGTTAATCTCTATAACTATTTTTAGAAATAGTCAAGTGTACTCAGTGAAGTGCATAATTCGGAAAGCCCGAAAAGTTCGAGCTAGTAATGCGAATATGAGATTGATGAGCTACTTAGGAATTAATCTTCAATTGGATTGAAGTAATTAATACTGAAGGGTGTTTCGAAGTCGTGCGAAAGGAATAAGATTCTCCTTTGAAGGATACCATCTTTGGGATACGCAATTAGATTGTGTTCACTAAATGGCAACAACACTTTATATGATAAAGGTGTGGCGCAAGCCATCTGAAGTATCCCTTACCCGTTTTGGGATGGTGCCTCATACTTAACCAAGTTCCAAAGAATAAAGGTTGAATAAATTCCATATTAGATATGGAAGAGGATAATGTCAAATCTGCCTTTAACCGATGATTTGAAGTTGTCATAAGCAAAGTCGGAAAGGTTTGGAGCCTAGTACGACATATGCAACTTTGTGGAATATCTCGGCAAATCTGTTAGATATTATTTACTCATCCAGCGGAGCAAAAGGTGTTTGTCTCCAAACATGTTTGTCTTAGAGAGAAGTGTTTCTTTCAAAAGAGACAATTAGGAGTAAAAGGATCTCAAAGGTAGTTTGAGAACCACAATGAAATATTCAACCATAGGAACGTGAGCGAGACGCCAGATAGCGATGAGGTGTAAAACACTGCTTCAGTGCACACAAAAAGTTCTGCAAGTCTGTGGATAACCTCAAGCCTGAAAAGGCTGCCGGTATGTTCATCTTGAAGAATGAACATCTCACGACTTATGAAAGAATGTTTGAAAGGCATGTTTGAGAGATATGGCCAGGAGCCATAATATCTAAATTAGATTCCATCAGTGACAACCAGGTTGTGAACCTAGTCTGTCTTACCTAAAGGGAATGTCCCTGAAAGGCTGACATGGATAGTAATATGATTACCATAAGGCTATAGTGGCGGGCCGAAGGGTATGAGGTGTAAACCTTGTAATTATCTTTATCTTTGCCAAATTGTGCCTGGTTCTATTCGGATGATGCTTGTTATAACTTCGTATCATGGCTATATGATAGTGTTGAAGACGTTGGGTAGAAAGCTCGATGTTCATAGACGATAACATGATATGTAAGCCCACGAGATCCATTTATGGACTCAACAAGTTTCTCTAGACGATTTCTTTGTTTGATAATCAAAGGCGTTTGATTTAGTCAAAAGAAGGATATGCCCAATGTGCGAGATGGATAGTGGGAGTGTGTTATGATTTTTGAGTAAGGTATTATATATCTCTCTCGAGAATTATCACCCCATGTCACAGTCAATTAATGTTTGGTAGTTCAAGGTTTTTTACAAAAGCACTTGGATTAGTAGTTCTTATTTTTAGAAATAAGAATCTATAGTGATAGATTGAACTGCTGTTAGATTATAGTTTACCTATATAGATGTGATGCTGAAAGAAGTTTAGCATAGATCGCGAGATCTATCTATGTTAGGACATTGGTCCTAAAGATAAGGTGAAAGATGATGTTTATGGAAGGTTTCCTTCGCTCCTGCGATAGGAACCATCATAAAAGGAATGCCGGATGTTCATAGTTCATGAATAGTCATGAGCAAGTATGAAAGTAAATCTGGTGAATGTCGAGAATATCCTTAAACAAGTTAAGGAAGAATTCCTGGTTTATCGAAACTTGGAATTAAATAAACGTAGATATACTGAGGCGTATATCCCGAGTCTTATGAAGGCGAGTGGGAGCTACAAATGCAGGTTTGCAATCACTTTGAATAAGTGATACAATGAAGTGGAAATGTTCTTAGCGATGGGTCATCAGAAATTCTACAACTAGGCCAAAACACAGTAGTGCCTTAGAGCGCGGCGGGAGCAAAGATACATGGATCTAGAAGGTTCATTCTTGAACTCAGTGCGGTTCTTCCACCTTTTATATAGCCGATATAGTAAGTGGATTTATTGCTTGAAGCAAGGACCGTGGTCTCGTCGAGAGATTCGTGTGTGTGTTGAGGCGGTTCCTTTGACTTGGTCATATGGAACGTGATATGAAGATAGTCTGAGTCCCCACGGATAGCGATCCGTTTATGGCTAGGGCTAGTTGCGAGTATTGCATGAGATTCTTGTGTTTCAACTTGGTCTTGTGTGTGCGAGTGATTGGTTTTAGGCCAAGTGGGAGATTGTTGGAATAGTGTCCTAAACCCAATCGGGTTGGACCGGATCCGACCGGGTCGGATCATTTCTACTATTTCTTTATGTTTATACATATATAAAATGGCTTTTATGTTGTCATATATATGTTCTTTTAAAGAACCAATTATGAATTGTTATATGATAACGTCCTTAGTATTAAACTGTGATAGAGAAACCATGATAGGCGATTATGGTTGATGAGATCTCTAATCACTTTAATAAGTTTGATACTTAAATGTCTCTAGGCTGATGTACTATTAAACGGGACATTGATAGTATAAAAGAGACTAGCACGTATTAGATGTCTTCGTCTTTAAGGCGTAGATAGATCTCGTCTATCGAAGTGTAGAGACACTTGGACTGTACGTGGACGTGTATTAGAGAATGCGTACGTTAGACTGACCCACTTACACGGATAAGTGTCACACTATGTGACGGTTGTGTAATTATCCTTAAGACCGGAGTCTTCATGGCATCACGGTGTGGATTGTCATGCTTTGACACTATTGAGGTTTCCTCTAACCACGGGGCGATCATGCGGTAGTGATTGGGTATGATACTGAAGCATGCGGAGTATACATGATTGGTCGTCCGGGAATCGCGTATCCTATGATTGGGATCGAATATCCGAAATGGCCTTCTTATAAGGAATGTCTTACTCTCGTGAATCTTTGCAAAGTGGGAGTAAATGAGTTACTTCGAGAGAGCATGATATCCAGATTATAAGATACGGTCGTTGATGTTTTGACACTTTCGACTAACGACCGTATGGATATTATTACTGATGATAGGATTGTAAGTTACACGTGCAATGTTTCACATGAAAGGTAGTAGTCATTGCATTTGACTCTTCCGATGATTGGGGTCACGGCGTGTTGCTGCAGACGCTATCCCGTGATCGTTAGGCATGAAGGGCATTTTAAGTAATTTGCACTTTGTGTCTACGGCCAACATATTCGGAAGCCTATCGGGTCACACACATAAGAACATCTAGCCGATTAAAATGTGGTTATAGATGATAACCAAATAAGGAAAGAATTTATCTCACGACTATAAAGGTTATAGTGGTAAATTAATATGGTGGTATTTATTTATTATGAATAAATTAAATACAAGATATTAATAATATTATATTAATTAAAGAATATTCCGGATGCCAATTTATTGGCTAAGGTGGCGCAATTTGTGTGTGTATATGATACACTTGGATTGTGCAATTTAATTAATAGTATTACCAAATATTAATATTAGATACTAATATATATATATAAATAATACCTATGTGTGCGTGTGTGTGCAAAAGTGTTTGGCAGCATGCGCATGCATGTAATATAAATAGGGGGTTCTATTTGGACCCCCCCTATTTACTACTTGCACCCATTTACTACTTGTACCACAAAAAATTACTTCGGGCACCACATGATTTTTATATAGGGAAATCGATCACATGCGGTGTTCCTTGTGGAACACCAACGTCGATCCGCAATGGCGTTGGTGTTCCACAAGGAACACCGATGTGGCGACGCCTATATAAAAAAGTGTTAAATCTTAGAACGTCGGTCCATGACTTTTCATCGGTGTTCTGAGTGGCATACCAACGTCGGTGACACCGGCGTTGGTATGCCACTAAACACCATGATAATAGTGACGTTTTTTCACCGAAAAATATTCATTAATGTCTTTCGCAAGTAGTAAAAGAAGTCCAAATAGAACCCACCTATATATATATATAAAATGGATTTATATGTGTAACAATATATATGTGATATATACACATGTGTAAAAATTGATTTATGGTAATAAAATAAAGATAGTCAATATTAGATATTGACAATATCTTTGAGGAATATTCAATATGAGATATTGACAATATCCTAGATTTATTTAATATGAGATATTGTAATAAATGAGATAAATCAATCAATTATATTTTCCTTATTTTATTGGAAAAGGTTTTCTTCTCCTCCACACTAGATAGGGCGCCCCAACCACTATAAATAAGAGGTGGGTGTCAAGCTCTTTTGTACATCACAATTCCAAGAACTAATAGTTCTTGTGTAAAATAGAGAGCATCCTATAGAGAGTTGGAGAGAAGGAAAAAGGCGGTCTAGCGACCGGAGTTTTCCAATAGCAATCCATGATGGGATTCCGCGGTGTACGTGTGGACTAGCGGGTAGAGGCCGAACACTTGGGCGGCTCTATGCGAACTACTCTCCCCAGACGGTCAAAGCGTCGATCTTTTAGATCAACCAAGGTAACCACCGCTACTACTCGTTTGTTTATTGCTTAAACGAAGTCGATCCTGGTTAAAAGGAAATAAAATTTTAAATTCATTGCGTTCCCACGTAGATTTCTAACAAGACCCATGTTTACCTAGTGTAATCATCAAGAAAATGAATGTAATATAGATAACCAGATTTAGAGTGAACTGGAGATGGACCCCACAAATCAGTATGAATCAATTCAAGCACAGAACAAGTATGAGAGACAGAAACAGGATAAGGTCTAGCATGATGTTTGCCAAATTGGCAAGATTCACAGAAATCCACAGCAGAAATAAAAGACATATTACATAAATTTTTGATTTGATTTAAAATAGAGACAGAGGGGTGTCCTAGTCTTTGATGCCACAAGTTTGCATCATACTTAGGGGACATTTGAGCAACTAAAGACATACTATTATTAGAGGGAAGAGAGGAAGACTTCTCAGCAGAATGAGTCTTGGATTGAAGGGAGCTGACCGGGACACTGATTTGGTAAAGGCCATCCTTAAGCACTCCTTCCAGGATGATTTTCTTGGTAAGGGTATCCTTCACAAAACAAGAATTAGCATGAAATTCTACAAACACAGAATGATCAGTAGTTAATTTGGAAATGCTTAACAAATTCTTAGTGATAGAGGGAACATGAAGGATATTGTGAAGATAGAGATGAGAGTGATTAGATGTGGGAAGCTTAGAATGACCTATGTGATCAATTTTCAGGTTCTCACCAGATCCAACAGTCAAGGATTCAGAGCCCTCATATCCAGAGTTGATGTGCAGGTTGCTAAGATCAGATGTTACATGGCTAGTTGCTCCACTATCAACATACCGATGGGTCATTCACGATGATCGGGAGTGACCGGTAAGTCGCATTTTGTCTAGGACCATTTGGTTGATTTCCACGAACCACCATTAGAGTTTGGATTGGAGTATCTGAAGTAACACTCCACAGCAGTATGACCAACCTTTTTACAAATTTGACAGGTTGGTCTGTTGGCAGTGTTATTGGTGGTATGATTCCCAGGATTTGCATTATTCCGGCCTCCCCTATGATGGAGTCGACCCTTTCATGCATTTCACACGTGTTTTACCCCTACTTTGATAGCATTCCGGGCCCATTTCTATCGTATAAACATGTTTTCATGCTATCTTTATCACTTCCGGTTCCACATTCGCACTTAATAGAAAATATCATTTTTATCATTGAAATGTGGACATTTATCGCACAGACGGGGTATTTTGTACCCCACGAGATTACACGTGTTGGTTTATTTATGTGCTATTTCAGTGCTTCGATTATTAAATTGAATGGAAATGATGAGATATGATGAAGAAGGTGATAAGGATTACATTATGGGCCGAGCCAACCCCTCCAATGCAACTCAGTTCGCCAGTCAAGTCAGGTCAATGCTCCAAAAGCCCAACAGCAGGCCGAATGCTTCTATTTGGAGACTTAGAATTAATACCATTATAAATATATTTTAGTTAGATACTTTTTAGGCAAAAAAATGAAAATTGCTGGGGACTAAGTATGTAATAAACAAATATATTAGTTAGATTAGAAATGAGGATTTACTGGGAAGAAACAGGGGACGACGACCTGGGGTTTCCTCAGTTCAACTTCGGCTACAACTTTTGGTCTTTTAATTTAGTTAATTAGGGTAATTAATGCTTGGGATTTGATATATGATACTTAGAACATCATCTTTTGGTTGGATTTTCATGAAATCAAAGCTTAGATGAATGCTTTCATGGGTATTTCTTCAATTAAGGTATACTTTCTGTTTAGCTCTATTTCTTGTATTAATGGCTTTAATTGGTGTAATTTGCTTGGTTATTGCATTAATCATGTGTAGGTAAGTCAATTGTGGTTGGGTGACTTGAAGATTGGTTGGATGTTGTCTTAATTGCTTGGAAATTGAGTAGAATTGTAGCATAAAGTTCTTAATTCATTCTTGTCATGACGTTCCCTCTTAGTGTTTGTTAGTAATTTTTTATTGTCTACTTGAACTACTTCGTTGATTTGATGCGTAGTTGCAAAAATTAACTTAGATGAGGAGACACCATGAACACCTAGTAAAACCACCTATAGTCTAGGATTGGTTTCTTAAGTGTGTTCTCCAACTCGTTTTGGGAGTAATTAATGCGTAGTTAATCGTTTGTTCTAGTCTTAATCGATAGGATTAATGTGTTAACTATAGTACACTAATGCAAGAGATTGATTGGTGTGATTCGAGGGTTTGCACCGGGAATGTGTTAAGAACTCGTTTGTGAAGCTCACTTTCCAAGTTGATTTTGATAATTTGCATCTAACCAATCGGATTGTCACTCTAACCACTCCTTGTCATATCATCTTTAGTCTACTCTTTCAATAGCTCTTTTACTTGGTTGTTTTATTTTTAAGTTTACACCTTAGCACTTAGCATTTTATAAAAATCAAGATTCACTACTCGAGTTATGGATACACCTAGACTAGATGTCTTGGCCGCTTTGGTACTTAACTGAGATTTCTCTCTGTGGATACGACCTTGACTCACCGATCTAAACTACAATTGACCCGGTACTCTGCCGGTTAGATTGGAAGCCTAGTGAGGCCGATCAAGCTTCTCTTAGATTAGCTAGCGCCGTTGCCGGGGAGAAATCTTTCAGTTGATATCTTGTAAGTAGCTAAAACATTTGGGACTAGTTTTTTTTTCCTTTTACTGTTTTCTTGTTGTTTGAGTCTGTGCAGTTTGTGACTGTTAAGGGCTAAATTGTAGTATTTATACATATATTCTATATATCAATTTTCTCCCATATATGTATGATTTTCATAGAAATCGAGCTTATAATTGATTAATTGAGTAAATGAGGTTTTTAATGGTTAAATATGAAAACGTATCAATTTTAGTCTCTATTTGATGGTTTTATGTTATTTTGGAAATATGTTACACTTTGGTATGTTTTGATCCTCTTGTAGATACACATTGATGGTGGAAAAGGTGATCCTAAAGAGCTAAATTCGTGATTAGAAAGGATCAATCAAAGTTATGGAAGATTGGAAGAGATAAGGAAAGAGATCAATCAAGATAAAGATGGAATTATCAATTTAATCGTTATTGGGCGAGCATCCAAGATTAATGGACGGCGTCCAAGACTCGGACGGGCGTCGATAAAGAGAACGTCGTCCAGGGGAGTTAATTCACATCTGAGAGTTCGGGACGCCGGCTAAACTAGCGTCGATAGATCCGTCCAAGCATTACGGGCGGGCGTCCACATATTCAGACGGGCGTCCGCGCCGTTTCTTTGAAACCGACTTAGGTTCTTTGTAGCAACCGCCTCGATTTTCTATTTAAAGCACAAAGCAGCCCCAAACCCTAATTCATTCGAAATTTCTTCACATCAAAGAGAGCGGCGACCGCACTGCTCGGAGATTTGAAGGCGGTCACCCGAGCCTTGTGCTCGGGTGAACCGAGGTTAGATTAAGAGTAGTTTAGATGCTTTTCTTT
The DNA here is from genome assembly GCA_026214975.1 of Gentiana macrophylla. Taxonomy (NCBI): domain Eukaryota; kingdom Viridiplantae; phylum Streptophyta; class Magnoliopsida; order Gentianales; family Gentianaceae; genus Gentiana; species Gentiana macrophylla. The sequence continues at coordinate 22,232,296 of CM047814.1, forward strand.
TCCGTTCTTGGATCAATCCTTGTATGAAACTATGTGAGTTCTCTTGATTAATTCAATTCCAGCTTCTCTTCATGATTTGATTTCGTTTTTGTATCTTTTCTATGTGTTTATGATGCCATGAGAATAGATTGAAAGATTTGTTTTCTATTGATGTTTATAATACGGAAGTTGCATAAACGTTAGATCACCATAGAAAGATAGGATTTTTAATCGTTAATGATGACAAGTTAATCGATTAATTATCTAGGTTGTTAGATTTTAAAATACGAGAGTTAACCTGAATCTACACCGAGTTTTTTATTGAAAATCAGTTTCAACTTACGAGAGAGTAGAGATTGATGAATTGGATTTACTAAGGAATTAGGAATCCGTAGCTTGAGAATAAATTCGCTAAGGAATTAGGGGTTTATATCTCATGAAAAGGTGAAACCACAACTTGAATTAGAATAATGAATTGAACTAGGATTGAGATCACGTAGGTTTGTGCTTTGTTTGATCCCATGTCTTTTTAGTTTAGATTGTTTTATTTTGTTTTTCTAGGTTAGATTTATTCTCATTGTTCTTTACGTTTTTATGTTTGCTTTTTGTTTACTCGTTTCCTCGAGTAACAATTGAGAGAATTAGTGAGATTAGATTCAACATCCCAATTCCTGTGGATCGACTCACACTTACCCTACTATGCTATCAACTACCCGATATTTGGTCGGTTAGGAGTTAGTTTGCATGTTAAGTATAGGTTTATAAATTTTCTTTTGTTTTTATGATGCAAAATCCTCCCAACAAAAGTGGCGCCGTTGCCGGGGAATCGGTGTTTTGTTGAATCTAATTGAATTAATTTTTCTATTTTGTTACGTGTTTTTGTTTTTGTTTTTCAATAAAAGTAGCGTTGAATAAATTGAGTTTTTTTATTTTGCCGTGTTTCGATAACCGTTGGGTTAAGAATGTGCAAAAGTTTTTTACTCGATTTATGACACGTGAATTACTTGTTTGTGTTATCTAATCGACCTTCATTGCTTTAATGTGATAAAAATCAGCTGTGATGATTTTGTTTAGGATAATTAGGGTTTCGTGTTTTCCTGCTTTGTTTTACGTGCAAATTCGATGATCGAACGGCGTTCACGTAAGTGAACGCCCGTCAGCATACCTAAACATCACGAGTAACCGAGCGTCCTGGTTGGATGGAAATTCGCTCGTCGAGAAAGTTTCAACTCGCTCGGTTTGAAGGACCGCACGGAGCGCCTATACTTTCGAACGCCCGTCCGGTCGGTTTTCAAGTCAAGCGAGCGTTTGTTTGGATGAGCCATTCGTCGATCTTTGCATTTTGAGGTGAACGCCCGTCGATCGATGGGGCGCGCCATCCAGGTTACGAATTTTCTTGATTTAAATTTTAATGCTTTTATTTGATGTGGATTTTTCATTAGAGCTTCGTGGTCATTTATGTTTACATAGATGTCCTGAACTTATATGTTTTTACCTTTCCATCTATGAATCCATGTTAGATAATTGATCAATTCCTTATATATGATTCATCTAGGCATGTTATAGTTACTGTCGGTTCTCGTACGCTATAACTGGTCTGATTGTTAATTAGTAGCTAATGTCGGTTTCCGTATGCTACATACCGTTGTGATGAATCTTGTTAGCTTTTAAGACTTACGTGCTTCCTTTATTTTTTATAGTTCATATGGGTAGCTACTGTCGGTTTTCCGTATGCTACGTCCAGTCCATATGAGTTATATCTGTTTAGTATAGCTAACTGTTGGTTTCCATAAAGCTATCACTTTCAACGAGTCTTAAAGCGCGTCTACACTGCATGTAATGAACAGTACTGTCGTTTATCGTAACCTGTCATTATTTGGTAGACGTTTATTATATATATGTCGTGTTGCAAATGAGTGGGCTAGTTTTCTTCCTTTTATTTTCTTTTATTTTTGCATATCATTTAGATGCATATCATTTAGCTGCATATCATCTAGTTGCATTGTTTTTCTATTTTTCTTGAGGGTAGTTACTGTCGGCTTGCCGTACGCTACCACTTTTATTTTATATCATGTAGATTGCATTGTAATATCTTTTACATGTAGTTGCACCTAGCCTACTGTTGTGTAATGTTCCATGTATATGTATTCCATCTTTATATGAGCTTAAATTTGAAATATCTCTATATCTCCTTTTCCTTATGTGCTTTATTTGTATAAGTCTAATCTTTTCCCCGTAGACTCTTTTTGCACTGATCAAGGCTGCATGATACTTTCTATAGCGATTGTGCACCTTCACGATGTATTCGATTTTCTGTGATGCTCACGATCTCTTGAGCTATCAAAGCAATTTTGGTTTTACCGATTTTTCGGAATTGCCACATCCAATCGACTAAGTTCTCTAATTTATTATTTACGCACAACTTGAGGACAAGTTGCAATCTAAGTGTGGGGGAGAGGATGGTTTATATGTATCTATGAGTCGTTTGCTCAATTTCTGTTATATTTCTATGAAAAGTGCTTAATTTTAAATTTTTTTGTTATATCCCGAGTAGACAAAGGCATATCTTTGCTTGAGTTTATATCATTTTTGCTATATTCTGTATATTTAGTAATTTTAGTTGTTTCACCCGACACTCTTTTCACACGTGCCATAGTAAATGATGAGCTAAATGTTGAAAGCCTACCCCATTTTAGTTGGAGATTTTTATGATTATAGCATGTTTCTTTGCTTGTGTACAATTCTTGAAAAGTTTAGTAGTTTGTATTCTAGGATTAAAGTATGACATACTGTGAATATCTGTAAGTTTGAATGTGATAAGTGAAACGTGATTAAGTCTTTGCAATTGTAATAAATTGTTTACTTGAGGTGTTATGCTCGGTGGTGCATGTACTTTAGAAAATAATCTTTTCCACTCCCGCCCCAGAAATCTCTAAGTAAACATAATTGTAATTGTGTGTGTCGGAAGTCGTTTTATGATTTGGGTGAGGTAGGGTGTACCACGTATGTCTATTCCACTATGATGACCAAAAGCTCACGACGATCAGTTTATAGTTGCCTTATGATTGGAGTAAGGTAGGGATTATCTCGAAATGTCCTATTCGCTATGAGGGCAAAAGCTTATTACGATGTGTGTTAGAAAAATGTGAAAAAGTGAAAATATTGGAATATATTATTATGAATAAGTAACGACTTAGTTATCGCTCGACCTTATCCCAGTATAAATCAAGGATATGTTGTAGGGATTATCCTCTGAGTTTGTCAAAAATGTTTTAGATATTCTCTACTATTTCTTTTTGGGATATGTGTGTTTTGTAAAGTGCACATTATATAGATTTTTGAATATTTCTAACTCAGATGGGAAACCGGGCTAGTTTTGGTTTGAATAACTTTCAAATTGTGGAACTTAGTGGAAGTTTATTATGGCTATGCACACACTACACGGGTGAACTTCTAAGTTATTGAATATACTTTATATTTGTATAGATGTTTATTTGTCTCGAGCTTGACTTTGTTTTGTTTTGCTCGAGGACGAGCAAAAAGATAAGTGTGGGGGTGTTGTTAAGGGCTAAATTGTAGTATTTATACATATATTCTATATATCAATTTTCTCCCATATATGTATGATTTTCATAGAAATCGAGCTTATAATTGATTAATTGAGTAAATGAGGTTTTTAATGGTTAAATATGAAAACGTATCAATTTTAGTCTCTATTTGATGGTTTTATGTTATTTTGGAAATATGTTACACTTTGGTATGTTTTGATCCTCTTGTAGATACACATTGATGGTGGAAAAGGTGATCCTAAAGAGCTAAATTCGTGATTAGAAAGGATCAATCAAAGTTATGGAAGATTGGAAGAGATAAGGAAAGAGATCAATCAAGATAAAGATGGAATTATCAATTTAATCGTTATTGGACGAGCATCCAAGATTAATGGACGAGCGTCCAAGACTGGACGGGCGTCTGATAAAGCGAACGTGCGTCCAGGGAGTTAATTCACATACAGAGAGTTCAGACGCCAAGCTAAACTAGCGTCCGATATCCGTCAAGCATTACGGGCGGGCGTCCACATATTCAGACGGGCGTCCGCGCCGCTTTCTTTGAAACCGACTTAGGTTCTTTGTAGCAACCGCCTCGATTTTCTATTTAAAGCACAAAGAGCCCCAAACCCTAATTCATTCAGAAATTTCTTCACATCAAAAGAGAGCCAGCGAAACACGCCGCTCGGAGATTTGAAGGCGGTCACCCGAGCCTTGTGCTCGGGTGAACCGAGGTTAGATTAAGAGTAGTTTAGATGCTTTTCTTTTCCGTTCTTGGATCAATCCTTGTATGAAACTATGTGAGTTCTCTTCGATTAATTCAATTCCAGTTTCTCTTCATGATTTGATTTCGTTTTGTATCTTTTCTATGTGTTTATGATGCCATGAGAATAGATTGAAAGATTTGTTTTCTATTGATGTTTATAATACGGAAGTTGCATAAACGTTAGATCACCATAGAAAGATAGGATTTTTAATCGTTAATGATGACAAGTTAATCGATTAATTATCTAGGTTGTTAGATTTTAAAATCGAGAGTTAACTGAATCTACACCGAGTTTTTATTGAAAATCAGTTTCAACTTACGAGAGAGTAGAGATTGATGAATTGGATTTACTAAGGAATTAGGAATCCGTAGCTTGAGAATAAATTCGCTAAGGAATTAGGGGTTTATATCTCATGAAAAGGTGAAACCACAACTTGAATTAGAATAATGAATTGAACTAGGATTGAGATCACGTAGGTTTGTGCTTTGTTTGATCCCATGTCTTTTTAGTTTAGATTGTTTTATTTTGTTTTTCTAGGTTAGATTTATTCTCATTGTTCTTTACGTTTTTATGTTTGCTTTTTGTTTACTCGTTTCCATGAGTAACAATTGAGAGAATTAGTGAGATTAGATTCAACATCCCAATTCCCTGTGGATCGACCCTGTACTTACCCTACTATGCTATCAACTACCCGATATTTGGTCGGTTAGGAGTTAGTTTGCATGTTAAGTATAGGTTTATAAATTTTCTTTTGTTTTTATGATGCAAAATCCTCCCAACAGTGACCGAACTCATTATGGAACGCGTGCAACCTTTGCTTCAAGCTCAAGTTCCCAACCAAAACCGAAATCTTGATTCTGAAATCATTGAAAATTTTCTACTACAACTGGTGCAAAACCAAGCACCACAAGTCCCTATTCGACAAGCTCCAGGGCAAGGCAATGAAAGAACCTTAATGGATTATGCTATGCCACATGCGGGATTTATACATCGTCCCATTCGCTTACCTCCTATTGATGCGGATAACTTTGCAATAAAGCAACATGTATGGGATTTGTTGAGAGAGCATGCACTCTTCTATGGAATGCAGACAGAGGATCCTTATCGGTTCTTGGCGAGGTTCATGGATGTTTGCGGGACGGTAAAGATAAGCGGGGCAAGTGATGCACTCCGGTTGAGGATATTCCCTTTTGCATTAAGAGGCGGTGCGGTTGATTGGCTCGACTCACAAGCTCATGATTCATTCTTTTCACAATACACAACACTCACTTTATTCGATACAATGCCTGATTCAATCTGAATAACATCTTAACCAAAGTATATCTTCTGAATACGAATGAAGACGTTCTATCTCATGTCCAGACGTGCCCTTAGCTTTAAAGCTCAACTCTTGATTTTTGCCTATTTTATATATGATTCTTGTACACCCAAAATGGCAGGAGTGGAAACAACTCAAAGACTTCCTGTTAGAGTGGCTAAGTTACACATCTGAGATATGTACATGTTGGGCTCTTAGAGGTCATTCCACAAAGAATCAATTGGCGGCCACCTTCATATTACGGTCGTGATGACCTTGAGACACTCATGGCTTCCGATTCAAATTTGCAGATTTGGTGAGTAGTCTTCATGCATCAACTTGGGATTTACATGCCCCGCTGGTCGGCCGATAAAAATCCTCAAACTTTCCACTTTTTTGCTTAGTATTTGCGAGTTAGAATCTACGAAATGCTACTTGGGAAGGTTCTGCAGATTCACCTTCTCGCCAAAGCATAAATCGAATGCTTATGATAAAGCGGAAAATGGTTAACATTATTAACCGTGGTCATTAACGGTGTGCTAGTTTCATACTATTTTTATTTATTTAGAAACCCTTGTATGAAGATTCTCTATTGCATCACATCGTCGTATGAATGACATGTGCTAAAAGACAAAACATGTTCTCTTTTGTATAAGTAACATTTCTGCATCTTCAAATGATTTTTGTAGCTTCATCCACCATGTGGCATGACGGATTCCATTTTGTGTTTTGATATGCTTGTGGGTGATCAATATCGGGTTTCAGTGTGTTACATGGGGACAATGTTAGTATATCCATGGCTAAAATAAAAATATCCGCATGCCTTATGAGATATTCTTGAGTATTTAAATTTATATGAAACAAATACTTAAAAATGTACCTCCAACAAAGTGAGATATCCACATCTGACTTTGGCCTCGTAAGTAGCAAAGTCGTAAGTAGCTACTTTGCTAAGCATCCTATATAGATAGGCCAATGTGCACACCCCCATGCCCATTTATCCAAGTTATTCATATCTTGTAAGAAGTAGATTTACTTCACCTTCACTTTATCCCCACATGCCTTATATAGGTGCTTAATAATCCATGAAGTCCTTAGAGAATATCATTTGCATTGAGCATTTCGATCTTGCAACACGCTTTTGGTAGGTATTCCAAGAAGTCCTGCTATCTTTCTTTGCAACATACAAACATCATTCAAATCGGTTTCTTCCATGGGTTTTTCAAGCATAGGGATTTCCAACAATTGTTCCACATCATCTAAAGTTATAGTCGCCTCACCAAACGACATGTAGAACGAGGTTGTTTCGGGATGCCAACGCTCGACAAAAGCTGACACAAGCACCCTATCCGCCGTCCTATAGGAACCATTCTAAAGATGATACATAACCGATTATTTTATGATATTCTATGTGGTCTCTTGCTCTCTTTTCAAATTCCAACTCCTAATTTTGCTTGTGTATTGCTTGCACTTGATGATCCACGATCCCATCAAAGGAAAAATGGTTGATGTTAATGAAGGAAATAATACCATAAAATAAACATATATATTGTAAGATTATTAGATATATTTTATAAGATGATTGGTGTTTTACCTCATTCTTCAATAGATGATGTGCTACGTAACCATTCCCTTTATTGTACAATTCGTAGTTAAACTCGTCATCATCCGGACTAAGAAAAATCGTCTTCGTCTCATTTGCCTGAAAATCCTCTTCACCACTCTCATCCTCGCTCCACTTCACCGCTCTGTTCACTTCTCTCTTCATCTCTCTCTTCTTCACCACCCTCTTCTTCAACCTCCTCTTCTCCACCCCATTCTTTTCACCTCCTCCTCTTCTCCGCTCTCTTATTCGATCGACTTTTTCACTTTCAGATTCTTCTATTTCATGTTTTCCTTAAATCGTTACTATCTTCATCCGTAAGTTTGTTCTTTAATACAAGTGCTCCAGATTTAAAGAAGTTACAATTGAAAAAGAAAAGAAAGGGAAAGTGGGGAGTTTTGTAAATTTTAAAAGTTTGAGAAAGAATCTATATATATATATATATATATATATATATTTAGGAGAGGAAATAAAATCATTTTTGACCCAAACCCGATAATTACCCGATTTGCCCGCTCCATACCCGGCCGGTGAAAAAAATAGTAATAACTCCTAATAATTGTGTTGGTCAAAGCATTAAAAGAAAATTTAGAGCAATAATGGTAGCTGATTTAATTTGTTCAATTTTTTTGAATCTATGCAATAATGGTGGCTCACTCAAATTTATTCAAAATCTTTTGAATTTATGTGCTAGATATTTATATTTGTTCAATTTTTTTGAATTTATGTGTTAAACAAACTTTTAAATAGTCTATTCGACCAAAATGAAAATAAATATTAAAAAAAACTATCAGCAACACATTTTTAAATATGTAAAAAAAAATATAATGCTATTAGCTATATATACACGTGCACTATATTTGTGTAATATATTTTCGGTTCACACCGTTTATGTGTTAAAAAAACTTTTAAATAGTCTATTGGACCAAAATGAAAATAAATATAAAAACAACAATTAGCAACACATTTCTAAATATGTAATAAAAAATATAATGCTATTAGCTATATATACACGTGCACTATATTTGTGTAAATATATTTTCGGTTCACACCGTATTTATTGTGTAGTAATAGTGCAAATTTCTTTGAATCTATGCAATAATGGTGGCTCCTCAAATTTATTCAAAATCTTTTGAATGTATTTATATTTGTTAAATTTTTGTGAATTTATGTGTTAAACAAATTTTTAAATAGTCTATTAGACCAAAATGAAAATAAATATAAAAAAACAATCAATCACACATTTTTAAATATGTAAAAAAATATAATGCTATTAGCTATATATACACGTGCACTATATTTGTGTAATATATTTTCGTTCACACCGTTTATGTGTTAAAAAAAAAAAACTTTCAATAGTCTATTCGACCAAAATGAAAATAAATATAAAAAAAAAACAATTAGCAACACATTTTTAAATATGTAAAAAAATTATAATGCTATTAGCTATATATACACGCTTACTATATTTGTGTAAATATATTTTCGGTTCACACCGTATTTATTATGTAGTAATAGTTCAAAATTTCTTTGAATCTATGCGATAATGGTAATTTCTTTCAAATTTATTCAAAATCTTTTGAATTCATGTGTTCGACGTTTATATTTGTGCAACTTTTTTGAGTTTATGTGATCCGACCCAAACACCCCCTCCCCTAAACAAAACAAATGGATGAACAAACAAATAACAACACACTTTTAAATATCTATTTTTTTTTTTTAATATTATGCTATTAAAACAAACAAACAACAACACTCTTTTAAATATCTATTTTTTTAATATTATATATGCTATTAGCTATATAGACACGTGCACTATATTTGCATAAATATATTTTCGGTTCACGTTGAATTATTGTGTAGTAGTTGTGTATATTATGTAGTCTATCCGAGTCTTCAAAAAAAAAAAAAAAAAAAAAAAAAAAAACAAAAAAACCTATCCTACCCAAACCCCCTTAAAAAAACAAACAAAAACAACACACTTTTAAATATCTATAAAAAAAATTAAATATTATGCTATTAGCTATATAGACACGTGCACTATATTTGTGTAAATATATTTTCGGTTCACACCGTATTTATTGTGTAGTAATTGTGTATATTATGTAGTAATTGTGTATCATCTATAATACTCTCTGGTGATAGGTCCACCAAGTGTATATATATGCATCTCGGAGATTGTGTATCATCTAGAAAGCGATTGATCAAAGAATATTTTTAGGGTGAGTTTGAATGGAGGTTAAATTGAAGAAGCGATGTTGTTTTTATATTTCCTTCATTTTCCTTATATATATTGTTTCTTAGATCTTTATTTCATACATACTTCTCCCAGGATGACGATATTTTAAACGACTAAATTGATGCATGTAATCTTTTTTTCCTCCCCCATTCCGTTTCGAGTTAGTGAACCATTTTAGGAGCAAGGAGTTGATGTTTTTGTCTTATTGGACAATTTTAGGATTACATCATATGTGTCTTATCTTTTTATGATGATGCTTATCAATCTTCACAATTTGTTTTGCGTGAAAATTATAATCTACGAGACAAATTATTTCAAAAAGAGAGTGCTTTATGATGATGATATTCAATCTTCACTATTTTCTGTTTTGCAGGAAAATTATAATCTATGAGACAGATTATTTCAAAGTGAGAGTTTTTATCTCGGATGAATAAGCGGCAGATTAGGCCTTTGTTGGATAAGGTATCGCTACCAAAAGCTTCATTTTTGTTTTTCTTTTATTTTGTTACCACCTCATATATGAAGAAACATCGTGTGAAGGGTAATTCTACTTGGTAGCTTCATTTTTGTTTGACTAATATTTTTTTACCATTTCTTACAAAGATGAAAATGATCCATCAACAGTGATGAAGCTGACAACCAAGAGCGAGAAATTGTCATGGTACCACTATTGTCAAGAGCTTCATTTTTGTTTTTCTTTTATTTTTCTACCACTTTCATGCATTTTTTAGTTGTTTCATTTTTAGTGTTAGAAGATTATGAAATTGTTTACTATCAGACTTATTTTATGTGTAGGAATTGTTGCAAGGCAGCCGTTGAAGTGACAATTGCAACATAAGGATGATGAACACCCGGGAACGTTGCTAATATTTGTATGATGACATTAGATTTACTTTTTTTTTGTCTCATTTGAGTGTTTGTTACTTTTGTTCTGTGTATTTTCGAAATAAATTTCTCTTTTTGGTCCATCATAGTCATATGTGTTACTTTATATTTTTTTCTTTTCCGTGTAATGATTCCACACCAACCATTTTTTGTGTAATGATTTTGTATCGGGAAAGGTCTAAATTCCAAGCAAGATTCATTTCGCTTATTCTTTATTTCGATTTTGTACCGAACTCAATGGGCACATGGCGTCACATGAGTGATTGTGTGTATGTAGATCAATTAGCAAATAATCCAAATAAAGATTGAATTTGATATCGTTGTGATAATAAATTTAAGTACACTTAAAAGCTTCTTCTGAAAAAAAACATTTCTCCCCTTTTGGTGTACTAATGTTATGTTGTTGGAAAATTTTATTTACTATCAAATGGCTGAATGGAGTGGTTTAAATTTGAGGGAAGCATACTTTTGACACAGTTTAACGTGAAAATGTTCAATGATATAGTTACCGAGTTTTTTTATAAAAGAAAGGAACCGAAAACTTGATTGTGAAAGGTTGAAGAGTATCATGGGTTGTGACTTATTGAGTTTTCAAATGTTATATTATATTGAGTCATAAGTGTAATTCAAGCATAAATGAAATCTTCTTAACCATTGTCAATAATGGATTTTGATATTGCTCATTTAATAAATGTTGAAAACCTGTGTAAAATCTAAAATAAGTGTATTTAGTCTAAAGGGTTTTAAGGCGAAGTTTTTTTTTTTTCCTTTTTATGCATGGGTTGGGGGGAAATTTGAAAGGGCGGCGTTGCAGTTATTCATGCTTTTTTCAAGAAAACATTTTTGAGTTGTTTTAGGTTATTTCGGGTGTGGTTTCTTTTGAGTCAGGGGATAAGTTGGTGGCAGTAATGGAGATAAATATTGCGTGACGTGTTGGTAATTAAGGTATGGGTTGCGGCTGATTTATGTTTTCTTATGTAAATAATTTAAAACAAGCGGAGGCGTGTTTCAGTCTGTGAGTTTTTATTTGAAATCAAAATTAATCTTTTCATGAGTTATTCAAATAATAAATTTTTAACTTAAGATAACCAAGCGTAATGTGTGGATAGATTATCTAAGTTCTATACAATATAACATTGCTTTTTCTATCTTAAAATTATCAATTTCCAAATAATTATTTTCTAATATTTTATTTTTATATTTTATTTTATCCCAGTGCATCGCACGGGTTTTAGACTAGTGATAATATAAAATCTAGTAATAGTAACATATGTGGGTAAAAATATGCGTATCGGTAGATTTTCCCTATAGATAGAACGCAACAAATAAATCTCACTTTTTCTTTCATTTTTTAATAAGATGCGATGATTTTCCTTCTGAGTAAAAAAAAAATTTAAAAAAAAAGATGCGGTGATAAATTGGGTATAAATAAAGCCCCAACACAAATTAATTTCATATTTTTCATCATAGCAAACTGTAGTGTCCCGAGACCGAGAAGAATGGAAATTGTAGGGCATAGCGGCTCGACAAATTTTATAATACAACCGTTTTAACGAGTTTATGCAAAGTGGCATCATTCTGAACCATTCGTTTCTAACCTCTCACACACGATAAAAGTGTATTATGTGAAAGAGAGTAAAATGAGAGGCTCTAATGTATCTTGGCTTGATGACCTTCTTCTTACAACCGTTGCACCATAAAGTCTCTCAGCGGCTCCCTGATCGCGAAGAAAACCGAAGACGTCGAAGAAGGTGCGATCTCAAAGAAAACCAAATTCCATAAAGACGTTGGAGGTCCTTCTTCCGGCTTTGCCCAGGTACCTGACCGTATTGCGGCGGCGGCGGAGGCTGCTACTGCTGCTCGTTTCTGGAGTTGCGGTCTATCACTAAAAAACACATTAAAAAGATTCAATCATCGGATGATAAGGATGAGATTTCCCGTGCTAAACGAACTTCCTTGTAGAGATTGGAGATAGAATCAAGGGTATCTGTAGTAGGCTAGGTGCTCCGAACCTTGTGAGAGTTTATACCGTCTCTGATGTAAAGGCTGTGCACTATCTGATTAGACATCACGCGTGGGTTGGAAAAGCTGCCATCCTTGATGAAGAAACTGACGGCCCTGAATTAATGGCTGTAACAAAGGCAGCTAAGAAACTTAAAATTCCTCTTCTCCATTGTGTGAAAGTGAAAAGGAAAGCGGAAAAGAACTAAGTGCGACCTGATCCAATGGTGTAATGGTTGTTGGCTGTAGTTGTTAGCATCCATCTACATCTGGTGTAATGGTTGTTGGCTGTAGTTGTTAGCATCCATCTACATCTACTCTTTGTTTGTTTCTAGTTTCTGCTTTATCAGAGACTATCTATATTCCTCTGTGTCTCTTCTGTTTTATTTTATTCTTTCAATCAAGGATGATGATGATGTAATGTTGAAGTTTGCTTATGAATATATGATAATTTTATTATTATTTTCTTTCCTCCTTTCTCTGTTTTCTTTTGCTGTAAAAGAAGTTAAATCTTCAAATCAAGAAATTTGGGGTAATTCTCAAGAACAGAGAAAAGAATGTAGTAGATAATCAAAAGAGAGCAATGGATATTTTGTTCCCAAACTTTGCAGCCCTATTATCAGGGTGAATGAGAGCGAGCTACACCGTATATATTTCTTCCTTGCTGAGTTGAGTTTAAGCCTGGAAATTGAAGCTCCATCCATCCCAATTGAAACGTGGAAACACAACAACAAAGTAAAATGAGAACAGAGGAGAGGAAACTGATTCTTCACTGATTTGTGCTAGGAGTGTTACCTGAGAACCTACTACTCAAAAGTAGTTTCTTACAAGCTTTATACTAATTCAAACTAACTGGCTTGCTCTTGACAAGCTTTCATCTGTAGCCTTTAGTAGCTGGTGTGTGCTTCAACGTTGAACTGTTTTCCTGATATATGTTCATCAACACTCACTGAAAGCTAGCACTCCATGTTCTCTTGCTTCTTCATTCAGTTATGTTCATTGCTTTGGTTTGGCAAGGGAATGTGAGAGAATGTGGATAGGGGGGCAGCATATCATTGCTGGAGATCAGTACAGTGGTAATAAAATTCCAGTAGTTATATGTATGCGTTGATGCTTTTCTTTCGGCAAATGATTCTTGCATTAAGTCCTCATTTAAACATGATGCTTCTTTAGGAGTCTTCTGATGTAGCAACACTATTCACTTCACTTACTGGGAAGCTGCATAGAGATATAAAAGGCGTTTTGATGGGTTTTTCAGCTAAATTGATCTTTCAATTACTATGAAGATCCTTGTGTGAGTTCATCTACTTTCAGTGTAGCAATTAAATTTTGTCTTGTGAGTCTGGATCACCACAACTTGTTTTTATGATGATTGATTGCGGTACAACTGTTGAAATCGAAAAATATGTCTTTGCCAGCTATAAGGTATGGCACATGTCTGTCTTCCCTGGATGGATGGAGAATGGTTGAAGCTCAGAAAACCGATAAGCTTATTTTGCATAATTCAATTCTGTCCTAGATAAGATGATTTCGAACTGCTATTTCTGCTTGTGATTCTTGTCAGCTAGCTCTAACATCAGAGTGCATGGCGATCACCTAGTGTTCTAACATCAGTCAGAACTGTTGGTTTCTTTCTAACAGCACTTTGAGTAATATGATCTCATGTTGTAGTTTCACAACTGCCCTTTTGAGGCCTGCTTCTGTGGGTAGTGCTTTTCATGGCCATTATTGTAATTCCAGTAGTTTCTTCCTAAAAATGTAACGTCTCGCTCTTAGGACACCGCGTTCTTATCCGGAAACCGAAATGCTCGGCACGCATAATATTAAATAAATAATACTACACGTAAGCCTTTACTACATCGTATCAAATAAAGCAAGGGGGAATGAGGGAGAAGGACAAAAATATTTAATCAATTGAGTAGAAGGACAGTCTTTTGAAACTTTTGCATAAAGGACAAAACTATTTATCCACTATCGAAATTCACTTGTGTTCGAAATTCACTGTTTAAATTCACTGCCGAAATTCACTGTCGAAATTCACTAATTTTCAAAATTCATTGTCGGGATTCACTGATTTTCGGGATTCACTGTCAAAATTCACTATCGAAATTCACTGATTTCGGGATTCACTAGGGAGATTCACTGATTTTCGGGATTCACTGTTTGTCCTTCTCGCTATAAAAATTATGCAGTTGTCCTTCTCCCTATAAAAAATATGTAGTTGTCCTGTTGCTTAATAATATTTCAGATTGTGTCCTTATCCCTAATTTCCCATAAAAGCAAACGGAAACAAAAGACTCGGGTAATTTTTCCTTAAAAAAAAAACCAAGAATAGAAATCAAGGACTAAAGAGGAAATGTAACGTTATTACATTGGAAAAAAAGAAACCAACGAATCCAAATTGTACGAATTCCAAAAGTACTAAAAGTAAACTACAAAACCAAAGTACTCCAAGTCTAGGAAATAAATGTAAATAAATGAATAATAAACAAGGTCTTCAACTCCGGCGTCCTCAAACGTCGTCATCAAAGTCCTCAAAATCTGGACCAACATGTTCGTCTTCTCTCCCCCAAACACATAAATAAACATGCATTTGAGGTAAGTACAATGTACAAAGTAAGAAGTAGAAGCTACAATTAAGGTTTATTATTAAAAGATTTGTCTTAATGAGACCGACTCAATTTAGGGTTCATTCCATGTCCATCGACATGTCATGGCTATACGTTTCTAGCTTAGCGTATCTTTGTTACATCATTACTCAATGACACAATGCATGGTGAAAATTCCACCACGAGATATACTTGCCAACTACGGTGATTAGCACCGGTAGTCCCGGGATCTCCCTGTATGCATATACGTTCGATGGATTTCCTTCACTACCCTTCAGCCTTTTGAGCCAATAGCGTTGTCCACCTTTTATGAACGTATCACATCGCCGATTTGAATCAGTGCCTAACCAAGAATAAGTGACGTTTTAGCTTTTACTACACATATGTAATTATTAATGTGAATTAACTAACCACTTAAGTGTTTTCAGAATAAAACTCATCTTAACAACTCTACTCCTCACTTAGACAAATTTAGACATCACATCTTAACAATTACACGTACATTGATGAACTCTAGTTCATCAAAGCACAAGCCCTTTCATGCCCTTCCGACGGATCCGAATTTCAACTCCATTTAAAAGTACATTCGGTGTTTTAACTGGACGAATCAGAAGTTCAATCGAAGCTTGTTTATGTTTAATTAATGTTATTTGATCATGAAACAATGTTTAAAATTCAAAACATAGCTTAAAATATCATCATGTAGAAATGCAGGGCAATGCGTGCGCATCCCATGGAATGCGTCGCAAATCCTTATCTTTGAAACATCTTGAAACTTTCTGTTCAAGCAATGCGTGTGCATTGTGCTCAATGCGTACGCATTCCAAGACCAGAACCTAAGCTGAAACTCTCTGTTTGATCAATGCGTGCGCATTCTTATGAATGTGTATGCATTCATCAGACAACAAACATCCTGAACAACTCTGAAACAACAATGCGTGCGCATTCCTTTGAATGCGTACGCATTGAACCTGCTGCAACTATCCTAAGCAATCCTGTAACAGGAATGCGTGCGTATTGCTAGCCAATGCGTACGCATCCTACGCAGAAAAAGCCCTAAAACCTGTTTTTTTTCATCTCTTAACGATCTCTACTCGATTCCAAACATCTTGTACACTAAATATAGCGTAAAAAATAATGAAAGATATAACTTTTAAGAACCAAAACAAGTCCTTAATCCTTAGTCATCATCTAAGCTAAAACTTGATACAATATGCATCAAAACATGATCTACTCTACTCTAAACCACAATTAGATTGTAGGAAGAGCTTCTTACCTTTAGCAAGCAAATTCCAAGTCCAAGAACTCAGAAAAGCAGCAGCTAAACCGTCCCTTTTCTGCAGAAAGCATGTGATAGACCCAAACTTAGATTAGATTCGATCACACGCTTCTAAACGATAAAAACTACGAATTGCTGAGTTTGAATCCATCAAACTCAAATAAGAACAGAATTAGGGCTTAAATATACCTTAACAAAACTCCAACTTTCTGATTTCAAAACTGATGTTGCGTAAAACATCAGGTTTGCGGTAACAGTGTTTAACTGAGGGATATAAGGCTATATAAAGTGTATTTTAGTGGTGTTTTCGGTGGCGCTTGGTGGCGGCCATGGATTCAGCGGTGGTGCAATGTAAGAGGCGAAGCGGGGGCAATTCGGCTTTGCCTTGTGTTTTATATCATTTTGCCGAGAGTTAAATGAGTTACATGGCTCCCTATTTATAGGAGGAGCAAACTTAGTAGCTAAGTAAACTAAAATATCTAGATGGTAAGTGGATCGAATATCTCGGCGGCGTCCACACAGATCGAGGTCATTTGGCGGACCCGTTTATCAAATGAGATCGCGTGCCGCCCACAATCCTCTTCGTCGTCGCATAGGGTTGAGGGCTTGGAATGGGTCCAAGGCTCGTGGTCCCGATTTGACTTGAGAGCTCGCGGACGATAATGGGCGATGGCCTCATCCACTAATGTCGGTGGTTGGTCGAGACCGAATGAGGATCCACGGACCGAAAACGACTTAGGCACATCAATGGCCCCTACTCCGTGCCTTAATCATTTTCTCAAAATGTTAGGCGAGGAGTAATAGTCTGTTCTGGATCCGTTGCCTTGAAATCTTGTGATGGCTCATTTGTTGTGGCGGATCGCTGTTAGCTTTGCCAAAGTTCCGTACTCGAGTAGATCTTCTCGCTTGCTTGTATGTAGTTGATGAATTTCGCTTCTTGTTGCTTGTGCCATGAATTGATCTTGTCTTTGGTGGCTTGAGAGCTTTTAGTCTTGTAGAGGGCTCGCTCGAGACGAGCTCCAAAATATGATGCCGACCTATAGGTCGGTCTTACAAGAAGGTTCTCCCATAGGCGAGTTCCAAATATAATGCCGACTGAGTCGGGCTTATAAATGTTCGCCGAGGGCGAACTCTAAATATGATGCCGACCTGGCTTCGGGCTTATAAGAAGGTTCGCTCGGCGAACTCCAATATGATGCCGACCGGCGTCGGGCTTATAAATGTTAAGCTCGAGGGCGAACTCCAAAATATGATGCCGAGCTGAGGTCGGGCTTATAAGAAGGTTCGCTCGGGCGAGTGCAAATATGATGCCGGTGAGTCGAGGCTTATAAATGTTAAGCTCGGCGAACTCCAAAATATGATGCCGAGCCGAGGCCGGGCTTATAAGAAGGTTCGCTCGGCGAGTGCAAATATGATGCGGAAATGAGGTCGGGCTTATAAATGTTCGCTCGGCGAACTCCAAAATAGGATGCCGACTGGGCGTCCGGGCTTATAAATGTTCGCTCGAGGCGAACTCCAAAATATGATGCCGATCCGTCGTCGGGCTTATAAATGTTCGCCGAGGCGTCGGGCTTATAAATGTTCGCCGAGGCGAACTCCAAATATGATGCCGACCTGCGTCGGGCTTATAAATGTTCGCTCTGGCGAACTCCAAAATATGATGCCGACTGTTTATCGGGCTTGATCGCCGACAACGCTGCAGTCGGGCTTAGTCGCCGACAACGCTCTGTCGGGCTTAGTCGCCGATAACGTTCTATCGGGCTTGAACTAGTGTTGATGGAAACCACCAGTTGTATCGTCATGCATGTAGCGGACAGGCTTTTTCGCCGATTACGCTCTATCGGGCTTAGTCGCCGATAACGTTCTATCGGGCTTGAACTAGTGTTGATGGAAACCACCAGTTGTATGATGTGCATGTAGCGGACAGGCTTAATTGCCGATAACGCTCTATCGGGCTTAAAGTGCCGTGCGTGGAGCGATGGGCTTTGAGTGCCGATAACGCTCTATCGGGCTTTTCGTTGTAGAGAAATCCATGTCGATGAGCTCGCTGACATGGAGCATGTAATAAAATGTTTACTTTATTTTTACTCGAAATATTCCATCTTTTTCGAGTTCGTTGTTTGGGTCCGACATGTCCGTGTATGTATATATATATAGGGCCCCTTGTTTTTGGCGAGGTCGAGGATGTTAAAGCGTCGAACTTGCTAAAAATAATTGAATTGAAAGCCTTACTTGTTTCTGTTGAGCTTGATGACTGAATCGAAAAATCGATGTCTGGCCCCTTGTTTTCGGTGAGATTGAGGGCGCTAAAAAACTGAGCTCGCCGAAAATACTTGGGGCAAATAATAATACTTGTCTCGAATCGGACCTGTTTTGTTGCACTTTTTGACTTGATTGAAAAATCCGATATATGGCCCCCTTGTAGATTTAAATGGAGATATTTTAGATCTAGATGAACATCTTGATGAAGACTTGGCCGGAAAACAAAAAATGGGTGGTTTTAGGCGCCGGAAAATTAAGATCCGGCGGAAAAATTGTTGAAAGTGTCGATTTCGGTAACGAGCCAAGCGATGTTGCGTAAAACATCGAGGTTTGCGGTAATGATGTTTAAGCGAGGATATAAGGCTATATAAAGTGTATTTTAGTGGTGTTTTCCGGTGGCGCTTGGTGGCGGCCATGGATTCCGGCGGTGGTGCAATGTAAGAGACGAAGAGGGGGCAATTCGGCTTTGCCTT
This sequence comes from Gentiana macrophylla, assembly GCA_026214975.1. NCBI lineage: Eukaryota > Viridiplantae > Streptophyta > Magnoliopsida > Gentianales > Gentianaceae > Gentiana > Gentiana macrophylla. The sequence goes on from CM047814.1 coordinate 22,251,235, forward strand.
GTGTTTTATATCATTTTGGCCGAGAGTTAAATGAGTTACATGGCTCCCTATTTATAGGAGGAGCAAACTTAGTAGCTAAGTAAACTAAAATATCTAGATGGTAAGTGGATCGAATATCTCGGCGGCGTCCACACAGATCGAGAGTCATTTGGCGGACCCGTTTATCAAATGAGATCGCGTGCGCCCACAATCCTCTTACGTCGTCGCATAGGGTTGAGGGCTTGGAATGGGTCCGAAGGCTCGTGGTCCCGATTTGACTTGAGAGCTCGCGGACGATAATGGTGATGGCCTCATCCACTAATGTCGGTGGTTGGTCGAGACCGAATGAGGATCCACGGACGAAAATACGACTTATGCGTAAAATATCGGAGTTTGCGGTAACGGTGTTTAAGCCGAGGATATAAGGCTATATAAAGTGTATTTTAGTGGTGTTTTCCGGTGGCGCTTGGTGGCGGCCATGGATTCCGGCGGTGGTGCAATGTAAGAGACGAAGACGGGGGCAATTCGGCTTTGCCTTGTGTTTTATATCATTTTGCCCGAGAGTTAAATGAGTTACATGGCTCCCCTATTTATAGGAGGAGCAAACTTAGTAGCTAAGTAAACTAAAATATCTAGATGGTAAGTGGATCGAATATCTCGGCGGGCGTCCACACGGGATCGAGGTCATTTGGCGGACCCGTTTATCAAATGAGATCGCGTGCCGCCCCCAATCCTCTTACATTAAATCGCGTAGGGTTGAGGGCTTGGAATGGGTCCGAAGGCTCGTGGTCTGATTTGACTTGAGAGCTCGCGACGCGAATGGGCCGATGGCCTCATCCACTAATGTCGGTGGTTGGTCGAGACCGAATGAGGATCCACGGACCGAAGTACGACTTAGGCACATCAAAAACGAATCCTTCTTCACCACGATTTCGGTGCTCGACTATGATCTGAAAACCGTTATGAATTGACTTAGCAATCGATTGAAAACCTCTCAGCCCAAACTTGCTCTCTCTCACACGCAGAATACAAATTGGAGGTGGAAAATCTGATTAAAAGTTTTGGGGACTAATTAGGCCAATTTTTTTTCCTTAAATAGGAAAAATCCCATAATTACCTAATTGCACTGATTTTCCTTAATCACCCTTATATTAAAATCAGATTTTCTTCCTTAATATGTACATATATATCTCGAGAATATATATATAAATATCAAAAATAATTAAACTCGAATAAAAGGGAACCGAACCCAATATTTCGTTTTAAAAAAATGACACGCCTCGCCTCTTTCCTAAAATCGGAATATTACAAAGAACCCAAATCATTGGTTGTTTGTCTTTCTGTCTATTGATAAAAAGGAGCTTCGAACCTATGATTCTTTGTTTGTGTCCTTTTCTCTCAAATAAGTAATGCAAGGATAAGCTAGGATAACGACATTAGGCTTTCTCTAGTCTAGATTGAGTAGAAGATGAATGAATGCCGAAAGTCTGAGGATGAATAGAATGCTCTCGCACATTCATGAGTATTTCACAAGCCGCGTGTCAAGCTGCTCCTGAGCAACTCGAATAGTTTACACCTCTAAACATGAATGGTGCATTACAAGCATTGGCAGATCTAGGAAGTATTTCCCGAGGAGTCACCGGATCATAAAACTACATTTTTAATCCAAATATTTGTTCCAGTGGGGTCACCGGAGCCTAAAACTACATTTTTAACCAACAAAACAACATTTTTAACAACAAAATTATATCGTTTTAATACTAAAAAAAATTCCCTGGATCTCAGTGGGGGTTGGTGACTTCTGAGATACATACATCCGCCTCGACTACAAGGGCTTTTTCATAAGCCACTATGGTCCCCATCCCCAAATATGAAAATTAGTTGTTTAGTGGGTTTTTTTTGGGGAGGGGGGAGGGTGGAAGGGGGGGGTTCGTTAAAACGAATACTTCGATGTATTATCAAAATTGTATCCATGTGTACAAAATGAACCAAACGAAGTCAAATCTAGGCGCTCTTAAAAAAAAGTCAAATCTAGGGTTGTTCGCAAATGAGTGTATTTCCCATCAAAGGGGTACACAGTCGTTTTCTTCGTTAAATTCATTGAATACTTGCATCAAATATTTTTAACGGATTTTCTATTTTGCAATATTTAATATTATATTTTTTAGTTTCAAAATCTCTATCTAAGATTAAATGAATCAGATTGTCTATTTTATAACATCTAGATGATGATATATAATGTCGACATGATTTTTGGGGATAATTCAGCTCGACGGGTCTTGTCCTTCAAAACCCTCAATGTAGGATCATTCATAGTCTCTATATGAAGCTAGAAGGGGGATTTAATGTTTTGATTGGTGAAGCTCTTGTAGTTTATCTATCACTTCTTAGTGTTTGCTTTGACGTGGAGCTTTTTTAAGGTTACTTTTGAAAGCAATTCTTTATCACACTATCATAAGCTCAGGAAGCACACAAATGATTTATCTCGTGTAGGTAACATTATTGATGATTGTCGCAAAATCAAACAAGCTTTTGTGTCTTTTTTTTATTTATTATCATTATTATTATTTTGTCAAAAGAGTGGCAATGTGTAAGCTCATCTTTTAGACAACGAGTGTCTTGAATGGCTGATGGTGCCTAATAATAATTTTCTTGTACCCTTAAAAAGACCTCATTAAAATCAAATTCACCGTCATCCTAGATAGGCTATCATTATCATCAAAATCATCAAAAAAAACACGGGTGTTTTTCCCAATGAAAACGTTATCATTAGAAATTTCGGTTAAATCCACTCTGTGCGTTGAGAACTCTATGATGATTTTCTCGATCGCGATGCTTTGGATATTAAGCATGATTATTATACGAGGTTTTTGGAACTAGAATCGAAATTAATGATACTTTTTTTTTTATTACGTAGTTTCGCAAGTTCTCGCTTTAACTTTTCTATTCGCCATTTGGAAGTATTTTTTTTCCATCCAACATGGATCGCGATTCCTGTGGACTTCCTCAGTTGAAACATGTTCAAACTATAAAATCTTTTAATCAATATGACACAACCAAAACCGTCTGCCATAAAAAACTGATGATTGTTCTCGTCCCAAAAATGGACGGATGCTCTGATACCAATCAACACAAGAGCGTAATTGCCTAATAAAAACGAAAAAAATGAAAGCACAAAAGGATTTCAGAATATGCACCGAGAGACAAATATCTTTATATAATTTAAATTTGAGTAAAATGAATCCCACAGGTCAAGATTTTATAGTTTGAACATACCAAAGATTTTTTGAAATCTTAAAATAAATGTGAAATCAATCGAAGTGAAAAAAGGTGCCAATGGCTTGGAGTTCATCCCCTCCTCCTAATGTAATTTGTGCCGCTTTGACAGACAAAACATAATAATGTGTGTGGGTTTTCAAAAAAAAAAAAAAAAAAAAAAAAACAAGGTGCCAATTGACGACACAATTAAAAACGAACGGATCCAAAATCGGAAATTAGAACATGGAAAATGCGAAAAACAATTGCCAAAATTTTCGGAGCCCGAAATGAAAGGAACACAATGGAATTTGGCGCCGTGGCGTGGCGGAATTTCTACGGCGTTCCCCGTCGTTAAATCTTTACGAATTGGGGTCACATGCGAAAAACGGACAACCGAATGACCAAAATACACACCAAGTCAAAATGATCCATTTTTCAAGTAATCAATAGCAATTAAGTTTGAATCGGACAACTCAAATCAGACACTCCATTTCAAATGTAACGTCCATGTCCCGGATGCCGAGTCCTTATGTGGATATGGATCGTTCGGCACGTGATATTTAAAGTAAACCCTAAATTCCACGTAAGTCTCGTGTCATATCAGAATAATAAAAGATCCGCGCGGAAGAAAACAAGCAGAAGACTCATGAAACTCTAAAAGTCTTCTAAACATCCAACAACCATAATACAATTGTTGTCAAACTAAATTATAAATAACTAAAAGTAAATACTATTCTTCTCCTTTACAATTGACATGTCTAAATAGAGGAAACAACTACACTACTGACAACAATGCATTATCATGAAAGAACAACTATAGAAAAACTAAAGAATAAAAAGACTTGATTGCTCAATCCTAAGCTAGAAATCCAAACTCGTCATTAACTCAACATGTACATGAAATATTCTTATTTCAAATAAAGGAGTGAACACTAACTGAATGCTTAGTTTGTAAAAATGATATTAACAGGGAGATTATGGTTGTCATAAACTGGAAGACACGATATTAATCTACTTTATCCGATTTCACAAAACAGATTAAAAACGGTACTTGAAACATACAGAAAACCACTTTAGATACATGAGTAATCCAAAAAAAGACACACCTACTTACTGCTCCCTCCGTTTTCTTTTAACTGTCACATTTGGAGAAAAAATAATTGATCATGTTTATCCAAAAAATGACTAACTTAAGCTAAAAAGTGACTAGGTTCATCCAAAAAATGTCAGTTATTTTTTCTGCAAATGTGACAGTTAAAAAAACGGAGGGAGTATATCGGTTTATCTTGCACGTATTTGTTCGTTTACAATAATTACTTACTTACTATGTTTAGCCTACTGATTAAACTTACGAAAGCTATCCACTAACCCATACCGTACTAGTCTAATAGTCATAACATGTTTGTATCTTGTCTGTCATATTCTTGTTTCTTACTTATTTAGCATATCCATGTTCAAGTCTTGAGTGTCATGTTTTATGTTACTTATTGACTTAGTCTGAGGGCGCAGAATACAACTCGGCTAGCATGACTAACTGTACCTCCATCATAAGACTTATTGATGTCCAAGGTACTCTTATAATACACCGCCATAAGAACGGCTTGGCTAATTGATGTAAGTCAACTTTATGATATATTTCACTATGTATTTATCCGCACTTTCCATGCTTTTAATTGTAATTTGCATCTTTTGGGCATTGATTCGCATAATAATGATTATTGTAAGTAATAAAATAAAGTACTTTATAATATTTGGGTCATTAAGACCGATATTTTGTTGACGGATTCGTTTGGTATTTTTGACGCGTCATTGAGGATCTTGACGGACTAAACCTAACCTTGGAAACGGCGCGAAAGGCGACGGACATTACCTAGGCTATCTGAGATCCTAACCGGCAGTGTACGGGTCACATTGTAGCTCTAGTCCGGTGAGTCAGTCGTTCCTCCTCGAAAACATGGTAATTCTTTTAAGTGGGGTTAAACACCAAGAAGCTATTATTAACTCGATCTAAGTCGCATTTTTTACTTTTTCCTGGGTTAGATTATGTTAGTAGTTAGATTGTTAGAGTTAGATGTTAGTAAAACAGTAAATAAAACAAATAAATACTAATATAATATATATTTTGGATCTAGCCAAGAATACTTTCTTGAATCAATATCTTTTAGTAGAAATAAATGAGACAGATCTTCCTTTATTCAAGGTCCAATCAATTATACGAAAACGGTATACTCCTAAGCTAGGCAATTTCTCCTCACACGAGCGTATGAAATTGTCATATGTCTTGTCCTCTGTCAATGTCATCCTCGAGCATGGGTCACTCCCGTTTTGTCATTCGGCCAATTTTAAGGTATGTCAATTAAACAGGCGAATTTAACGTGATAATCTCTCGAGTATAAATTTCAATAAGAGTTTGTTTCTCCCGAAACAAATCTACCCCCGGTTTAGGAAATCGGATTCCGTTGTCACGTTTTCACTCGGCCAATTTTACCCTCCGGTCTTTCTATTAACGAGTTCATAAACTAACTACGATGTGTCAATTCATCATTAGATTATGAATTCTTTCAAATCGATTAGCTACTTCAATTCAAACATAGAAAGAGATTCATTATAACCGATTTTAATTATGATTACCAGAGTCGATCATTCATTTTACCAAAAGATTAACTAATTCAGATTCATATCTTGGCTAGATATATTTTTAGTTTAACATAGATATATATATATCGATTACATCAAAATGTCATGGATTAAGCGGTTTGGAAGTTTTCCATAATAGCCTTCACAAGATGACAAAATTCTATTACAACCAAATTTAGCCTTTCGATCCAAACACTTATCAAATTCTCACATATATATATAGATAGATATAATTATATAGAACAACAAAAAGTAAAACTCAATAAAATTACCCGTTTACTTGATCTAAGTTGTATTCTTGAAAATAGCAACTTTTCCTAAAGCATTTTCCTTCGATAATTTTCTAAAGCATTACAACATTACTACTTTTATTTATTCAAACATATACATATATATATACATACATCGACATATGTATACATATACAGCCCAAAATAAGAAGAAAAGATGGAGAGAAGCTTGCATATATGCATATATATGGATATACATAGACATATATGTATATATACATACATGCTACTTCATGGAAGAAAAGAAATGGACATAGATTAACATAGAAGAGGAAAATGGGAGCATGGATTGTCTTGGCCATGGAAGAGGCCAAGAGGGGCAAGGAATTATGCTAAGGATGGGGGGTATTTATAGGCAAAATATTCGAACCGAGTCCAAAGTTGGGTTTGAACCGAGTTTTGGTATAAAAATCATAACTTGAGTTGTAGACCTCCGATTGACGTGATTCAAAGTGCGTTGGAAAGCTTATTTGAAGATCTACAACTTTCATCAAGGACTCTTCCCCTAAAAATGCCTCTAAGTTGGGTCGCATATTTGTTGAAGATATTTTACGGTATAAGTGCGTTAGGAAAACCAACCGTTGAACTTGTAAGTTTGTGGCGTATTCTTCCATCCTTCAAAATACCTCGTGTCGTAACGTGGGATATTTTTATGGGCTTGGGCTCCAAGTTTGGTGAGCAAAATATCAAGGATATTTATTTTGTGATCAAATAAATATCCAAGGGAATATGCTTGGAATATTCCCAGAAAATATCCAAGATATTTATTTTGTGGTGTTGGCCGAATCCACTCAGTCAGGCATAACTCGTTTCGCATTCATTCTTCGATTCCTCTCATGCAAAGAAATCTTATCTTTTTTACTCGAACACAAAGAAACGAATCATGAGTAAATCGACAACAAAAGTTAAGTAAATCTGCGTTGAATTTTACTGACTCTTTTCAGGTTAATATTACAGTCTCTAGTCATGATATTTTTAGATCTATCATACTAGCGGTAAATAAAACCTTTGTAAAATATAGTAATTTCCAACACGACAGTCCAATTATTAAATCTATAAAAATATAATAAAAACACAATAATTTATATAATAATTACTACTTATACATTTTGATAAAACTTAGTATTTATGACTTGATTTGATACATAAATGCTCAAAATGGTATCAGAAGTGGGGCGAAATGTCATAATAATGATCATAATTTATCTCTTATCAGATCTCAGGTTAACCAAGCATCGGGAGAGATGATTTTGATGCTGACAAGACACGTTGATACGGTGCGAAACGTATACACAAAGCTGTAGAGTTTTTACGGGTCAATTGTTTCGGGCAATTATTCTATTAGCTGACTTCAAGTGGCTTTTGACCCATGTTAGAGGCAGAATTTGGATTGAACTTATTCACGATAGTTGTAGATTTTTGAATAAGCTTTACAACCCATCTTAAATCACTCAAATCGGAGGTCTACACTCAAAACTATGGCCAAATTACTAAAGACAGTCTAGTGCAGAATATCCTATCGAGCCGAACTTCAGACAACTCGGTTCGTGATGCCTTTCACACTATTTAAACGCGATTTTGCAACTGATTCCCATCTCCCTCCCCCGACCAACCCTAGCAGCCGCAACTTCAATTAGAGACTCTTATGACTCTTATCGAGAGACTTCCAAATTTTATCTCAAAATAATATAAAATAATACATATCACTTATTTTATAACATCTCAATTCAAAACCTCCATAATAAGCGTTTATATCCTTATCCCTATAACATTTCAAATAATATTAAATAATACATATTCTACCTTACAACCCTATTCATACACATTAAATATTTATTATTTACTCTCAGTGAAGATCCCTATCACTATAATTTTTAATAATTAAATATTATTTAGGGACGTGAATAGATCCCCACAGTAGGACATGATCGCTCATATCCCAAAAATAAATAGGGATAGTGACTTCTATATGGAAAGTATTTTGGGGTAAACTCTATATTTTATCTTTATTTTAGGGATATGGCACCATATAAGGTTTCTGCTAGTAGTGCTCTTAAGAGTAACACACAAAAATCTCTATCTCCTTCTTCCCAATCAACCCTAACAACCACACCTCTATCTAAGTGCATATTAGCTAGTATATGTTGAATATTGTGAAGATCTCCTCCAAGGTTTCTTTTTTTCTTTCATGGGTGAAGTAGTTTGCGGTGTAAATTTGGCAACTTGTGTTTGGAGGAAGATGAAGTCGAAGAATTGGGTTTCCATATTGGTAAATCTATTTTCTAGCTTTTGGCTCTTCAATTTTAATCTTTATTTGCGTTGATTTTAGTTATATAACAAAGGAAAAGGCACATCTAGTTAGAGATTGGATCCTCTGCTGTGGAGGAATACACAGCAGGCTGCTGTGGTAATGGGATGTCAAACCTTAAAAAAAAACCTCCCAAAACGACGTCGTTTTGAGAGTTTCACACTATCACAGCAAACACAGCGGAGGAAAGATACAGCAGGGGATCCCAATTCGATCTAGTTATAGATTAAATGACGGATTGGTATATTTAATGGAAATAGTTGGGCCAAAATAGCTATTAAATTAGTGTCTCTTCTTCTTTATTGATCTAATGTTTCTTGCTATACTATTGAAAACGTTGTGTATGTGCTGCCATGTTTCTCTGAATTCATTTCAAAAGTTTTATTTTTTTACTCTTGGCTTATGGGTATTCAGGTGTTATTGTTGTTTATGTTTGTTTTTGATGCGCATTGATCATGTTCGGTGGCTTTATATCATTGTTGCTGTACCCGTGGCCATGATATGACTTCATTTTAGTTTTGAAAGGAAATTTGATGTAGAATATGGTTGGAGTTGTTAGATAATATTTGGTGCACAAATTACCCCAAATTAATGATTTTGTGTAAAATTTGTGTGGGGGCACTAGGTTGGAGATGCTCCGTGAGATAGATTTTCACATTTGAATTTTCAATGCAGGTTTGGATGCATTCTTATACTTGTCATGCTCAGGTCAAATGCCTCTTCCTCCCGGGAGGAGGATTTTACCGGAAAGTGTTTTAGAAACATCGATGTATTCCGAAATATAGTTATGTATTAATATGTTTTTATTTTGACACATCACATAATTAAATATAAACGTGTTTTTTGTATTCATATATACTAGTGCTGTAAATATATACTAGAAAAATTGTAACAATAATAAATGAACGAGTATATGTATATACCAATAATCATTCAGGTAGGATCTAGGAGGCGTCCAAGGCAAGACCTCCAAGATCTGCGCAGGGTCATCGCTCTCCAAGATCTTCGCAGGGAGTCAATGGGTACTGTTGAAGTCTGGTGGAGTACGGAATGTGGAGGTTTCTACCGTTGAAGTAGTATCTGCACTAGTGTATTTGAAGGAAAAACAAGCCTCTATGGGCTATGCAGTCATTAATGGTGAGATGGCAGCTATAAAAAGGCCTCCATTAATGGTGGAGTGAAAGTTTGCAATGCAACTTAGAGAGGAGGGTATTATGTAGTTATTCAGTATCTAGTAGTGTTTTCCTTGTTGAATTCATGGATTATCATGAATGAAATGAGTATATTTCTCTGTTTGTTATGAATTTCTCTGTTTCTTCCGAATGGAATGAAAATATTTCTTTGTTTCTTATGTTGTTCTGATTTTTTTTTTCTAGTGGATTGCTTACCCAAAGAATATGATGGACCGAATGAAATTAATTGAGTGAAACAACAAACCAGATATGCATTGATAATCTAGTTAAAATTCTTCCAGGTTGAAAGCTAAATACAGATTAATGACATAACAGCTCCTAATCTATGCAAAGAGAGTATAATCTAGGGTTAGGGTTTAGATTCTGAAAATAATGATGCAAAGTGAGTATAATTTAGGGTTAGGGTTTAGATTCTGAAAATAATGATGTGCCAGAAAAGGGTAGCCTCGATCTTGGGAAAAAAGATTAGAAACGAATTTTTAAACATAATTTGTTGTGATATAGACTATCAGTTTTCATTGTAGTTTGAAAGAGAACCAGATATGGCAGGCATGGTGAGAAGGGCAAGATATATATGCTTTTACCAGATGTGAATGCATCTTTGAACTTAATTTGTGCATTCTATCTAAAAGCATGAAAGTTACAAAACCAAATATCATGTACTATGTATATCATTTTGACATAAAACAAATATTTTGATTATCCAAGTAGAGAAACAACCAAATGAACTAGGAAACGAGCTGATCGACCATTGAGATATGCGAGTCTTTGAAGAACAGGACAGTGAAGGGGAGGGCTTGAATGCCATTATATAAGAAACCTATGGGAGATATAGTAACTGAAGGGAGCTAGTGATTAAGTGCAAACTTCTGCAATAAAAAAGTATGACTCATTCATTTCTCTATGACTCTGGATCTCCTTAGAAAAATGCCACCAGATTGTGAACAAACGAAAAAAAAAATTTGTTCGCTCCTCAAATTTCATAAGCTCAGATGCACGTTCAACTGTAAGCAGGTTAAATGCATGTTTGCTGGTTACAACTTTCACCTAGTCGATTATGGCAACTGACCGGTGGAAAGTTGATTCTAAGGTTTAGATGTAGTGTTACATCAATAGGTTTGGTGTGATGCCACTAACAATGCCTCCAAAGTATATGGTATGACTAGTTCCTTTTTTTGGCTGTGACATTTCCTATGATTGTACTGTTTTTTTTTTCCAACAATCTTAATTTTTGCATAAAGACAATTATCCCAACATGCAAGGCAGGCGTTCTTTACTAAGTCAATCACCTCTACGTAGGATGGTAAATTCTTATGCAGATGTCACTCCAAATTCCAGTGTCTCAAATGGATGAAAATGCTAGTACATCAGGCAGGGAAAGTTTTCAAACCCCAGAAAATATCTGAGATCGAGATGGAACATAGGAGTAACGCCCTTTATCCAATGTTGCCTCTTTTGTTCTTTGTATTAACTTGACATTGGGATCCATAGGAGTGTCAATGGGTCTGCATCCGTAAATTCTTGTCTCTTTGAGAAGATCCAAGGCGTATTTTCGTTGAGAAACATAAATTCTTTGTTTAAATCTTGCTACTTCCATTTCAATTCAAGGTAGCATTTTAGATGGCCAAGGTCTTTGATATTGAATTCTTGTGATAAGAGTGTCTTGAGCCTTTTAATTTTCATCTCACATTTTCCTGTCAGTACAATGTCATCAACATAAACAATCAAAAGCAGTAATTTTTACATTAATGAATTTCTTGATAAATACAGTATGATCAACCTGTGATTGTGCATATCCATCTATTAAAGTTTATATAAAATTGTATAATAGTGTTACATGTATGTTTCACTATTATCTCATTAAGCTTGTTGTATTTTAGAGACAACATTTATTAGATTTCGTAAAAAGAAAAGTGGGGAGTTTTGTAAATTTTAATAGTTTGTAAGGAATGATAAAATAAAATCTAGTGATAGTAAAAAATGTACAGTATATTTTAGAGGCGGTGGGTCAGAATGACAACATAAGATTGAAAATTAGTGAAATATGACGGTTTCAAAAGTACATGGTTGAAAATGACAAAAAATAAGTAGATGTACAGAAACACTGGTATTGACATATAAAACAATTTTTTTTCATCCTAAAAGTCGGGTGATCATGAATGGTAACAAACGATTCTCTTTTTTTTTAGAATAAAAATAACAGACGACTCCTTTAAAAATAAAAAATAAAAGTTGGTTTAGTTTCTTAAGGAACGTACACTTCTTTTAATTCATCTTATGAGCTTGTCTGTTCATTCTACCATTCACATTTGTGCTTTTTTGCTTTAATCACAGATTTGTTTTCTGGGCAGTTTGCTAATGGAAAGGGATACATCCCGCGAAATATATACTACAAAGGCTACCGAAATTACATCTTTAGCATTCATTTTTTAATTTTTTACACTAGGTGTCATGTCATGTAATTTATAGAAGGTGGAGATCAATTTTCGGTAAAGTTGTTATGATCATTTTCAAGGTAAGTAGCTTTTTCGGTTTGCTAATTTGTGTGATCCAAAATCATATTTAACACACCGAACTAGTATTGTTGTACTAATTAAGGAGTTCCACTTGTTTCCAATCAAAATAAGACATGTGTGATCAATAAATAATACAATCAAGCCTTTAAACAATGTAGGCCACCATAATTACACTAAAAACATGTCACGTGTCACATGTCTTGTATTGATTGTATACAAGTAAAACTTCATATTAGGGAGTCTCCACAGTAGAATTTTCATAATCTATGAGCTTATTTTGCATGTTATTTAATTCTAAGTTTTTTTCTCTTTACAAATCAAGGTGAATTCTGGTGTTATGGTATCAGAGGACGAGGAAGATCAGCAGGAAAACAACTCACGTGATAGCTTTATAGATGATAAGATTCAGCCTACCACACCAAATATCCAATCTGAAGTAGGTGGAATTTATAAAAAAACTGTTAAACCCTAACCGAACGGGCTCCCATTCCCATGTCCCGCGAAATGAGTGGAGAGGTTAATCAGGTAACCTAGTGGCTCAGAGTCATGGACTGCTATTATTTCAAGAGACTGAAAGAAATCCTTCCTTTACGTGATTCGAACCTCCACACACCAAATTTCAGGGTTCAATTTGTTATTACGACATTCAAAATCTTTTTCTATTAAGCGCCACGTCCCAAGGACAGTAGGTGGAATTTATATGATGGATGTTTACAGATTCTTTTACAACTTTTATTTTGCCTCCTTTTGTAATTTTGTTTACAACTCTCATCAATGTGTTATTTTCCCCTACACTCTCCCACTTTTCCCTATTTGACGTATTGTTTGGAATTTTTCCTAGCTTGAGATTTCCCAAACAATAACCAAGCCAAGTTTGGTCTGTAATTCTTTGAACAAGAGTTTGGGCAGTGGTTTAGTGAAAAGATTTGACAATTGACCTTGTGTTGGTATATGTCTAATGACTAGGAGTTTACGAGCCACATGTTCCATGTGTTTACTTCGAGCATGGAAGACTGGGTTTATGGTCATATATAGGGCACTTAGGTTATCACAGTATAGTGTAGGTATGGAGGGAAGAGTAATGTGCGCCTCCTTGAGAATGTATGTGAGCCAAGTTAGTTTAGCTGCTGTGTGTGCCATTGCTCTGTAGTCTGTACTCTGCCTATGTGCTAGATCTGGAGATGGTAGGTTGCTTCTTGGCACACCAAGATATAAGATTAGGGCCCAGAAAGGTGCAGTGACTGACCTTCTAGCGATTCGACAGCCTGCCCAATCTGCATTTGAAAATGCAGAAAGATGGAGTTTTGGTGAAGCTTTGAGGGAGATGCTCAGGGTGACTGCCCCTTTTACATATTTAAGTAGCCTGTGGAGTGTGGACTTGATGCATATGTGCCTGAGTGGGTGACTAAATGATTTGGGAGACGTGATTAACCGGGAATGAGAGATCTGATCCAATGAATGTCAAATACTGAAGGGTATTTTAGAATGAGTTTTATTTTAGCTTTGCTGATGAGGAAGAGTTTCGAGTCGGGGAAATAGTACTTATGAAGAAAGACTAATAATTGTTGTAGTATTTGATTACAATTATATAAGCCCTTCATAGAGCCACTTATTTTCTATTTCAAACCATTTAAAAACTAACGGATGGATAAAAATCAATCATATATAAATAAACAACACAACGAAAGAAAGAAAAAAAAAAACCAGAATATATGAAATAAATAGTTGCAAAAATTGATACGTGACAAACCAAGTCAAAGAAACCAAAATCGAAGGGAACCAGACTTAATAAACCCGCGGAAAAAAATCTCTTCCAATTCCAATGTATTTGATGGTCAAATTCAATAAAACACACAAAACAACGTCAAACCGCATAGATAAAGAGCAGAACTATTAGCCATAGCCATATTTTCCTAAGAAAATGTAAACTACTACATGTTAAGTTTTGCTGCTGGCTCTATAGTGTTCGGATCCTCTGTCTGTCAATTTGTTTTATGATTTCTAGTTCCATTAATCCAACCTTCATCCATAGACTGCAAATTTCCCGTCAATCCATCATCTAATGAATCACCAACAGTTTTAACCTTTCCGGTTGGAAGAACAGGGTATTTACCAGAAAAACAAGCATAACAGAAGTTAGGAGAATCACTCCCCAAGTATTTCTTCAAGCTATCAAATGGAAGAAATGCAAGTGAATCCGCCCCAGTAAACTCTCTAATCTCTTCTGTACTCATTTTATTGGAAATTAACTCCTCAGAACTTGGTGTATCTACTCCATAATAACAAGAGCCAATTATTGGTGGACAAGCAATCCTCATATGCACTTCTTTTGCCCCTGCCTCCCTTAGTAATCTTACAATCTTTGAAGAAGTTGTTCCTCTAACAATGGAGTCATCAACAACTACAACCCTCTTTCCTTCCAAAATCGCCCTTACCGGCGACAGCTTCAGTTTAACTCCAAAATCCCTGATCTTCTGTGATGGCTCAATGAAGGTTCTACCAACATAATGTGATCTAATAAGTGCTTGTTCAAATGGCACCCCAAGTTTTGCAGCATAACCAAGTGCAGCCACAACACCTGAGTCAGGCACAGGTATCACAACATCACAATCAACAGGAGCTACTGTAGCAAGGATTTCCCCAAAAGCACGTCTAGATTCATAAACTGCCCTACCAAAAACTACTGAATTTGGCCTAGCAAAGTAAATGTGCTCAAAGATACAAGCTTTGGGCTCACGATGTGGAAGCAAACAAAGGGATTGGACCCCTTCTTTGTCCACAACCAACATTTCACCAGGATACACTTCTCTCTCATATGTAGCCTCGATCAAATCTAAAGCACACGTCTCTGAGGCAAAAACAACTGAACCATTGCTTCTCCTGCCCATGACCAATGGTCTAAAACCGTATGGATCCCTTACAGCAACTAGCTTATCCTCTGTCAAGAACACAAATGAATAAGCACCCTCAAGCTTTTCACATGCATCCACAATCCTCATAAAGAAAGGCCTTGCCTTTGATATAGCAATAAGGTGAAGAACCACCTCTGTATCAGAACTTGTGTTGAAAATAGACCCATTATCTTCAAGCATCTCACGCAAAGCTTGGTAATTCACCAAATTGCCATTGTGGGCTACTCCAACGGACCCAAACCGATACCCAGCAACAAAGGGCTGAACGTTTTTCAACATGGAAGCGCCAGCAGTGGAGTATCTGACGTGGCCTATGGACATGTCACCAGGGAGTTTGTCAAGTTGGGACTCGTTAAACACCTCTGATACCAACCCAATGCCCGTGATGGATTTAAGAACGTTTTCATGGACAGTGACGATGCCAGCGCCTTCTTGACCACGGTGTTGGAGAGCATGGAGAGCTAAATAACAGAGACGGGAGGCCTCAGGGTCGCCGTATATACCAACAACTCCGCACTCTTCTCGGGGTTTATCGGGATCGTCAGAGAAAGAAAAGGGTTGGATATCTGGGTTTGTTTTTCCGGATGAAATAATGTCTGTAATCGGGTTCTTGGAGGCGGAGACGGTCAAATTGTTGTGGGTAAAGGTCACGGGGTGGCAGGGTTTTAGTAAGGATTTTGGGAAGAAGTTGCATGATAACTTGTTGCTCTGGGCTAAAAAAGGATCCCGCTTGGTGTGCCTAGAGGAGGTGGAGGCAGCACCGGTAGTCGTTGCAGCAGCGATGCTGGTGGCGGCGGCCATTGGTCGGAATCAAGGAGCAAATACCAATACAAAAAGGAGAAAAATTTCAAGGATGGACTAACCTGTGGATAGCCGCGATGCTACGTATAGGTTTGGGAATTTTATACTATTAGAATCGGATCCGGTACTTTGGTTCGTTGGACTTTTTGACCTACCCGAATTTAAAAGAATCCAATTGCTTGATTTTGAGGCTCAATGCACAGGCCCCAGAGGGAAGTGGGGTATTTATTTATTTTTTTTTTTTTTTTGAGGGTATGTGGGGTATTGATCAAGTGGACTCTTTTTTTTTTATTTTATTTTATTTTTAAGCCACTGCTGGGTTGAAGTGCAGGGACGTTATAGAATGATATTCAAAATCGACTATCAGACGGAACTACGCTACTGCATCGTCTGAAGACAGTGTAAGGATGACGACTTGGCTATTCACTCTCCCAGAGGGACGATCCGAGAACGATCTCGGCCGTCACCGCGAGGGCGTCGATCACTTATAAGAGAAATGTAATGTCCCACATGGGAAAAATAAGTAGAATGATCACCTTTCATATAAGTGTGAGACATAAAGGTCTTGTCATTAACTCGGGTTAGCCATTTTAGACCAGCGAGGACGCAGTGGTCTAGCGATTAGCTGATCGAACATTTACGACTCATTTAAAGCTTAGAAATTTGAGTGTGCGGGGCGTTACAATGGTCATCCCAATGCTAATGAGCCTAAGGTGGATTGGTTGGACGGGTCTTTGTCGGTTGGTCGATGAGACACGACCGGTTGGTTGGTCAGGCTATACCGGCTTTTATATATACATGTCATTGAGGGCTAGCCTGATGGTGGGCCTAAAGCGGTTACCTGACCCGCCTAATGATTGGTCGACCCTGAATATAATTAAGACAATGTTACTTTCACTTTTTCACTTTTTAATAAATAATGATGAATTTAGAAAAGCATAATAAATATTGTTTTGAAAATATAATTACGACAGATTATTAAAGAAAATCGACAACTGCGATAATTAAACAGGAACGTAAGGAATATATATATGAAACGACCTGACTCGCTTTTACCTGATTACACGGATCTGAATTGTCCGGTCGTATTCTGAACAGGGGCGGACGCAGGATCCCGGTGAGGGGGGACGATACTATGGACAAGTGTAAATTTTTAGGGAAGGCAAAAAAAAATACACAACATACATAATATTGTATTTTCCGGATCTGAGGGAGGGGCGAGTGCCCCCTACCATTGGGGTAGATCCGCCCCTGATTCTGAACTATTAAAATTCGAATCTTCAAATCTAGACGGTCGGAAAATCACAAACTAAATTCTGCAATAATGATAATATCATAATAATAACACATAATACTTGGTTAAAAAAACATATAATACTAAATGTCTCTGATGGGTATAAATAATTCCACCACCTCAACAGTGGGAGACAACCCATCAAGCGCGCATCCTCCGCATGACGAAGAGATCGCAAAGAGGCGACCACTCGTGTCTCTTCACCTCGCGCGACCAAAGCATTTGCGGCCCCAGGCAAGTGCAACAGATCCCGTGGATCTCATCCGAGCAAGTCAGAAGAGGCGCCAAGGGGCGAGAGGCAGAAAAAGGCTTGCTCCTGCGACCTCGAGAAAGATGGCCGGGTTGATCCGAGATCTTTTCCCACTTGTATCTTAGATATTTCGCCTTACTTAATATCTAAGTTAAACCTAGCTGTTAGTGGAATGTCTAATAGATTACTTATTCCCTAAGTTACCCACCTCTATAAAAGGTGTGGTCATTGTAAACTAGAGGAGGATGAAATATACACTACATTTGCAAGCCAAAGCTCTGTCCATTTTTATTCCTCCACACCGCCACCCGCCGGAGTATCACACCACCTTAATACAGCCAGATATCCACCGTCTATACACCGCAAGGACTCCTGTGACGATTTATACATCATCAGTTGGCTCCGTTACCGGGAAACGAAAGCTTCATCACCATAACTCCACACAAAATCAAAAAAGCGCTTCACCCGACCGGCTCCATCATATAGAAATCACATATCGATTGCCGGAAGTCCGACTCAAGGCGAGTCCTAATCACAAGAATAGTCATAACCTATGATCGGAAGCAAAGAAATCAATCCCCAAACTCCTCTGAGAGGCGTTGTACAAACACAAATACAAGGCGATGTCGCGGTAGAGACACAAGAGATTACGCATAGCGGGTGGGGAAGGATCACAAAGCGGGAGTTCGCCCCCTAGCGATGCCCGAAATTTGATAAATCGAAGGCTAAGTCAAGAGAGGTCGTAGCGACATTGGATGGGAAAATCGAGAGGATCATCTCGATCGCAAAGAAAGCCAGATCAACCCCAAGGCGAGAGCCGATCTCCAAGAAGATCCGGAGATTGCGGAAATATGGGAATACGCGAGGTATCACGGAAACTATGTACTAGCCAATTCCCGTCTGGTAGCAAAGGGCCAAGCTCCAATGTCGATCGACCCCAAATCCCCAGAGATGAAATCGCTCCCGGCGGTGAATAAGTGGTCGGCAGAGCGATTCACGGATCGAGATAGAAAGAAAGTGTGCGCTCATCAGCCGCAAAGGACCCAGGAAAACGCTGTGCAGACTTGGTTCTCCCAGATCGCGATCATCGGGAGGAAAAATCACACGAAAAGGTTCGGCTTTCAAAAGGTTGGGTGAGAAGGACAAGGCCTCGGCCCCAAGTCGCCTCAACCTTCCCGAGGAGGATTTCTTCCCGACGAGACAGGGGACGCACGGACGCCCGCATAATTATCCGTGAAAAAGAGCTCGTCGGGAGGAGTCGGAAGATCGAAGTCGAGCGCGAGCGAGAGAAGGCTAATACACAGCGCGCTATTGCGACCGGTTTACGACCCTGTTTGGCGCGTAATGCAGATGGAGATAATGAAAAATGAGCTCGCCGATTTGAAAAAGTCAAGGCCACCGAGAGAGCGCCCCAATCTCGGAATCGACGTGCTCGCCAAGAGAATTACGTAAACATTGCATACCGGTCACGAAAAGGTTAGCTATCCCAAATATAATTACTACAATGGAAATTCTTGCCCAAACGATCGCTCACCGCTTTCCAAGGTCGCATCACCCTGGCGACCACTAAATAAATCTGCTGGTGCATCGCCTTAGTCGGAAGCATGCGAGGATAGGGCCGCCTCTTGATACGTGGACTTCCCGTGGCTCGATGAAAAGTCGGGAGGATCTCTCCGAGAAATTCGCCGAGAGTTTGAATCGGCGAGTAGACCAAAGAAAACTATAGAGGACCTATACGAAGTTCGCATGGGAGGACATGAGTCCGGAAAAGAATATTATGAACGTTTCATCAGAATATACGATCAGACAAGAAACATTCCGGATGATGCAGTTTGTCACATGTTTCCTCACGGGGATCGCCAAGGGTCCAATGAAAACTGAGTTCAACCTGCGGCCCGCTAAAGCGGGTCTCAGGGAAATGTTGGAAAGGGCTCGAATGATGGGAGTCAGCGAAGCGCCGTCCTCGGGGAGGGCGAAGCCCAAAGCGCGACCTTCACAGAAAAGAGGATCGCGTTGAGGAGCGTAAGAAGGAAAAAGGGCGAGATGCTAACCACGACCGCGAGACAAAAAAGCCTTATAAATTCAGCGAGGACAATTTTACCCCGCTCAACACTAAAGCATCTCAAATATTGTTCGAAATCCGCGAACATTTTGACAAGCCCAAACCTATGAGGGGTGATCCCGATAGTCGCGACAAATCCAAATACTGCGACTATCACAAGGACCACGGTCACATCACAGACGAATGTTTCACGTTAAGGCGAGAGATAGAAAGGTTAATCCGCGAAGGACCATCGACCAAGTATAAGCGAGACGGGAACACTGGTACCGGACAAGGTCGCCACCCCCGCGTCTATCAGAAGGAGGTCCAGGTTATCCATGGGGATATCCCCAGCAACAATCAACTGAAATCTCAGATGCACCAGATTAATACGCGCGGCTTTGAAAAGCAGGTAGTATTGGGGGAGAACGAGAAGGGAATCATGTTCACTAAAAGCGAATTGGCCACAAGCGAGGGCCCCATGGAAGTACCTCTTATTCTCAAAGTCGGAATAAACGACAAGCATGGTGTCAACAGAGTAATGATCGACCGACGTAGGTGGTCGCGACGTCATCTATTTCGATTTGTTAAAACAGATCGGATTTGGAGAGGCTAAGTTGAAACCCTACCTCGGGGTGCTCGAGGTTTTACCAACGACAATCGCGGCGGGTTAAAGGAACGGTCGACCTCGGATCACTTTGGGTGACTACGAGCCATGCGAGAACCGAGATGATCACCTTTCTAGTCATTGATCTCCTCATACTACAACATTATCTTGGGGATCCCACCATGAAAAAATTTCAAATGGTGGCGTCCGCTCCCCATCAAAGGGTCAAATTTCACATGTGGGAGGAGATTGGGGTCGCCATCACCGACCGGATCTTTCCTCGATTATATGACAAAGAACAGGGTCGACTCCAAGCGACCCGAGTGGATGGTTTTTGCCTGGTTCGGGATCAGTCGCCACGTTGAATGAAATGCGGAAAGAAGCGGTGGAGGTTGAGACATTGCAAGTTCGAGACGAGCCCGACTTCACCTGCCGAGGACGAGTTGGTCGAGGTCATAATAAACGACAAATATCCCGATCAAAGGATAAAAATAGGATCGCGGACCACCGAGGAGAAAGGGAAGAATTGATCGGGCTTCGAAAGCCAACATGAGCGCCGCGCGTGGGAGGTAACAGAGATATGAGGCGTAGAGTCGAGGTCGCTTTGCACTATCTAAGTGCCGACCCCAACTTCAGCCAATACAAAGAAAGCGCGACGATTCTTCTATGGAAAAAGAGATCGCAATAAAAGCGAGATCAAAAACTTACGCGGCAGCATAATCAAAGAGCTTCATATCCCACCGGTTGGCAAACGTAGTAATGGTAAAGAAACATAATGGCAAGTGGCGGATGTGTGTCGACTTCACAGACTTGAACAAAGCTTTCCCAAAGACCCTTACGCTACGCCTCGAATTGACAAAATGGTCGACGGATCGCCGGATTCAAACGCCGAGTTTTCGATGCATATTCGGTTATCACCAAGTCAAAATGGCGGATGAAGACAAAGAGATGACACCTTTAGTGCGGCGAGTGGACTTTATTACTACGAGATGATGCCTTTCGCCTGAAGAACGCAGTTCGACTCTATCGAGAGAATGGTGAACGAGTTTTTAGCACACAAATAAAGCAGAAACATGAGGGCTACATTGATGATATGGTCGTAAAATCAAGTCGCCAGATCACCTGGTGGACCTTCGCGAAACCCTTCGCCAATATAAGAGACCACTCAATGAAACTAAACCCTGCGAAATGTATTTTTAGAGTCCAGGCAGGAAAATTTCTAGGCTTCATGGTGAGTCAGAGGGGGATCGAGGCAAATCCCGAAAAAATCGAAGCCCTAATCAACATGAGCGAGCCCACCAAAGGTCAATGAAGTCTGGCTAAGCAACGGGCGTAATCACGACCTTGGGTAGGTTCGTCTCAAAATCTGCAGAAAGAAGTCCGCTTTTCTTCAAAATTTTGAAAGGGCGGGTACCTTCTCTTGGACAAATGAATGCTCTCGTGCTTTTAAAGACCTTAAAGAATACTTGTCAAGCCCGCCCAGTTGTTAACGACCCAAAACTAGGGGATATTTTGTTTTTGTATTTGGCAACCTCGAGATAGGGCCGTAGCCGCAGTATTTATAAAAGAAGAAGAGGCTCGCAGGCTTTCGCTTTTTATATTTCCAAGGCTCTAAGCCCGTGAAAGTCGTTATTTTAATATTGAAAAGTTAGCTTATTGTGTTGTTATAGCCGCCCGCAAATTAAGGGCTTACTTCTCATCGCACACCATCGTAGTCCTATCGAATGCGCTTGCTAAGACAGTTCTTCATAAACCAGACTTGTCCGGTCGATCGCTCCGGTGGGCTATCGAACTTACTGACATTCGACATCCGTTATGAGCCTCGGAAGGCTATAAAAGCCTGTGCTCTCCCAGCATTTCATAGTAGAAACAAGCTTCAACAAAGAAACAACGGAGCAGTTTGCCCCAAATACAACCAGGATAAGGTAGCCACGGAGGACGAGCCTTTTAGGCCAAGTCATCGTGGCAACTCTACGTCGATGGAGCCGCCAGTCACAAAGGGTGCGGCGCAGGATGGCTCTTTCGGCATTCATTGTGAAATATTACAAAGGTATATCAACCTCGTCAAAAAACTCAGCGCCAGATATTGCCGCTTCAAAACATCCCCGAGAGGATAATCATAGGCGCGGACTATTTATCCAAATTGACCAACGAAGATGCGTCGTGCGATCCTAGCATCATGGTCGAGCATCTCTTTGAGCCCGCCATTTCTCAAGTCGAGGTCATGGACTTCCAACCCAGGAATACTTGTTGGGTCGACATCATGAAATCTTACATTGAGCTAAGGGAGCTTCTCAGTGATCCGTCAAGGCTAAGGCCTTGGTAAAAATGGTTTGCAAGATATATGATTATGGACGATGTGCTTTACCGTCATTCATTCTCAAAACCCCTTCTGCGATGCATGCGACCTGAGGAGGTAACGGGCATTCTAATAGAACTACACGAGGGAATGTGCGGCGGCCATCCCGCCAATCGAACGCTAGCACGAAAAGTACTCTGGCCGGATACTATTGGCGAAATTAGCGTAAGACGCCAAAGCATATACCAGGCATGTGATGTTTGCCGAGGTTCGCTAGTATCCCCAGGCTACCCTCGGTCGAACAAAGCATAGTGGTAGCGGCCTGGCCGCTTCGACATGTGGGCAATTGACCTCATCGGACCTTTGAGGAAGAAGGTCGCCGGGATGCGAGTATGTGGTCGTCGCGAGTGGATTATTTTACTAAATGGGTCGAGGCTAAGGCCTTGGTAAAACCAACACCAGGATATAACATACTTTTGCTCGATCAAATATGGACAAGATTCGGAGTTCCGAGAGTTGTGGTTTCGAGCACGGACCTCAATTCGTAGACGAATTCGACAAATTTTGTGAAGAAAACAATGTTAAACATTGGCAATCATCCGTGTGTTACCCACAAGGAAATGGGCAAGTCGAAAATGCCAACAAACAGTCCTAAGTGTACTAAAGAAGAGCCTGGTGAGAAAGCGGTCATCGGGCGGATCACCTTCCGCGGCTCTATGGTCACTCAGGGCGTCGCGAAAAATCACAACGAGGGAAACTCCTTTTGCCTTAACTTATGGATCTGAGGCTATGGCGCCGGTGGAAATGGCCTTACCAAGCCCTAGGGTCGTTTTTTATAACGAGGTCAATAATACCGCGGAGACGTAAACTCGAGCTTGATCTAGTAGAGGAGCGGCGCATCCAGGCATACACCGTTTAGTCAATTATAAACAAAGGGCGGCGTCGTCATCACGACAAACGTATTCGCGGGCATCACTTCGCCGTGGGAGATTATGTTTTGCGAAAGAGACAAGCCACCGGCCACGAGGCCAAGAAGGGAAAACTATCGGAAAACTGGGAAGGCCCAGAGAGGATCGCTCGGATAGTCAAAAAAGGAACTTACGTACTAAGTGACAACCAAGGTCGCAAGTACAACCGACCCTGGCATGCGGACAATCTGAAAAAATATTATATGTAAAGCGTATGTATGCCAGCGTCATTTAGCAGGGCATATGGAAAGGGAAATCGAAATAAAAGAGCCATCTTCGTTTATTAAGAAATACAATTGTTTCCAAAGCAAATTTGCGGCCTACCATGCTTTGCGATCTCAAAAAAAAAAAAAAATAAAAATAAAAAATGGGTTACACTCTATCTAATGAGTGTACCTATAACGATCCATGAAATGCTTCGCACCCTCGCTAAGCCGCATAGCTTCGTTATTAATGAAGCAAAAGGAAGCGGCGATGTCGGTCCATAGAAACCGCAAAATTAACCGCTTCCCGATGAATCAAGATCCCCAATCAATATCAACGCGATGATCGCGAATAGCGTGCAAAAGCAAAGCTTCGGCTTCACTAATGACCTCGTTATCCGTGGACAAGAGGGCGCCCGAGTTGATGAACCTTTTCCACTCACGATTGCTACGAGAAAGATCGACGCAGGCCCAAAGACACGAGGTCGCTCATAATCGTGAAAGAGCTCGCGAAGGGCTCGTCGCAAGCAAGATTGTCTACTTGACTCATCGGCAAGGTTCCAAGCGAGCTCATAATGGGATAAGGGTCGATAAGCGGGTATACCAGGGCACCATTGATGGATTCCGAGTAAAAATGACCGCGACGCCACGAAGGTAATGCATTTGGCATCCCCCCTCGAAGCAACTTCGACAAGATGGAATAGAACTCCTCACTATTGAAAGATTGGAAAGTATTGACGAAGGTGGTGCAACAAAATCGCCCACCCGTAAAAACGTCGTGCGAAGAGAACCGTCACCCTCGACCTTGCTCGATCTAAACCCCTCTCTTTCGCAGCTCAACCCACTCAAAATAGCGCCGAAAATGATCTTTAGCAACGCCGAGGCGAGAAAGAAGAAAGGGGATACATCACGAATAGGGCGAGCTTTCCATATCCGAACCCGGCCGCTTCCCACAGGTGAGACATAGCGTAAAGTAAAGGGGGGATAAAACAATAAAGAGGATAATGAACAAATTGCGAAGAAAGAAAGCAAATTCAAAGATAAGGCAAGAGGCGAGAATGAGTTCCAAGGTACTCCTTTTATACTAAAAGGAGGATATAACCAAGGCGGCGAAACGCCTGACCATAAAGAGACCGAAATTTATGGCTACAAAGATTACACTCGACACCTATTTATTAGGGATCATAACTCTGCGTTAATGACACGGTCAAAGGTCAGCTCTGAGAGGCTAAATTTACGACAAAACACTTTGCTCATAGGTCGCGGAAATCTTGACAATTGACACCGCATAATGACCATGGTTAGGACAAGACGACGACGTTTACGTGACGCGTGACTCCAACAAATTATGTAAAAGACCTCGCACAAATCAAGAGGACCGCATCTGAGAGATAAAGTAATGCCTATCACGGCCTCGCTAAAGACCGCCAGATAGTCAACACAAATCGTGGACGGGAAAAATCAAATCTTATAAATAGAAAATGCAGAGAGTAAATTGTCAAGATATTACAACTCAAAATTCGGCAAATCACAAAGATAAATAGTCAAGGTTACAAGTCAAATTTTTAAAGGGCTCGCAGAAAATCCAAAAATCTAGAGATCATGAGGCGGTGGGGTGTTTGATGAACTCATCGCCTTGCTCGGAGGACGGCGGCTTCTTCAACGCCTCAAAGTTCACAGGATTAACGAGAGGGATCCCAAACAGGCTCGCCACGACTAAGTTGTTCATCAGATCGAGGTAATAAGCTCATTGGCATAGGAATCTCCGGGTGAAAAACCACTAAATCGGGATGACCTTGGTGCATATTCACCCACCGCAAAGATATCTTCCAGAGTAATGTGCTCTCCCTCGGTCACCCCGGATGCAATGAGCTAAGTGACTAAAACCCTGATCAAAGCTATGCTCCATGAGGTCAAGAAGTCATCTCAATTCTTGTAGGCGGCGACGGCCCTGACTTGGCCTCCTCAACGGCCTCGGCGATTTCTTTCACGCCTTCCTCTGCAGCTCTCTTCGCAGCCTTCTTCTTCAAGAGCTTTCTCAAGACCTTTCTTTAGCAATCAGATCCGCCTCGAAGCTTACCCTCAACTTAGCGATCTCCTCCTGCGCCCCACAAAATCCTTGGTCAAAGTGGAAATTTTCTCATTGATTTCAAATCCAGGTTTAGAGTGCTCCTCCAAGATTAATCTCATCTTTTCCACTCTTGACAGCGTGCCTAGCTTTCATTTCGGCAAGAACTCTTGCCTGTCACGCCCATACCATTGCGCCGTCACCTTTATCATCTCTCGCCTCGCGCCTCTCGGTGACCTCGAGCACCTATTCAAACGAGCGCCGAGCTGGGAAAGCAAGGGGAGTTGGCCAAAAACAAAAAAATAAATTAAAAAAAAAAAAAAGAAAAAGGAAGAAGAGAAGAAAGAGGTGGTCTTACCATGAAGCGAAGAATCCCAAATCGGCGCTCAAATCTCGATTTGGCGATCTCATCTTGAGGCGGAGTATTATCTTGAGCCGCATAAGCGGGCTAGTATGCCCCGACCAATCTCCACTTGAACATGATCGGGATAGTCAAAGGAATCGCCCAAGAGGAATCACATCAACAATTGCTTCACCAACCCGACGAGCTTTGGATAGGTCAAGATCCTGGTAAAGCTCGGATCCAACCAGCGGCCTCTTTCCCGAGTAACCTCGAGGAAAGGTTTTTGTGGCAAGAAACGGTCGGCGCGCGCTTCTCCACCGGAGCTTCAACCTCTTCAAGATGCACCGGGTGTGGCGGGCCGTTTGGGTGGGCGATCATTCTTCGCCTTCTCTGGTTGAGGTCGCTTTCGCGCCGTGCGACTCTTTAGCGAGGGATGAGTCTTTTTGAGGCACCACCGACTGGGCTCGCAACAAGAGGCGGAGAGGAAGTCGCAGCAAGGCGTAAGAGGTCGCAGCCTTCCGGGTTATATGTCTCGGCGACAACCGAGGCATCCACGGTCCAGGGCACTTTCCTGAGCTTTCTTGAGCCTCTTGTCGAGCATTGGTCGCCTTGGTCGCCTCCGCGTCGCTTGTTTCTTTGAGCCTCGCGAGCATTTGGATCCATACCTACAAAAGGAAAGCGGTTTAGAACCCAACAAAACAAAATGAGCATATACAAATAAATACAAGTGGACAAAGAAAGTTACAAAGGCCTAAGTAAAGGATCGCCCCATATTCGGACACTGAGGAGGGAAAACATTTGTTGATATGGCAATCCCCAATCCAGTCCGGATCGCAACTCAGACCCATTCGTACTAAGGGCACGGCATTCCTCTACCTACTAGGCCCGCCATACATACAAAAGGCTCGGCCAGTCAAGAAGTTCAACCTAGGCAACATTTCTCCGAGATGGCGCCGCCCATCCGACCGATTAACGCCATCGCCCCTTTACATAGCGCCGCCACTCACGGGGGTCAAAGGATTAAAAGCGTGGATTGCCTCCGCGACTCCCTCGCCGCTTCGAAAAAGCCAACCTACCTTCGACTCGACTTTCGAAGCACCACGCCCCATTTGTGAAACTTATTGGGAAGCGAGAATAGTAAGCGAGTCTTCGCCTCGTGGAGATTTGTCCAGAACAATGTCCCCACGTAAGAGATAAAATTGCCCCAAGAAAGTTAACGCCGGTTCAATCTTCGAGTCGCACATAACCGCGAAAGCCATCAATCGGATAATAGCCCCGACGGCAAAATCGTAAGAAGCGCTGCATCTCCTCGCAGATCTTCACAAAGAAAGGATCGAAAAGCGGTCTCGCACCGCATGCAAATGATGGAAGTGGAGGATAAGGGTGTCCTCGGAGCGCGCGCGCACATACATAATCCTTGTGATCCCGGGCTTAAATTTGTCGGCCTCCTTCTCATAATCGAAAAAGAAAACCGATACACACCGGTGTCGATTCCAAATATACGATTTATGGTCCTATTGAGATCGCGCCCTTACACGCTGGGACCATTTCTTCTCAACATCCTTCTCATACGCCGTCATGGTCCCAAACTCCCGTATAGCTTCGTGGATTGTTAGGTCGAGAGTTCTTCGGTCGGGTGGCGGCGCGGCGGCTTCACCGATCGTCATGGTTTGGCTCGCAATTTTCTTCTTCTTACGCTTTTTTATGGGCACCCGGATATCCTTCCGAGGCAATTCAACATTTTCATCCTCACTGGACCCCATTAACTCATGAACTGCGGCGTCCTGAACATAAGCTTCGTCGTGGTCGGGAGCGCCGCTAGTACTTGGGACCGCAGTTTGTCCTTCAGCCGGGGACGCGATTTTTTCAGCCCCGTGAACAGTTGGAGATTTTTGAGCCCGCGCTTTCTCTTTAAGGCTCTCTCTACGCGGCGGATTTCTGGCAGAGATAAAGGCCTCCAACTCAAAAGGGTCGGCATCCATAGTAGCGACCTCATCAGCAGTAATCTCGCCAACACCTGCGCGAGTACTTTCCACTTCCACCTCGTCCAGTAGATCGCCGACTGAGGCCGCAGATAATATGGGGTCATCCTCAGCATAATCATAAATCTCCCTTTCCGCAGAATCATCGCTAGAATAATCATTCCCCGACATCCTGCAAAAACAAGGGAGGAAAAAGGTGGAGCTTTGGACCTGTATAATAATAAATTAGCCCAGGAAGGTGATCGCACCCACTTCAATGCCGCCTCCTCCGTTTTTGCAAGAGAGATCGCAAATAAAATTACAGAGGAAAGCAGGGGAGCGGGTGAAACCCCAATTTTCCCAGGAAAGCTATAATCTCTCCCCAGGAAAAACCCCCATTATTAATCAGAAACAAATCGAGGTTGCATCCCCGTTGCAGAAAGAAAGATGAAAATGATGCCTATGGAAAAATAACGCAGGGATGGATGAATAAAAGAGTTAAAAGAGAGGAATTCTTACCCAATTTGCTGAGGAAAAGAGGAAATCCGCGTGAAGACTGGGAAATGCTCAAGAAAGTGGCCGGAATCTTCAAAAGAACCACCTTGAAATCCTAAAACCACCAAAGAAACGCCGCTGAACCTTCAAAGCTCCGCCAAGAAACCTTAAGAATTCGATCGATAAACAAATGAAGAAATAAGGAATGCTAAAAGTGTGAGGAGGTTGAGGGTGAAAGCCTTATATAGGCAAGGGGCCACGATCGAACGGTTGGGAACCCTTCATCCGACGGTTCGAGATTAGGCGGCGATTATCGGGCTTCGAAATGAAGGCGTCCCATCAATGCTCATGTGCAATCGCCAGGCGAGCTTGCAAAGGCGCGCCGATTACTCAAAGAATGGTACTGGAGGATCGACGTCGACCACGATTGACGATCTCGCCCCATCAAACTGACCCAAAGTTGCTTTAAGGTCGCTTGCTTTAAAAGCACGGCCCTTAGTGAACAAGTCGCATCAGACGAGGTCGCAAAAACAGACCCAGAGTTGCTTCAAGGCGCGTGTTTTGAAAGCACGGCCCTTAGTGAACAAGTCGCATCGCATTTGACAAGGTCGCAAAAAATCGACCCAAAGTTACTTTGAGGTCACTTGCTTTAAAAGCACGGCCCTAAGTGTACAAGTCGCATTAGACGACAAGGTCGCAAAAACAGGCCCAGAGTTGCTTCGAAGGCCGCATGCTTTGAAAGCACGGCCCTTAGTGAACAAGTCGCATCGCACGACAAGGTAGCAAAATCGACCCAAAGTTACTTTGAGGTCGCTTGCTTTAAAAGCACGGCCCTAAGTGTACAAGTCGCGTCGACGACAAGGTCGCAAAATCGACCCAAAGTTACTTTGAGGTCGCTTGCTTTAAAAAGCACGGCCCTAAGTGTACAAGTCGCATCGAGGCGACAAGGTCGCAAAACAGCCCGTAGTTGCTTCAAGGCGCGTATGCTTTGAAAGCACGGCCCTTAGTGAACAAGTCGCATCGCATCGACAAGGTCGCAAAAAAGCGACCTAAAGTTACTTTGAGGTCGCTTGCTTTAAAAAGCACGGCCCTAAGTGTACAAGTCGCATCAGACGACAAGGTCGCAAAACAGGCCCAGAGTTGCTTCGAAAGCCGCATGCTTTGAAAGCACGGCCCTTAGTGAACAAGTCGCATCAGACGACAAGGTCGCAAAAACAAACTGACCCAAAGTTACTTTGAGGTCGCTTGCTTTAAAAGCACGGCCCTAAGTGTACAAGTCGCATACGACGACGAGGTCATAAAAGGTGTTGATAATTACTCCATCCTTCATATCCTCAGGGAATATCATTAAAGCACGGAGTAGGGGGCCATTGATGGGTATAAATAATTCCACCACCTCAACAGTGGGAGACAACCCACTGCGGCCATCCTCCGGCATGACAGAAGAGATCGCAAAGAGGGCGGCCACTGTGTCTCACCTCGCCGCGACCAAAGCATTTGCGGCCCCAGGCAAGTGCAACAGATCCTGTGGATCTCATCCAGGCAAGTCAAGAAGGGGCGCCAAGGGGACGAGGCAGGAAAAGGCTTGCTCCTTGCGACCTCAGAAAGATGGCCGCCGGTTGATCCAGATCTTTTCCCCACTTGTATCTTAGATATTTCGTCTTACTTAATATCTAAGTTAAACCTAGCTGTTAGTGGAATGTCTAATAGATTACTTATTCCCTAAGTTACCCACCTCTATAAAAGGTGTGGTCATTGTAAACTAGAGGAGGATGAAATATACACTACATTTGCAAGCCAAAGCTCTGTCCATTTTTATTCCTCCACACCGCCACCCGCCGGAGTATCACACCACCTTAATACAGCCAGATATCCACCGTCTATACACCGCAAGGACTCCTGTGACGATTTATACATCATCAGTCTCGAAATAATTAATGTACATCTATTTGAATGCACGTCCTATTATTAAATCAAAATGCGATAAAAAGTCTCAAACTTAAAACTAAAAGCCGTCCTTGAAAGAATCGTAATTCACTTATACTGAAACTTCATCTATTTGAGCTACGTTTTTTTTCTATCACCGGCATCCAAGCCTGGCTGATTTCGAATGTGTCTGGCCACACTGATCGTTACTGGCATATACATTTAGAGACGTGGCGTAAACTGCTTGGTATTGGAGAAACAATTTGCTGCACGCCCTGAAGTCGATCGTCCGCCTTTGCAAGTTTTGCCGTCTCAAATGGTTCAGAGAATCAAGAATCTCAAGCTCGTTTGGAACCTCTAGGCTTGCGAAGATCCTGGGATGCTCTCTGCATGTTGCTTCTCATTTTTTTAATATATTTTTTCCACTTTTAGTGGTGTGATAACTTCTTGTTATTTTTGCTTGCAACCTGTAAAGAACCTTCTCTGTTGGTGAAATAAAATTTGATCGCTTTGAAAAAGGAAAAAATCTTCATCACGCATAACTATGATCACTGCATATGACCGCCCATTGTAAATGAGAACTTGGATCACCTGCTGTAAAATAGTGTTGTATCTTCTGCTGTCCCTTGTAAAAATGGTGTTTAAGAATTTTTTTCCTTTTTCTTTTTGAGCTGAAATTCCCCCTTTGTCACCACTCCACCTGATGACAGCAGGCTGCTGTGTTTTGAACACAGCAGAGGATCCACCCCTGTAAATGGTTGATTTAAATTAAAGTAGAGAGCGAGACAACTACCATATTTTGTCCAGAGACTATGATTCTCATTTGAAAAACATAACAACTAAGTGGGCACAAATGCCATGTAAACAGTGCCTACATATTAAAAGGGAAGTAAGTAAATCATTAACATTCTAAAATTCACCTCTAGGTTAGTTTGAAAATATCGTTATAAAATTACTGGAAAATTAATATTGAAATCGAAATACTTTTATATAAAATTTGTACTGAAGTCCTTAGTGAAAAAAAAACTGGAATGATGACACCGTTCTAATTTGTGCCTAAAAAAGGTTCTGAATCTATGTAATATTATCATTTTTTTAAATTAAAAAATATATAAAGATACTAAACCTAAAAGAAATTTGAGTGTATATAGATTATTTTGACGAATCTCACCCTTTCACTTGTTTTAACTCATCGGCTATGTTGCACAGACATCACGCATCTGTGACACGTCATACGATGACGACACTCTGACACATAATGATACTGGCTTAATTCTAAAATTTAACGACTCGACACGCCGCCTACACATTATATATATAATAAATAAAATTCAATTTACCAAAAAAATATCTGTAAACATCTGAAAAAACTAGACAAAATAAGATAGGTATTGCATAAACTTTATGAATATCTAGAATAGATATTCTACCTCTATACGGTGCCAAAAAAAATTGTGATTGACCTTCAAAATATTACAAATTGTAAAAATGATTCTTTATCAACAAAAAAATGTATAAATTTGATACGACGTATTATTTATTTAATTATTATAGAAATGAAAATTGTGTATTTTAACGTTTTCATTGAAGAAAACTTAAATAAAGAAAATAAATTTAAAAAAGGGCTAATTATTTAAAAGGACTGATTTTCAACTTATTAGGGGTAATAGGACACTCCGAAATCTTATTTAGTTATAAGGACATTCTAATTTTAAAAGGAAACTTATTTAGTTATAGGACATTCTAATTTTAAGTGGATAAAGAGGAAGAAGGAAAAAAAAGGAAGAAAGGGAAAAAAAAAGAAGCTCTCAAAGGAAAAAAAAAAAAAAAAAAGAAAAAAAAATGCTTTTTTTTTTTTTTTTTTAATTCACCATATGCCTAAACGCCATATATTTTGATCTAAAACTCGATCATCATAATTTTTTCACTAAAATTCATATTTGTTCGTCTTCTTTATTCTAAAATCAAATTTTATATTTTTCCGAATACATTTCAAAAATCAATTTTTTTCTTCATAAAAATCGACGTGGCGTATTGATCACCGTCCATACATTGACAACCGACATCCATTAACCACCCGATGCAATGACCGCGATTCATTGAATACCATGATGTATTGACCGCGCGATCCATTGACAACTTTGATTAGTGGCATCTCATTGTATAAGTCATCAATGTCATCAGATCCGACATCAATGCCACTGCGTAAGTCAACAATGCCATTTGCATCGTACATCAATGCCATCGCGATAAGTCATCAATGCCATCGCATAATCAAGAATGTCATCGCGTAAGAAAAAAAAAAAAGGAAAAAAGGGAACGACAAAGAGTGTTTTTATTTTATTTTTATTTTTAAATTCATCATATTTATAAACGCCATATATTTTGATCTAAAACTCGGATCATCATAATTTTTCACTAAAATTCATATTTTTCGCCTTTCTTTATTCTAAAATCAAATTTGATATTTTTCCGAATAAATTTCATAAATCAATTTTTTCTTCATAAAAATCTACGTGGCGTATTCATCACCATCATATATTGACCATCTACCCCGATGTATTGACCATCGGGATCCATTAACCACCCCGATGCAATGACCGCGCGATTCATTGAATACAATGATGTATTGACCACCGCGATCCATTGACAACCTTGATCAATGACATCTCATTGTATAAGTCATCAATGTCATTGCATCGTGACATCAATGTCATCGCATCGACATCAATGTCATCGCGATCGACATCAATGTCACCGCGCATAAGTCATCAATGTCACCGCATAATCAAGAATGTCACTGCGATAAGCCCGGACCACCAAGATGAACATATAGGGCACTCTTGTCAATCTCTTGATGATGGTAACTCTTGCACACATAGTAAAACACACTTTACAATAATAGGCCACCCAGATTAACTATCACCAAAGAACTCCAACCAAAAATCCACCAACCATAATTGTTGTAAGCTCACCATGATTATCCCCACCATTAACCACAATCGATGAGAATATAGTGTGATCACCCACAAATAGCCATATACACAAAAACAAGGTCGAAAAGCTATCATGGTCCCGCCTTTTAACAATTCATAGTTGCAAGCTCAAAACCGGCTCCAATATAAAACCACGCTAGCCAAATGCCATAAAGCACTTATATCAACCTCGCAACCCAAGAAACAGGACAAAGACAACCATAAGAGAAAAGAAAAACAACCCCAAACTATGAGTATCCACATCTATTATAAGCGACACTTAAACCCAAAAAGACTTAATTGTAAGCCACCATGGTGAGTGAAACCCATAAGAAGGTAATAAAAGCCTCCTAGATCGTGACTTGTGTCTTGCGAAAGCAAAAGGGACTATATCATCTATTATAAGCACCCAAATACATTTGTCAACTAATTAGTAAAACACAATCTATGAATGTTCGAATGTTTCTCTAGACGTGTTATTGTGTCACCGCTTGAGACATCAATGTCACCGCATAAGTCGTCAATGTCATTTGCATCAAACATCAATGTCACTGCATAAGTCGTCAATGTCCCCAGCATCGACATCAATGTCACTGCATAAGTCATCAATGTCCCTGCATGATCGACATCAATGTCATCAGATAAGTCAACAATATCCCCATCGATCACCATCAATGTCACTCCATCAAGTAGCATGTAAATCGTAAAAATATTTCTTAATTCGTAGTTCTTGAGCTTACACTTGTTTGTCAAAATGCATATAAACACAGGGAGACCGTAAGTAAACGAGGATCATCTTTTTTCTTTTAGAAATACATACATATATATACACATGTATAAACAAGAATCAGACACAAGACTGATGTACATCAAACATATCAAATTTCCAAAGAAAGAATCAAATCAAAGTACTCGGTATCACTTAAAACCGCACTCATATAATTGTTCTATACTCAAATCAACTACTTCAAATCGTTAATATCATCAAATTTTGACAAAATTCATTCACATTCATCATTTACTGAATGCTTTTCTTTTTTGAAATATACAAAAGGTTTCTTTCTAATTAGTTATCATCACTTTAAACGCCATCTCCATCATTCCATGTTTTGCTTCATTTGTATCATCAAAAAGGTCTTAATTCGTGTTCTTTATGGGCATAAGTATATTTTCCATTGTAAGTTTAATTGATATAGTAGTTAAAATAAGAAGAAAAAAATCCAATTAAATCAAGTAAAAACATGATTAAAGTAAAAAAAAAAAAAAAAAAAAACTTGAAAATGCATCCTCAAGTGCTTTCATCCGCTCCATAGTCAAGACCTCCGATAAATAAATTTCATCGATGACATTGACTGGATGCCATTCAACATCTGGGGATTTGTGCACTCATTGCAAAGTTGTTGCTTGAATTCGGTCTCAAGATACTTCCGAACTCGTTAAACATCACCATTTCTATCTGCAAACTAAGAAAGAAAAAACGGATCAAACGATTGAGACGGGAGAAGGATGAATTTTCGGGAGAGTTTAATAAGCAGAAAAAAGAGGTTCGGATTGCTCAAATTGGGCATTGATATGTGGGAAGGTGGAATTAAAAAAAGAAATTAGATTGTCCTTATAACATAATAAGTTTTTGGAGTGTCCTAAATGATCATTAAGTCTCTAACGACGGCCTTATAACTAATAATCACTTTAAAAAATTGGATTCAAGAGTGTCGGGGATTGTCGGACATTTAAATATTAAATAATATTAATTTAATCAACCGACACATATAGAACATATCGGAACTCGTGTCATATCTTGTGTGCAGACGGCGATCAGATTGAAGTGTTAGTGCAACATAGCTCATCGGTCACCGTAGAAGAATTCTCTTTTCTTCCGAATTCCCGTAAGAAATCACAAACAAAACAAACGGAAACGGAAAAAACGGAAACGGAAACGGAAACGCAAACACTCGATAGTAGTACCTGAGAAAATTAGGGCTAAAAGAATTTTAGCCGTCGTGGTGGTGATTGTGTAAATTCTTAGTCGGCTCTCAAATTCGTGTGTTTTTTCAGCAATGTCGCTTCCTGCAGGACCCTACTCCGGCAAGAGCACTCTCGCTCTGGTAATCCATTCACCACCTCTCTCCGACTATTTTATTTCTCTACTTTTTTTTTCTTCCTAGTTGTAGGGAGTTTAATCTAGTTATTGGCAGGTGGCTCGTGTCTCAGCCTTCACTGTAGGACTTGCTTATGGAAGTGTGAAGCTCAAGTATCTCAAGGTACTTCATTTAATCCATTTTGTTCCTTTTTTTTATTTTTATGTTAGGTAGTTTGGACGTGTTTCATTTTGTGCTCCGTCTGTTAAGAACTCTGGGCGCTTGGGAGATTGATGGGCTTTCGGATTGGATTTATATTTGATTTTTTTTTTTTTGACTGTATGCGTTTTTGTAGTGATTGTGATCAGCTTTCCTTTTCATAGGCATAACAAGGAAAACTCTGTTGGATTGGATGAAAAATTAATTGAAATTTTCTTAGAATATAGTGCAGTAGTAATTCTTCATTAGAAACTACTGTTCATAAAAGTCGAGGCAAGTGCAGCTTTAAAGTATTAAGTATTTCTGAGTGTTGAACTTGACTTGTGATTAGTATGTAATAAGAATGGTAGATCTCATGGACAATGAATAAGAACCATTTTGTAATCCAACTGGGTATCAGGATGTGATTCCATGATCCTGCTTTGCTGGATTGTAAAATGGAGGGTAGACTAGGGAAAGCCGAGGTGGTTTCCTCCGGTTGGTATTTGATCAGAGTATCGTGTTACGATCGTAACCAAAGTGCATCTGCATACTCAAATTTTCCCTGATCAGCAGGGGCAACTTTCTTCTAGGGCAAAAGACATTGGAGGCCCCTCAACTATTAAGATAGTAAACTTTAGACCCCTATTTTTTTAACAAACAAGCTGGCCCCCCTCCCCCCCCCCCCTTTTTTTTTTTTTTTTTTTTTTATAACAAACTTCCCCTATTTTTAAACGAACTGGCCCATATAATCTATTAAAAATTATACATTTTGGCCCTTCCGACCGATGTAAAAGGAATATACCTCTTTTTTTTTTTGGAAACGAAAATATGATTAAGAACAAATAACAAAGAACAAAGATTACAGAGTCCTCATAGAAACTAGCTCCCTCTGTCATACAAGAAGGGAACAGCCAGTTTCAGGCTTTCAGCTCTTTCCTAGCAAAAGAATGTTGAAGTTTCTATTCAAATGCAAAATAGTACACCCTGAAATGGAGTTCACGACACGAGGAACTCGATTTTTTTATAATGGAACACTACTCCAAAGGACTCCCAGAATCTAGAGCTATAAGCTGCAACAAATATTTGGAACCGGTCTTGATTATCAGATTGCTCCATCCTCTTTTAATGGCAGACATTAAAGCATCAGACTACCTCCGCTTTTGCTCTCAAGGCAGAGTTAACATCATAAAAGGAGCAGCCTCAGACCTCCTGCAGATTGTGATTTTCATCCAAGACAGCAATACCTCTATCAGAAGGCTTCATATCATTGATCCAGGAAGCATCTGCTTGCAAGATTTGATTTTTTTTTGTTGCTCAGCTTCTGTAGAATCCGCAACACGAACAACATTAGCCGGAGAAGATAGATCATCATCCCCCTCTACTCCAGATTGAGTGGAAGCATCAACACTGCTGTTAATAGAAACAAATTCATTCCTGGCTTTTTAAAACTTCCAAAAGAGAAAAAGAGAAAGCTCCATCCTTTCCTTTCGTAGAGGAAATTTAGCTTGTACAATCTTGTCCCACCAAAAGAGATATAGAGAAATTCGAATCCTCAAAATCATTCCACTGATCCACTGACAACCTTCAGACTTGCTCAGCTAGAGTGCACTTCACATGTATATGATTAGTAGTTTCCTCGCCTTTCAAACATATAGGACACAAAGGAGAATCAACTATCTTTTCAACAAAGGGGCTAGCTTTGTTGGGCAAAATGTTTCTTCTGCATCCCTGATCTAGGATTCAGTTCATTAGAACCGACATTAGGGAGAAGGTGAAGCTTATAGAAAATAAAATTGTTGGCTGTGTTAAGCGTAAAAAGGCCATTAGCAGAGGGTTTCCAAATAAGAGGATCATCGAGGCCACATGAGCTAATAGGGATGGCTTGAATTTGACAAACATCTACAGGCCGAAATCATTCAGAAAGTTTTTTTTTCCATCCCAAGTACCATCAGACTTAGGGAAGTAGGTTTTAAGTTGGGAGAGTCTGGAATCCAGTTATCATCCCAAGCATTAATGCTAACTCCATAACACACCACAACACAGCCCCTTTAACAAAAGGCAAGGCAGAAAAATTACTTTTCCAAAAGAAAGATCCAGTGGTCGAAGGTTTAGTGCTAAGGAGGGATGTTTGAGGATGATACTTAGCTTTAAGGACTCTAGTTATTATTAACTCTGGATATTTCAACAATCCGCATACTTGCTTGGCCTAGAAAGCTAAATTAAGATTTCAAGATCTGTAAAGCCAAGGCCCCCCAGCCCTTTAGCTCTACATATATTGACCCAGCTAAGCCAATGAATACCTTTCTTGTTGCCAACCTCATTTCCCACCAAAGTTTTCCATAAGGCTAGTCAAAATTCTACCCAAGCCCTTTGGCAATTTGAGGCAAGACATAGGGTTAGAAGGCAGAGCCAAAAATACATATTTAATATTTTAGCATAATCCCCTTGCCACCCTGACTGAGGTTATATTTCCAGTTAGAAAGCTTGGCAGCCCATTTTAGACTTTATGTAATTAAAGGATTCCATTTTTGATCTTTCAATAAAAAGAGGTAAGCCTAGATACCATGGCGAGCTTCTTTGAGATCCATAAGAGTCTTAGTAATAGCATTCTTGAGCTCCAAACCAACATTCCTGCTTAAAAACACAGCAGATTTTTGCCAGTCAATGGTCTGCCCTGAACAAGTTTCATACACATCAAAGATGCCATTCATAACCAATGCTTGAGTTGGATCATCTTTACACATAATAAGACTATCGTTTGCAAAAAATAAATGGGTAAAATTGTCCAACAACTAATCATCTTCCGTAGGCTCTTTCTTGTCTGAACCAACCACCTTTATTTGTCTTCTTCAAAGCTTGCGGTAGCCAAAAAAAAACAAAAAAAACGCACAGCGCCAAAGACTGAAAAATTCTCTTCCTCTTCCTGGTGTCTACGAAATATGGAAATTGTGCCGCCCTCGTTTCTAATCGTAATTGGCTTTTCCAAAAGCTCCAGCATGTCAAAGTCAGTTTGAAAGAGATGAACGTTTGATTCCTTACCCCAATTCTTTTTTGGAAGCTGTCAATCTGTGCTGTGTCAACCTGCTAAGGGGAGTGCTAGATTATTTGAAAGATGTACTTACAAAAGGGAAGGTCATTAATTAATTGTGAAGACCAATTAGGAGATGATGCCGATAACTAGATTTGGATAGAAATTAATTGTTCCATGTAATTAAGCTGTGGTTTTGGATATGAGTCAAAAGGAAAAAAGTATGGGTTTTAATTTATTGATGTAACAGAAGATTAATGCTAGATTAAAAGTTGAGATATGCAGGAGCAAGTAATTGGTGAATTTGGGAAGATAGAGGAGTGCTTGAAGTTTTTAAGGTTTGATGAATTTTCTGGAATTTCACGTGGTGGTTATGGAGGTTTCTGGGAGTGTTTTTAGCGGCAGGGTTGAAGAGGACGAGGGAATGCTGATGAAGAATCATGAATGTACAAATTTATCCGGAAAGGGCCCTTTATTTTATCATGCGAGTTTAACATTGTTCAGTTTCCTTGTCGTTTTTAACTAACCAGGCATTGTATGATTTAAGTTAGGAAACCTGATGCTCTTTGTGGTGTGTATATAAACCAACTCAAGGTTGTTTTTTTTTTTTTTTTTTTTTTTTTTTTTTTTTTTTTCTCTTAAAAGACATCTGCTACTTTTTACAGTTTTGATGACTTTAGTTCATCCTCTGCTACGTTTAGTGCTTAGATAATTGCTTGTTTCAGTTGATGTTATATCTATCGTTATTGAGTTTTTGGCATGATTTGTGAACGTTGCAGGCAAAGGCAAAGTCTCACAAGAAAGCTGAAGCAAAGAAGGCTTCCCATTGATGACGAGGATGGGGTGCAACTTCTTGTATTAGCAATATGATCGTGCAACTTATGGATTATCGTGCGACTTGTTTTGTCTATTTATAAACTTTCAGGCTTGATGCTACTTCTGTTGTCGTGCATTTTTCTGCAAAATTTAATTTGAAATATTAATAAGCTATCAGATTTCATACCAATATTGTCTGTTTTTGTTGTGAATGTGTCTGAGAAAACTTGAGTAATTATGTTTGATGCCTAGCGTCTCGTTATATTAGAAATTGTTTGAGTCTGAGTTTGAGTAATACAGCTTTTGCTAGGATATGCAGCATTGGCTTCAAAATTCTAGCTGTTGTGTAAGCAGGGCTTAGAATTTAATTTGAAGACACAGTATACTATCAAATTGACTTTTACCCAATAAGCAAGCTATGGGTTGCACCCTTCAAAGCCTTCGTTGAGAATTTTTTTGAAATTCTTAAAATTTGGCTCCCTGTTAAAAAGAGAAAAGGAATTTCATGGTTGAACTGCAACTGATTTCTTCCCCCTCCATAAAAATTGAGATGATTTTAGCTTCTTATTTTTATTTTTTAGAATCGACTCTTGCATGATTAATTACATAATTTATTCTTGTGAAAGTTTCTGGCTAATTTGGATTGAATTCAGCGCACACCATCTCAAAATTGCTGCAGAATTTAGTAAACCGTAGTGTCGAGTCAGATTTTTGTGCAGTTATTGACTCGACACGTGAGGTGTAACTGGTGGAACAAATGAGGCGGGTATAATATTAGTAGGGGTAGGATGAGGGTTACACTCTCAACCCCTCTACGTACTCTGGGAGACCTCATCGAGTGAAAGTTGTTCATCTGCTACCGTTAATATAAAGACGAGAGGTTTGTAACCGAAGATAAAGACAATATGAAGATTTATATTATTCATCTATAAAAATACTTTCTTTTTTAGATGAAAAAAAAGAGAAATAAATTAGCTCTAAAAAAAGAGAAACAAAATGGCCAAAAAGCTCTTGTAGTGGACCACTGCATCAATTTGTCTTGGTTAAAATTATCAATAATATATGGGGTTGCCGGCAACAAACACTATGTAGTAGGACAAAGTTAATTTGATGGTGATGAGTCTGCCGATTCTGTTTGGATTTACCCAATTAATTGATATTGTTTGCCATTCCCTTTTGCTTTTGGGAGATTCGGCTAGCTAACTGCTACTTCTGACCAACTGCTTCCCGCATTTCCTCCATCTTGCACCACTATACTTTATCCCAAAATCATGTTTAGATGGAAGAAAAATACGAGACTCAATAACGCCCAACACCCCGTTCTTTAGGTCGTTGAGACATTTCATTCATATATATATATTTTTAATTATAACAATTTCCGTCAATTTCTCATCAATTGAGACTGAAAAGTTTCATTTGAACATCACATTCGTAAGGATTTCACGCTCCTTTATCGGCTCAACATTATCACTCATTTAATCCTCTCGTTTTTCCAGTAAAAACAAATTAAAAAAATCATCTCATTTAACACCTTCCCCTTTTCTCTATTAAAATAAACTTCTGATTGCTCCTATTTTACCGTGTATTTCATTTGATAAATTCACCCAAACAAATTTTATTCGTACTCCATGAAATCTTTACTAGCGTGATGTAGAAACGCGATTTTTCTGTCTCAGTTGTCGGAAAAAAATTGCAAAAATTAAGTGGAAAAAACGTCAAAACAAAAAAATGAATGCATATTATAACTTTGACCTAATGGCAGGATGTTTTGCGATGTTCACTCAAAAATACCATTAGAGTGTTGTAATTACGTTCATTCCGGGTGTAAAGAATTATAGATGTCGATATTAATACCCTCCGTTTCGAAATAACTGAGGCATTTATAAAAAACACGCATATTAAAAATATGAGTTAATGCTTTAATTTGAATGTCAAAATGACTATAATTAATGTAATTTGTATTTATTCTCCATCCCTTAATAAATAAAGGTAGATGTAGGAAAAATACAATAAATACTGCATTGGAAATGTAACTGTCTTAGTTATTTTGAAACGAATTCTTTTGACAACTGCCTCAATTATTTCGAAACGGATGGAGAATTACGTATCAAATTAAATGATGAGAACATTTCCGAATGTGGTACTTACGTGTCTTAATTGC
This sequence comes from Gentiana macrophylla, assembly GCA_026214975.1. Taxonomy (NCBI): domain Eukaryota; kingdom Viridiplantae; phylum Streptophyta; class Magnoliopsida; order Gentianales; family Gentianaceae; genus Gentiana; species Gentiana macrophylla. Next base: position 22,292,843 of record CM047814.1, read on the forward strand.
AATTAAAGTGTTGTTTTGGATATTCTAGAATAAGAATGGTACAATATTCCGCGCAAAAAGAGAGAGAAGAGGATGGTGCAATATTGGAAGAGGATCCCCTGCTTTTAGAACATAACAGTGGCCCTGTTGTGAATGAAAGGGAAGCTGCCATGTGTATTATGAATTATCTGAGCCCTTCGTTCTTCTTTTCTGTTTATAAAATTCAAAAGAGCAGCACCACCCTTATTTCTTGAATATTTCTTGAAAAATAGTTAAACCCTGGTCATGAATTTCCTCACTCTTCTGTCTTACGATATGAGTATAAATATTAGGGGGAATGAGGGAGAAGGAAATAAATATTTCATCAATTGAGTAGAAGGACAGCTTTTTGAAACTTTTGCATAAAGGACAAAACTATTTATTCATCGTCGAAATTCACTTGTTTTCAAAATTCATTGCTTTAAATTCATTTGACGAAATTCACTGTCATCGAAATTCACTAATTTTCAAAATTCATCGTCGAAATTCACTAATTTTCGAGATTCACCGTCGAATTCACATATCGAAATTCACCGATTTTGGGATTCACTGGGGATTCACCGATTTTCGGGATTCATTGTTTGTCATTCTCGCTATAAAATTATGCAATTGTCCTTCTCCCTATAAAAATATGTAGTTGTCACCGTTACTTAAAAATATTTCAGATTGTGTCCTTATCTTTAATTTTCCATAAATATTAATTAGGTAATCTAATGATTCAGAGTCAAACAGTTGCTATTATACCAAAGAATTGAACAAATTACAAAGTTCGAATCTCGACACTACAACTTAAAATGCAGCTACCTTCTTAAAACATCCAAATCATATACCACTAGGTCATGTCTGGAAACACTTTATCCTTATTTCTTTATCTTACTCCATTTTGTATAGATGAGATGGCCGGATGCTGCCACCTTATTCTTCCCTTTTTGCCATAAAAAATTGTTTTGTTTATGTTTTTGTTTTTTTGTTGCTATAAACTCGTTGTTTAGTTTATTTTCTTTTATTTGTTTTTTAATAAAAGAAAAGAGGTTTAACATATTGAAATTGAAGGTTGGTGAAATAAAATGATGATGTTGATTATGAATATTTTATATTAAGTAAGAGTAAATAGATGCGTGTGTTAGTTTGTCGTATCTTAAGGAAAACTAAGGATAAATGTAAAACCTTTTACCTCCTAACAATGGCATTTTCGTCTTTTCGAAATAAGAATTTTCTTTTTATTTTCTTTGGCTCAAAGTCATCCTAAACCGACTTAAGGCTCAAGAAAATCTATAAAAAAGGCTTTAGGAAGCCCTACACTTCATCAATTTTGCATTTTCGGTGTTTCAGTGAAAAAGTGGGTTGTTGTATCGAGAGAGACCTCAGAAAAGCACGCCGGTCAGCTTCTACACAGAGCTCTATTTGACCATTCTAGGTTCGTTTTGCGAGTCAGAGTGGTGAAATCGAAGCATTTTTTGTTCCGGAATCTGTCTCAGGCTTTGATTTTTCTTTCAAATGTAAGATCATCATCATTTCTTGTTGATTTGTAGCTATGATTTTGTTTGGATTAGAATTCGTAGTGGCCATGTCAGACTGTCCTTTTGTTCGTAGATTCGAAGGATAACTGTTGTCTATTCGCAGTTTGGGTTGCTGTTTTGGTTTGTTAGTTAAGAGGTAATGAGCTCTTTTTATCAAAATGATCCGTCTTTAATTCAAAGTTATGTTTTCACTTGTTTCACTGTTGTTTTCTGTAAAAGTGCACAATACTAGACATGCTTATGTGTTTAGGTTAGCCGTCGGATATCTATAAGTCAGGTTGAAAGGCTGTGAGCTTCAGTCAGGCCTCTTCCCGGCCACTCTCTCGGGAAAGCGCACGGCTGAACTTCAAAACTGCTTTCTGTTCATTCTGTGACGCAAACAGTGTTTGGAAAGCATTATTATGTATTCTAGATACTTTTCTTTAAACTTATGCGTTTTGGTTATGAGGAGTGGAGATAGGTTGAGAGTTCAGTGTTGCTATGACCTTTGTATGATCACACAAGTTAGAATATGGCTAAAACATGAATCTATGTGCTTTATTTGCTCTTACTTGCGCTATGGTAAGGTCTAGTTAGTTACCCATCATGTATTGAACGGAGTACCATGGGTCCTTAAGTCCAATGACTATGATTAGTTGTATTTCCCATGTTGTTTTAAGACGATGTATCAAATTACGTGTCATTAGAGGATAGATTTGACTCATTGAAGGATAATGTAAAATCACAGCAAAAGAAGAAAGATATTGGCAGTTAGGATAATATCTCACCGTGATCACATTCGTATTATATATATTAAAATCGCGGCCAAAGAAGAAAGATAATGTTAGTTAGGATAATATCTCATTGTGGTGGGGCGCAATTTCATGTGATGGGTACGGGTATCAGATGGATGTTAGGTGTGGAAGAAATAGCGGATGAGGTGGTGATAAGGGCGGAGGAAGAAGAATTTGGTGAAGCTCCATCGGGAAAAAAATAGATATGTGATGACTCTGATACCATGTTGAATTACTATCTCTCTCAAAATCTTAAGCTGCTGGGGAAGTAGCTAATTAACATTTTAAACACTTCAACAAGCCCCCTCAAATGTGCTCCTATAACAAGCCTAGGCCAACATGGACACAAAGAATGGCACACAAAGCCAACAAAGAGGCCAAACACTTGCACAATTTAATGATTCTAATCGATCCTTTATTACGTGTCACGTTGGACATATGGCTAGTCATATTCCGCGTGTCGCAATATGCCCTCATGCTAAGTATATGGTTTAGGTGCTAGACAAGTACACGACAAAAACACGAATATATTAAGTACGTAATTAATGTAACTGAACAAGTACGTGCAATACGAACTGATGTAGTTAATAGGTCGTGTTTCCTATGCATTGATCAAGTATTGTTATAAAAGTTGTTTTCTTATTGTCTTTAAATTGTTTTGTAACTAGATAAAGTAGATTAAGGTCATGTATTTGACAAGCATTGATCTCTCTTTTGATCTTCTTTCTCTTTATTGAGCATCACTCACTCCTTTCTTTGGAATAAGAAGGTATATATGCGGGCAATGATGAGTTTGATGACGAGTTTAGAGAGCAAGCTTAAAAGTGGAACTACGAAGTTGCTTATGTTATAGTCGTTTGTCTTTAGTAGTTACATTGTTTTTGAATATGGCATGGATGCCAATAGTTGTAGTTGTTTCTCTTTTTCAGACATGTTGGTTGTTTGAGGAATTGGTATGTATTCCAGTTATTTAGAATCTAGTTTGACAACTATTGTATTGTTGAGTTGTTCAATGGAACACCCTGAGGGTCTATTCTCGAGTCTTTTGCTTGATTTCTTCCACACAATTTTTAATTACTCTGATAAGACGTTAGACTTACATGTGTTTTAGGGCTTTCTCTAAAATTAATGTACCGAACGTTCTAATTCCAAATAAAAACACGGTGTCCGAGATCAGGCATTACAATAAATGTGAGAATGCTCCATGGAGATTATGTCCAATTTCTTATCCAATTCGTCATATGAAACATATATTTTTTTCAATAGATGTCGAATGTGGGCTTTTTATTTGTTTTTAGGGTGATGATATATGCATTACACACGTTTTCAGTATATGTACCATAAAACACTATCATCATCATCATTGATCATTGTGAAACCAATGTCAACAATTTGCTAAACAATTTAATTAATAATTAATAGATAAGAAAGAAGATGTAGTGAAAAAAAAATGTGTAGTGCAATTTCGTTATTTTATTTTAAGGAGTAGTTTGTGCTTTGAAAAGGCGGAGGTTGGTCCCATGGGCAAAAATGTGACCTAAAAAGAACCACAAAGCACATGTAAAGCTTCGTTTAGCAAGAGGAAGCATATGGGGCTCCATAATAATAATAATAATAATAATAACCTAACTATCGATGATCAGCCATTATAGCAGCGGCCGTAACCTACTCCATTAGGAGGTATATTTACGCCTGTTTATTCCACTAAATCATGTCATTAATCCAAACTTCTTTTCAATTTCTTTATTATTATACATTATCTCTTTTACAAGATTCGATCCCGGCAATCACGTTATATTTCTCTACATGTTAGATTACTCAACCACTGCGTTGCTTCATTTTGGACGGCCAATTAGTAGACACGTATGTAGTTTCGGATTTATTATGCCACAACGACCAAGGAAAAGGATGTCTCATAACCATTGTAAATAAGTTGTACCATACACCGTCAGAAAGTCAAATAAAAAATGAGTTTTATTTAATGAGTTAAATAATTATCAAACATTCATTTACTTTTTCATTGTACACCGTGACAAAGTCAATAAAAAATTATGAACATAATTATACTCATTAAAAAAAAAAAAAAATTAACTCATTCAATTTACTAGACACCGGTTCAAGGAAAAAATTAGTGACAAAGCGACCATACTTACTAGTGTAAAATCTCTCACCTCCTAATAAGAACGTTTTAGTCTTTTTCGAAAATTGTTTTCCTTTTTCCTTTTTTTTTTAAAGTTTTATGTTCCCATAAGTTGTTGGAAACCGACCTGGCAAAAAGTCTATAAAAGGCTTCAAGATAGCTCTAGAATTCACAGAATTTGCGTTTTCAAGTTTCCAGGAAAAGGCCAACCCGCTTTCCCAAGCACTCTTTCGAGATAGCGCACCGATCAAATCATATAGGGCTCGTTTTGACTTTTCCGGGTTCGTTCTGTAGATCAAAGTAGTGAGTACGAAGTGGATTTGGTTCCAGCAGCAGTTTCGAGTTTGGATTCTTCTTGTGAAGGTAATCATCATTGTTTCTTGTTTAGTTCGTAGGTTTGGCCTTTCTGGGTTAGAATTCGTAGTATTGATGTTAGGTTATTTGTTTGTTCGTAGATTCACAAGAATTCGAAGGATAATCATAGGTTGTTCGTTGTTTGTCTTGTGGTTTCGTTCCGTTTACGAGGTAAGAAGTTTCTTCTTATCAAAAGGATTAGTTTCGATTTAAAATTTTGTGTTTTAATTCTTTAAAATTGCACAAACATGGACATGTTTATTTGTTTAAGAGTAGTTGTCGGGTATCTGTGTGTAGGGAAGTGATTCTATAGGGGATGTTTGGACCGCTTTCCCGGCCACCCGCTTAGGAAAGCGCATGGGCTGAATCCTAAAACTGCCTCATGGTTCATTCCGTGACGTATGCTGTGTTTTCAATACGTTATTCTATTTTCTGGATACTTTTTTGTAAACTGTTTTGTGCGAGTAGTGGAGATATGATGGTAGTTTGGTGTTGTTATGGCCTTTGTATGATCACGTAGGTTAGATATATAGTTCTAACATGAATTTATGTGCTTTACGTGCTCCTACATGCTTCACGTGTTTAGTGAGGTAATTGTTACTAGCATTGTATTCTACGGAGTACCGTGAGTCCCTAAATACCGTGTCGGATGTATGACTAGTTCTATTAGTCATGTCGTTCTTAAGACGACGGTCCCCAAGTACCATGGGTCCCTAAGTCCCATAATTGAAGGTATTGTTAGTCATATTAGCTTGTACACCGTGCCCTCGATCAAGATAAGTATTTTGATGCTATGTAATGAAAAATGAATACGAAAGACAAGACAACACATGGTTATGTTAAGTAAGTATTTAATGCAACAAAAAAAGTACGTATAAGTAGAACTGAATGTGGTAATAGGTCATGCTTTATATGCATTGTTCAACGTGGTTTTAAAGGGGATTTTCTTATGTTTCATGTTATTCTCTTAAATTGTTTTGTAAACTAGATGAAATAGATTCATGTCATGTACATGAATATCTCTTTTGATCTTATCCCTATTTACTAAGCTTAGCGTGTGAGTTTACTCTTTTATTTGGAATAAGAAGATATGTAGGTTGAAGATAAGTATGATGATGAGCTTGGAGAGAAAGCTAGGAGTGGAGCTATGGGGTTGATTATGCTATAGTCGTTTGTCTTTGTAGTTGTATTGAAATTTGTATAGATGAAAAAATGATTGGTGAGAGAAATTATAATGAAATACTATATTGATAAAGTAATGATTAAATAGTGTACTGGGTGAATAAATTGAATTGATTAATATTATTTTATTTGTTAATGATGAAATTATAATAAAATAATATAATTAATAAAATAATGATAAATAAGAAAGTGGAGTGAATAAAATATTGAGTTGGATTTGCGTTTTTCGTTAATTACTCTGATATGACGTAAGACTTAAATGAGGTTTAAGGTTTTCTCTAAATGTCACGTGTCGAATGTTCCATTTCCTGATAAAGACTTCGGTATTTGAGAGCGGAGCATTGCAACTAATACACATTGTTTTTTTACAGAACTTTTAATTTTTTTAATTTTCACAAACACTAATAGTAACTAACCAAGTAAACTTCTACTGCCAGTGGTAAAGTGACTTGATAATGCATAAGGAGGTCACTGGTTCGATTCTCCTCCTAGACGCAATGTTGAAAGAGCTCTTAGCCAGACCTTACCCCTGAGTAAGAGTCAGACTCTGCAGGCACGACCTGGGCCGAACTTCGGATTAATCGGACCAGTGGGTTCCGGATACCGGGGGCTTTAAGCAAAAAATAAAAAACACTAATAGTAACTTGAGAATGCCTAGGAAAGTCACCGGTTCGATTCTCCTCTGATGCGTCATGTTGAAAGAGATCTTGGCCAGACCTTGTCCCTGAGTAAGAGTCAGACTCTGCAGGCACGACCCGGACCGAACTCTGGATTAGTCAGACCAGTGGGTTCCGGATACCGGAGGCTTTAAGCAAAAAAAAAAAAAAAAAAAAAAAACACAACACTAATTCAGTTTTCGATAAGCTTCTTTGCCGTTGATGAATTAATCATTTTCAAAACACCCTTCAAAGCCCCCCTCTCAACCAAAAAAAAAAAAAACACCCTTCAAAGTTTTTGAATGGTTTGGCAAATTTATTTTATGAACTTTTTGCACTTTTATACCCAAAAAAAAATCCTTTGACAATGTTCAAAAGTGTAAACCGAGAAATGTAAAACGATGTTCCACATGTTTTGTTAAGATCGAATTTCGAGATATATCTCTTAACTGTATTAACATAGTGAAAATAAGACAAAATACATTAAATTTATGTGGCTTGATCAAGTGATTTACATCCACGGCTTAATAGGAGCAATATCACTACAAGTGAGAGTGTAAAATAAACCCTTCTAAAGCCCAAAAGGCAATAACCCGAACATTGGGGCTATAGACAATAGAGTTTATCAAAAGTAATATATCTCAAAGGTGCATCTAATACAATAGATTAAAGCCTTATTTATACCATAAACTAAAGGTATGGGTGGGGTTCAATAGAGAAAATATATTTTCAGATTAATGTAGCGTCTTTTATTTTATATCAGACCGGGTCAGACATGATATTTTTTTTTAAGTCTCCCGTTCAATTGCGTAGAAAGAGCCTGTGCAAATTGCAACGGGCCCATGAAAAAATGCAATGGGGCATGTGGGAAATGCAAGAGGGCTAACAAACTTAAAATAATAATAATATAAAGCATGGAGATTTCAACGGGGTGGGACTGTGGGAGGAGATATTTCAACAGGGCGAGGGGAAATTTCAACGGGAAACTTAAAAAAAACGTCAGGTCTGACCCGACCTGACATGAAATAAGGGGTGCTATATTGACTTGAAATCACTTTTTCTCGGGTTTAATAGTGGGTTTGAGCGTTAAGTACGGGTAATCAGGTTAAAAATTAAATTACTGATGGAAAAAAAATAATTTTCCTATAAAATAAATAGCAATAAGTCGGCCAGGTTTCTCATGGGCAGGTAATGCCTAATTATTTTATTTTTTGTTTTTCCATGTACGTGTTCCGAGTGCGTCAAACATGGTCCAATCTTCCACCAAAAAGAAAAAACGAAAAAAAAAAAAACATGGTCCAATCGTCAAGGAATGGAAATCAAGTGTCCAAATTGAATTGGTAATCGTGTGGGATTGGTCCGGTTGAGAAATTTATTGGGTGCACCAGTCATATACAGAGACGCAGAGTGCATCAATGTGACTACGATATGAGCCTTTTATTTTTAAATTGAATTCAAACTGTGTGATTCAAATTTGTTTACCCGTCATTTCTGTGTAAATGAAGATACTTCACAATAACTTCCCGTCCAGGTACCGGCGCGGTGAATGCCAATGGAATATGTGTAGCAGCATTCAGAGATATGAAATGATTTATCCGAAGAGAACGTTAAGTAGCGTATAATATTAAATAAATCTAATATCATACACCAGCCTCTACGTCGTCGTATCAAAATAAAGCAACGGAAGCCCCAAATGGCTCGAGTAAAAATATAAATGCTTCTATGAATATAATACAAACCGACTATAGCTGAATTGTTTAACCTACAACAACCAAAGGCCCAAAGGTTACAACGTACGATGTCTAAAAGAAAGGTACAACACTTGTCTTACAAACATGAAACAAATGTACAACATCGTCTTTCAATAAAATACAACGTAGTCTAGTACATCATATATAATAAAACAAAGGTAAGCATCAAGCATGACATCAACTCAAAAGTCATCCTCGAACTCCTCATCGAGCTCAAGATCAACCTGTTCGTCTTCTCACCCCAAAAACTTACAAAACAAACATGCAATTTAGGTAAGTACAAAGTACTTAGCAAGAGGAAGAACTTAATGAATAACTAAGTTCAACAACAGAAAGGTTTACGTTATTATTATTAAGTTATATTGGTGAGACCGACTCAAACTCTAGGGTTCACTTCATGCTCATCAACATGTCGTGACTTTTGGTTTCTAGCTTAACTTATCTTTGTTACAACCGCATTCAATGGCACTACGCATGATGTATATCCACCACGAGATATTACTGTGTAACCTATCAGTGGATCACACCGATAGCCACGGGATGAACCCGATAGTGTACGCGTTCGGTAAAGTCCCTCTACTCACAGTGCCCCTTCGAGGCCAGCAGATTTATTCATTCACAAAGTTCCCGTACTCCCGGTGCCTTTCAAAGGCCATGAGAGTTATTCGCTTTATCCGAATGGCCCACACATCGCGATATAACCTTGTGCCTTACCAAGAATAACATGATGTTTAGTCTTTTACTACACAAGTACGTTTGTTATTAATTGTTAACTAGTCACCTAAGTATTTTCAAATAAGCTCCATCAGAACTCCTACTCTCTTACTTAGACCACTAGACACGGACAGCTCCTAGCACATACACAGACATTGATTAATACTAATTCATCAAAGCACAAGCCAATCATATTATTCCGACAGTCCCGAACTTCAACTCTTAGGAAGAATCCATTCGGTGCCGGAACTAAACGCATCAGAAACTTAATCAAGACTTGTTCATGTTCATTTAATGTTATTAGATCAAGAAATAACAATTAAAACTAGACTCGGAGTGTAAAACACATTAAACACCAAAAACAGGCCCAATGCTCGCTGGCAAGTGAAATACGGGACCGGAAAGTAGGAAAAAGTGATACATCGTTGATTGTGCACTGGCATTGCACGAGCATTGGCTCAATGCACGGGCATTGCGCGAGCCTTCGTGAGCATTGGGCCTGTTTTTGGTGTTTAATGTGTTTTAAGCTCCGAGTCCAGTTTTAATTGTTATTTCTTGATCTAATAACATTAAATGAACACGAGCAAGCCTTGATTAATCTTCTGATGCGTTTAGTTCCGGCACCGAATGGATTCTTCCTAAGAGTTGAAATTCGGGACCGTCGGAAGAGTATGATTGGCTTGTGCTTTGATGAATTAGTATTAATCAATGTTTGTGTATGTGCTAGGACTTGTCCGTATCTAGTGGTCTAAGTAAGAGAGTAGGAGTTGTGAGGGAGCTTATTTGAAAATACTTAGGTGGCTAGTTAACAATTAATAACAAATGTACTTGTGTAGTAAAAGACTAAACATCATGTTATTCTTGGTAAGGCACAAGGTCATATCGTGATGTGTGGGCCATTCGGATAAAGTAAATAACTTTGCTGGCCTTTGAAAGGCATCGGGGTAGGGGAACTTCATGAATGAATAACTCTGCTGGCCTCGAAGAGGCACTGGGAGTAGAGGGACTTCACTGAACGCGTACACTATCGGGTTCATCCCGTGGATTTCAGTGTGATCCACTGATAGGTTGTACAGTAATATCTCATGGTGGATATACACCATACGTAGTGCCCTTGAATGCGGTTGTAACAAAGATAAGCTAAGCTAGAAACCAATAGTCACGACATGTTCATGAGCATAAAGTGAACTCTAGAGTTTTAGTCGGTCTCACCAAGATAACTTAATAATAATAACGTAAACCTTTCCGTTGTTGAACTTAGTTATTCATTAGGTTCTGCCTCTTGCTAAGTACTTTGTACTTACCTCAATTTCGTGTTTGTTTTGTATGTTTTTGGGGTGAGAAGACGAACATGTTGATCTTGAGCTCGATGAGGAGTTTGAGGATGACTTTTGAGTTGATGCCATGCTTGATGCTTAACTTTCTTTTATTATATATGATGTACAAGACTATGTTGTATTTTATTGAAAGACCATGTTGTACTTTTGTTTCATGTTTGTAAGACAAGTGTTGTACCTTTCTTTTAGACATCATACGTTGTAACCTTTGGACTTTTCATTGTTGTAAGTTAAACAATTCAGCTATAGTCGATATGTATTCTATTCGTAGAAGCATTTAGATTTTTACCCGAGCCTTTTGGGCTTCTGTTGCTTTATTTTGATACGACGACGTAGAGACTGACGTATAATATTAGATTTATTTAATATTATACGCGTCGAACGTTCTCTTCCGGATAAGGGCTCGGTATATGGGAGCGGGGCTTTACAAAATGTTTGGTAATCCTCATAGGATAAAAATAAGACATAGTTAATAACACCATAGTCAATCTACCATAGGAATACCACAACGAAATTCGATCATTCTAGAGTTGAATTTATGTATAAATCTTGACCCTGAAAAGGTCAAAATCAGATTTCGCACTCTATAAAATCGAAATTTGCCCGAAGTGTGGTGCCAAGCAGACGTGTCATTAAAAATGCCCTAAAACATATTCGCTACAATTAATTGGATAATACTCCCCCTGTTCCACGATAACCGAGTTAGTTGCCAAAAACACGCAGATTAAGAAAGTAAACAATTGTTTTGACTTTGATTAGATAAACTCTAGAATACCCTTACAGAAAATAGAGTAAATAATGTTGTGCATTTAAAACAGTGTATGAAAAAAATAAAGAGATGGGTAAAAGGGGTAAAGTGCATTAAATTTTGTATTGGAAAAAGTCTGGGCTTAGTTATTTTGGAACAAATTTTTTTAACAACTGTCTTAGTAATTTTGAAACAAAGGGGGTGTGTGTTTAGATTGTAATTAAGGTTAACACTACGGGGAAATAAGAAACTTTGACTGACCATTAAGTGTAATATTCCGATTTTCAGGAAAGGGCAGACGTGTCATTTTGCGAAAACGAAATATTATTATTCTTTGCTTCTTTTGTGGATTTGAGTTTTTGGGTATATATATATGGGTCGAATATATGTATATATATACATTGGAAAAATCTGATTTTAAGTTGGGATTTTCTGTTTAAGGGAAATAAATCTCATTAGTTCCCATAACCTAAAAGAAATCAGAAATTTCCTACGTTCTTTGAAAGCGGCGTGTAGGAGCAAAATTAAGGGCTGAGAGATTTCTTCCAATTTCTAAGCCATTCTTCAACCGTTTCGGATCGACAGAAACGTGGAATCATCGTGAAGAGGCGTCGTTTCAACACAAGAAAGTTGGAGTTTTTCCTAAGGTATGAATTTCGACCTAGGTGCTGTTTTGGATGGGTTTTATGGATTAAAACTCGTATCTTTAAATAGTCTTGTTTCGTTAGAAGCATGTGATCGAATCTAATCTGAATTTGAATTGATCACATAGGTTTTCTTTGAAGGAATGATCATTTTGCTATAGTTTTTTTGAGAGCTGGACTTGGATTAGCTTGCTAAAAGGTAAGAGTCTCTTCCTACGTTTTAATTATGATTTTAGGGTTAAGATTGATGCTTGTATATGGTTTAAATTATAGAAATCATGTTGGTTGATCGTTTAAGGATTAAGGGATGTTATGGTATGTGAAAGTTGTGAGTTTTCTGTTGTTTTTATGAGTTTTTCGATGTTAAATGTGTTGGAAACGGATAGGAAATCGTTAAGTCGTAGAAAAACATGTTTAGGGTTTTTTCAGCGTGCAATGCGCACGCATTAGGCATCAATGCGCATGCATTGATGAGGCAGAGAGTCGGATTTTGATAGAGGATGCTCAATGCGCATGCACAGGCTAGAATGCGCACGCATCGAGGGTCAGAAATTAGGAAAAGTGATACAGCGTTGGTTGTGCACGTGCACCAAGGGGTAATGCGCATGCATAGGTCAGACAGAAGCATCCTGAATGTTTCTTGATGCTCAATGCGCACGCATTCCAGAGAATGCACACGCATTGACCCTGCTTTGGGGAAAAGTATAGTTTTAGGCCCCGAGTCTCGTTTTAAATGTTGTTTCTTGATCTAATAACATTAATTAAACATGAACAAGTCTTGATTGAGTTTCTGATGCGTTTAGTTCCGGCACCGAACGTACTCTGCCAAGGAGTTGAAGTTCGGGACCGTCGGGAGGGCATGATAGGCTTGTGCTTTGATGACCTAGAGTTCATCAATGTCTGTGTAATTGATAGGATGTGGTGTCTAGCTGTCTAAGCGAGGGAGTAGAGTTGTTAAGGTGAGCTTTGCTTTGAAAACACTTAGGTGGCTAGTTAATACTTAATAACTTACATACGTGGCAGTAAAAAGATAAAATGGCATGCTATTCTTAGTCAGGCACCGATTCATATCGGCGATGTGGTACGTTCATAAATGTGAACAACGCTACTGGCTCAAAAGGCTGAAGGGTAGCGGAGTAAATTCATCGAACGTATACGCATACCGGGGAGACCCCGGAGCTATCATGTGCTATTCACCGTTAGTTAGCAAGTATATCTTCAGGCTGATAAACGCCATGCGTAGTGCCCTTGAATGCTGACGTAACCAGGATAAGTTAAGTTAGAAACGTATAGTCATGACATGTTGATGGACATGGAGTGAACCCTAGATTGAGTCGGTCTTATAAAGATAATCTTTTAATTATAGATCATAATTAATTTGTAGCTTATACCTCTTATTGAGTACATTGTACTTACGTCATATGCATGTTTTTCTATGTGTTTGGGGGAGAGAAGATGAAAGGTAGATCCAGAGTTCGAGGAAGACTTTGAAGACAACGTTTAAGGATGCCGACGTTGAAGCCTTGATTTTATTATTTGTTTTGATGATACTTTAAACCTTGTTATTTCTTTAGTATACTTTTGGAGGTTTAAATGCGTTATAATGTTTTGTTTGTTTTTCTAATGTAATAAATTTACATTTCTATCTTTAGATATTGAGTTTCTATTCTTGGTTGTTTGAAAAAAAATATACCCGAGTCTTTTGCTTCTGTTTTGCTTAACTCGATGCGACGTAGTAGAGGCTGACGTATAATGTGAAATTTATTTTATATTATACGTGCCGAATATTTTTTTTCGGATAAGAACTCGGTGTCCGGGAACGAGGCGTTACATGAAGTGAGGAATATTGAATTGTAGGTTTTCAATTGCAGTGCGGCTTAGTGGAATTCATTGTTTTAAATTATATATACTCCTCTCCAATTCAAAATGGTCGTATATATATAATTTAATGATGGTCCTCTTGACCATTAGGTATGCCGATCTTTAATGTTTATGTGAATATATATTGATGTGAGATTAATCATTTAATGAAATTGCACATAGTGATTCTTGTATGATAAGTTGTTTGAGTCAAGGAATCTGAAGTGTATGGCTAACCCAATAACAAAAGTTTCGTAAGGGGGACCGGAGCAGGCTACCATGAGACAAAAATCTTCTTTCTAAAGAGATTCGATTCGAACTCTTATATGTCCAAGGTTCAATATTGAAATAATTTGAGAGGTTTTCCCTGACTTTGTCCGTGTCAACAAACAATTCAAATACCTCGACTTTTTAGAACAGTCCGAGTCAAATAGCAATGATTGAAGCACTTCTTTTACACTATTTCGAAACCTAAGGACTCAATCGTATGGATATGTAAAATATAGGATTTCCAATCCTAGCGGGAAAGGGATACTCAATTTCTCAATTTAAAGTGTATTGTAGCATGTAAGATTGATACCCTAGGTTTTGGTGTTTATTCAATTTGTTAATTATTAGATTTAAGAACTATAATTATTAAGCACTAACAATAAGATGTAAAGGTGAAATTTATATAAAAGTAATAGAGAAACATGTGTTGGAATGGTGGCTCATTTCAAACATGTGTTGTTAGCTGATCAAAAGGTGGCTAACGGGTCAAATGATGGTTGCTGAGAAGATTGTCTTAAGTCGAGATGTCACTTTTGATGAGTCTGTAATATTGAAACATACATCACAAGAAAACGAGAATGATAATCTGAATTCTTATTGTGGAAATATTACAAAGATTACTTGAAGAGATCACTTGAGTCTCTTCTTTGAGTTCAACAGAGGTGCCCAGCAGACCTCGGGGAGTTCGTCTGAGATATTTGTACACTTTATTTAATTGTAAAAGACATATTAATTGTGATACATATAAACAATTAATATGTCAAACTCTAGTTTACTTTATGTCATAGACACAATTAATATGTCAAACTCTAGTTTACTTTATGTCATAGACATAGCTTTTACTTTTACTTTTGCATGCTTGCCGCCCACATCTACATACTCAAGTGGCCGCCCAAGCTAGCTTGCTACTCTATCTCAATTGTATCTATTTATACATCTTTTTACTCAATGAATAAACTAAGTTGAAGTTTACTCTTGTGTTTATCACATTCTCAAACTCTCTTCATGGTATCGTGGCGCCTTACTCGAGTTCTAAAATCCATTTGCAAAACTCGGTTCTTTTTGTAAAAATGTCAACATTATCTCGAAGTTTCATCTTCTTGATGGACTCACAAATTTGCTCGTGATGGGATAATCGAACACTCTTCTTTTACAAATCATAAACTTGATGGTAACAATTACTTGCTATGGTCAAGGTCTATGAAAATGTATATCTCCGGCCAGGGGCAAGATGGGATATCTGTGCAGTTTCCAAACTCGCCTGCTGGCCGACCCCAAGTTTGAAGCATGGGACACGAAAATAACCAAGTCATGACCATCCTCACGAGGTCTATGACAAAAGAGATCGATGAGAACTTCATGATGTATGACATCGCTAAGGAAATGCAGGACAATGCCGAGAGACCTTTACTCAAAAAGGACAATACATCTCAAGTCTATGAACTCAAGCTCAGATTCAAAATTGCAGACAAGGGGATATGTCTCAGAACTCAATACTTTAATCAACTATCTAAGGCATGGCAACACCTAGATATGTTGGAAACTCACCCTGGAATGATGTTAAAGATCTTGCACTCTTTAAAGACATTATCGAGAAAAGAGAGTATTCAAGTTCCTCACTGGATCGAACCTACTCTTGATGATGTTAGAGGAGAATTCTTGCCACAAAACCTCTCCCAAATCTCAAATCCATGTTTGCTTGAGGTCAAACATGAAGAAAGCGAGGAGGAAAGTCATCTTCTTTGAACACCCTGTTGATAACCCTCATTGAAGGTGCCGCTGTTGAATGTCGGGAAAGGCTTTGAGGTTATTGGGACTTACTGAAACTCTTTGAAAAAGCGGAAGGTTGTTCTGTGATCACCGCAAACGCACAAATCACACCAAGGACAATTCTTTGGAAGCTTCATGGCAAGCCTAATCCTCTAAAACCTCAAAACCAACCAGGAAAATCAAGCGAGACTTGTCGGTGATTTAGAGAATGACGACCATCCCAATGCTCGCTTTGTCGCCTTTAAAGCCTTTGTTGCTCGAAGATCGTGAAGGTAGCTCCTCTACTTGAAATGGCCACTCATGCTAAAAGCAGTATATTCCGCTCACCTCTTAGTAATGAGACTTGGATTGTTGATTAGGGCCTCTTCCCACATGACCGTAATAAAAACCTCATTACCCACTATATGCCATGCACCCAAATTCACGAAATTAAAGCTGGCGATGGTTCTGTTTCTTATTCAAAAGGTGTTGGGAAGGTTAAACTTACTAATCGATATATATACAAGGGGGTCTTATTTGTTCCAAAGTTAGATTGTAACCTTATATCTGTCAAGAAACTCACTAAAGATCTGAATTGGATTTGTTGTTTTTGATAAGGATCGAGTGCACTTTCCAGATCTTTCTTCACGAGAAGTGATTGGTCAAGCTAAACCACCTTTCAGATGTTTGTGATCAACCTGCCCAAGACAGTAAGATCAAGACCGATCTCGCCAAGCACTGCACTCAAAACTTAGACAATATCATGTTATGGCATTATAGACTAGGACATCCAAGTTTTGGTTATTTAAAGTCTTTAATTCGGAATTGTTTAAAGGATGTAATCTTAATGATCTTCAATGTGATATTTGTCAATTTGCCAAACTCACCAAATCTGTGTATACTAAATTACCTCACTTCCCATCCACACCTTTCACCTTAATTCACAAAGTGATGTATGGGGACCTCAAGAGTGAAAAGTATAACAGAGCAAGAGGTGATTTGTAACCTTCATAGATGACCACACCGAAACCACTTGGTTATTTTTAATGAAGGATAAATCAAGTTGGATCCATTTTTCAAGAGTTTTACAACATGGTCTCTACTCGCTTTGACATCAAGATTAAAATTTTGAAGACCGACAATGCTCTTGAATATTATGAGTCTAATCTCATTAATTTCTTGATGAATAAGGGGAATTGTCCATATCAAGAGTTGTGTTGAGACACCTCGGCAAAATGGGGTTCTTTGAGAGAAAGAATAGGCACTTTCTTTGAAATGGCCGATCAATCATGTTCACTACAAATGTTCCAAAATATATGTGGGGTGAAGCTATATTGATCGCCACTTACTTAATCAACAAAGCTTCCCAAAGCAGAGTGTTAGGTTTCAAGACTCCTATCCAAACCTGTGACCACACACTCCCGCCCTCATCTTATTGCCCAATTGCCTCCAAAAATCTTTGGTTGTCTTGTGTTTGTTTATATCCATGCCCAACACGAAGCAAACTTGATCCTAAAGCTCACAAGTGCATTTTCCTAGGGTATGCTAAGGACGGAAAAGGTTACAAATGCTATTCACCTCATCGAAAAGAAATTTTACAACTCTATGGATGTAAAATTCTTTGAAAGGACTCCCTACTACAGCAAGTCTCTTTGAAACGATCAACGATGGAAATCGATTGATATTGATCTAAATCCGTTCCTCAACAAACTCTTAACCTCGGCAACTCCCATCGAGACTCAAGAGATGAACCTCGGCACCCTACTCGACCCGAGCTCTTGACTCGAGCTGCTGAGCCTCAACACCTATCGACTCGAGAGGCTCGCCGAACTACAGCACCCTACTGACATTGATGACAGACCTATTGCTCTAAGGAAAGGGAAAAGATCATGCACTGATCATTCTATTCATACTTATTTATCTTATGACCAGTTGTCTCCTGTATTTGCTATGTTTACACAGGACCTGGACTCTCACTCTATTCCCAAAAATATTCAGGAGGCCCTTCAAAATGATAAGTGGAAGGCTGCTGTTAAAACAGAGATGACTGCACTCCTGGATAATCATACTTGGGACCTCACAACTCTCCCCAAAGGCAAGAAGACAGTCAGCTGTAGATGGTTATTCACCATAAAATACAATGCTGATGGTACTATTGACAAGTACAAAGCCAGATTGGTAGCAAGGGGATTCACTCAAACTTATGGTATTGACTATAAGGAAACTTTTGCACCAGTGGCAAAACTCAACACCGCCAGGGTTCTTCGATCTCTCTAGCTGTCCAACTGGGTCGGCCTCTACACCAATTGGATATCAAAAATGCTTTTCTCAATGGTGATCTCACCGAGGAAGTCTATATGAATGTACCTCCTGGTTTTGTCAATCCTCACACTCAGGCAAGGTATGCAAACTCGGAAAATCTCTATATGGCCTCAAGCAATCCCAAGAGCCTGGTTTGGGAAACTTACTCTGTGGGTCAAAGCTGCTGGATATCATCAATGCAACTCGAGATCACACTATGTTCATCAAGACAACCAACCGAGAGAAGGTCTATTCTTATTGTATATGTGGATGATATCATCCTTACGGGAGATGACTCTACTGAGATTCAAAATTTAAAGACCACTGGCAAAGGTGTTCCAAGTTAAGGATCTGGGCTACCTCAAGTACTTTCTTGGTATGGAAGTGGCTAGAAACACCAAAGGCATTTCGGTCTCCCAAAGAAAGTATGTATTGGATCTCTTGAAGGAAATCGGCATCTTTGGGATGCAAACTCTTTGTATCCAGGTAGACCCCAGAATAACACCCTACTTGCATGGTGATATTGTTTGTCGAAAAGAACAATATCAAAGGCTTGTAGGTAAACTCATCTACCTTTCTCACACAAGGCCTGATATTGCATATGGGGTTAGTCAGGTCGGTCGGTTCATGCACCGCCTCTCTTGAGCAACATTGGGATCTTGTGAATAGGATCTTGAGATATTTAAAGTCCACTCCTGGCCAAGGCCTCGCACTTCACCAAGTCTACTGATAGATCAATCAAGGTCTACACTGATGCTGATTGGGCTGGATGTCACATTGACAGACGATCTACCACAGGCTATTGCTCATATGTATGGGGAAACCTGGTTACTTGGAGAAGCAAGAAACAACCTCTCGTGTCAAGAAGCGATCTTTGAAGCTAAACTCAGGCACTTGTACTTGGCATTTGTGAAGCTCTATGGCTAAAAGTGGTACCGATCGAACTTCACAACCTCATCTCAAAGAACCTATCACACTCTGCTGTGATAATAATTCAGCCTTATGCATGGCTGAAGATCCTGTCCATCATGATAAAACCAAGCATGTGGACATTGACAGACACTTTCTGAAGGAAAAGATTGATGCCAAGATTATTCAACTCCAATATGTTCCCTCAGCAGATCAGAATGTTGATATTCTTACCAAGGCTATTCCACCTCTTATGTTCAGCAGACTTAGTAGCAAACTTGGCTGCATCAACATATACAAATTCCGGTTTTGATGGGGGTGTGGAAATATTACAAGCATTACTTACAGAGATCAGCCGAGTCTGCTTCTTGAGTTCAAAGAGGTGCCCAAGCAGACCTCGGGAGTTCGTCTGAGGATATTTTGTACACTTTATTTAATTGTAAAAGACATATTAATTGTGATACATATAAACAATTAATATGTCAAACTCTGGTTTACTTTATGTCATAGACACAATTAATATGTCAAACTCTAGTTTACTTTATGTCATAGACATAGCTTTTACTTTTACTTTTGCATGCTTGCCGCCCACATCTACATACTCAAGTGGCCGCCCAAGCTAGCTTGCTACTCTATCTCAATTGTATCCATTTATACATCTTTTTACTCAATGAATAAACTAAGTTGAAGTTTACTCTTGTGTTTATCACATTCTCAAACTCTCTTCACTTATAAGCAGGTGGCATTTGAGATTCATACGAATCATGAGAATGCAGCTAACTTACCTGAAGACTAATTGGTAGATCAGAATGAAATCTCTGTTGAGGTGGAGGTTCCAGAACTTAGACCTGAGGTTAGATAACCAGAATCTATTGCCACCAGTAGACTGAAAAGAAATATTCAGAAACTTGCTTGCTACACTGCCATGGTAGCATATGCTTTTCCAATTAGCGGAGATAATATTCCATACAACTTCAAAGAAGCTGAGAAAAGTGTGGAAAATGAAAATTGGAAGATGGAAATGGAGGAAGAGATGCAATCTCTTCGTTAGAATCAGACTTGGGAGCTTGTTCCACTTCCAAAAGGCAAGAAAGCGATTGGTTGCAAATGGGTCTATGTCAAGAAGGATGGTGCTCCTGGAAGTGACAGTGTTAGATACAAAGCTAGACTGGTAGCAAAAGGCTATGCTCAAAAGGAGGGTATCGACTACAATGAGATATTTTCACCTATTGTTAAGCATTCATCTATACGAATGCAGCTAGATTTGGTTGCACAATTTGACCTTGAGCTTGCTCAACTTGATGTCAAAAATGCATTCTTACATGGAACTTTAGACGAGGAGATCTATATGGCACAACCTAAAGGATTTAAATTTGCAGGTCTTGAAAACTGGGCTTGCAAGTTGAGGAAATCACTTTATAGTCTGGAGCAGCCTCCAAGACAGTGGTACAAGCGTTTTGATAGCTTTATGAAGAAACAAATGTACAAACACAGTCAGTTTGATTACTTTGTCTACTTGAAGAAATTTTGAGATGGTACATTTGTGTATTTGTTCTTATATGTTGATGATATGTTGATTGCATCTAAGATCAAGGTGGAGATCGAAAAATTGAAGGCTCAACTGAGTTCAGAGTTTGAGATGAAAGATCTTGGAGAGGCCAAAAAGGTTCTAGGAATGGAAATCCGTAGAGACAAGTTGAATGGCACGATCTGCTTAACACATACTCGATGATCTCAAAAAACATACTTCAGAGGTTTGGTATTGATGATAAGACAAAACCTGTAAGTACTTCGCTGGCCCCTCATTTCAACTTGAGTGCATCTATGTCTCCAAAAACAGAAGCAGACAAGAGGCATATGGATTCTATTCTGTATGCAAATGCAGTTGGAGCTCTGATGTATGCAATGTGGTTTGTACAAGGCCATATATCATGTTGTCAGCATGGTAAGCCAATATATGCACAACCCTGGTAAGGGATATTGGAAAGCAGTAAGATGGATTTTACGGTACATTCATGGAACTGTGGATATTGGCTTGAAATTCTAGAAGACGAGATGAATGTCAATCGTCTAGTCGGATACATCGATCTAGACTATGTTGGTGATTTAGACAAGCGTCGATCAAAGGCTGGTTCCGTGTTTACCATGGCGGGGAGGACCGATGGTGGAGATCAACGCTACAATCAACAATTGGTTTGTCTACCACAACGGTAGAGTATATGGAAATCACGGAAGCATTTAAGTAAGACATTTGGCTCCATAATTTGGTGAAGGACTTAGGGATTCGTCAAGAGAATATTGAAATTTTCTGTGACAGTCAAAGTGCCATATATCTGGAAAAGAATCAAGTCCATCATGGTCGCACCAAGCACATCGACGTTCGATACCACTTTGTTCAGGAAATATTAGAAGAAGGGACATTCTACTACTGAAGATCGACCTGCAGACAATCCTGCAGATATGTTGACAAGGGTGGTTACGAAGATCAAGTTCCAACACGGCTTGGACTTGGTCAATATTTCCAGTGACAGCGCCTAAGGCGCAAATGGAAGCAACATTTTTCCAGTGGGGAAAAGTTCTCCAAGGTGGAGATTGTTGGAGTGGTGGCTCATTTCAAGAATGTGTTGTTAGCTGTTCAAAAGGTGGCTAACTGTTCAAATGATGGCTGCTGAAAAAAATATCCATGGCTACTGGGCTTACGAAAGAAAAATATAACACCATCTTCTCCTATATAAACCACCCAAATCATCATTGTGAAAGCCTCCCATTTTCAGCTAAGTATTAGCTTCATTACAAAGTGAGGATCCTGAGAGATAAATTTGTGTGTGTAAATTTTCTCTAATCTGAAATTGATGTTTCCGGTGGAGGTAGGCTAATTGTCGAATCATGTTAAATTTGTGTTCTTGTTTTCCATTTATATTCCGTTGTGCTCTACTTTTCGTTTCGGGTGATTCCGCACAACAAGATGCTCCTTTTCCCACTATTAATCGGATAGAATCGATCTCTTACCAGCATGCATAGGACCTCTTTTAATTCCTTTCACCTATCTTAGTTGCCTATTATGATGGAAAAGCTAAGGCATCTTACTTTAGTAATACCATTCATAAATTTGAGATGAAACTTCAAAGATGGTATTTAAAGTTGTTTTCTCAATGAGGGGGAGTTATTATAATTAAACATGCGTTAACATTTATTCCCGATTAATGTGATTGCTGCTATGAAGTTACACGTTTCAGTTCTGAACAAATTGGAGCATATAATGTCTAGTTGGTTTCTAATACAGGTAAGAAGAAAAAGATTTGGAAGAAAGTGAATGGTCTAGGAATAAAATGTATAAAGATCGTTCACGCAAGCTTCACTTGAAAACTATGGTGGAAGTTGAGACAAGGGTGACGGAGTTCAAATTAGCCTTGGCCACGTGTCATCCACAAATAACTATGTAATAAATGAGAAAAGAAATACTGAGCAATTAAGGGTCAGGAGCCCTAGCTAATGCCCAATTGTGAGACATTTATCCCTAGGAGGGAGCTCGGTCTAGACTGCTTAATACACCCCCGAGCCCACCACAGGTCGGTTAGGGCATAACGGAGTGCGGCCAACGCAGCTCGGACCATGGCGTCATCAGGAACTCTCCGTAGGTCAGATAGAGATAACCACGGTTTTATCCCATGTGGGTGGTTTAAGTAAATATGGAAAATATCCTCCCATTATGATTCTGATTCAAATTATTGGGTATATTAAAAATATCCCGGAAATCACGGGATAGAGGCGTAAATCAAGCCCCCGGTGGTTACAGGTGAGAATCCTCGAAGGACACGACACCGCCATAACCTAGGGCACAAGTGTTCCCTATATAAACGTTTTTAGAATTACGGCAGACTTGATTCCTTAATAATCCCAGGATACGTAGGAAACTTGAGAAAGGCATTCTCAGGCTCAGTCTAAATCATTAACAAACACCCCCTGTTTCATTTTTCATTGGTTTTTGGATCTTGAATATTGTCTCTAGATTAAATCGGCCCGGATGATTACTTTGACGGTATCCATCATCGTCAAAGGGCATGTGTTATGGACTTCTAAAGCCATGGCTAGTAGTTATCCATTGTATAAACTCATTGCTTGGAACATGGTTTCTACGGTGCAAGATTGTATGGACAATCAGACTAGATATATCGGGGCTCCTTTTCATTTATGGACATGGTTACCTAATAGTTCTGGGAAGTTTCTATTGCTTTTGCATATAAGCTACTTGTTAGAAACAGGACCGCCAGGGATCAAAACGGATTGCAATAATAAAAAAAGCATAATGTAATGGTGACTTAAACTATGCTACTGAGTCTGGTTTTGGAAACATGTTTTGGTCGGCAATGTATAAAGCATCTGCTGAAGTCTGGTGTTCAACCAGGGCAAGTTCGAAGCAGGTTGATCGACCAACGATGGCAAGCCTCATCAAGACAAGTCTGTTGAGCCTCGGCGAGACTTGGGAACACGTCTTTGCATGTTTATTCGGGTTTTATCTAAGTTACTTAGGGTATTTCACCATTTCTTGGGTTGGCTGTTTAGTCGGTTAGGGTTGGATTCCCAAGGCTATAAATACCATCTGTATTTATCGTAACTTAATGTAACTTTCTGGTGATAATAAAATATCCTCGTTTGTCCTTGGGTTAGTCGACACATTGCCGGAAACCACGTTAAATCTGTGTTCTTCTTGTTTCTGTGTTTGTTTACTTGTTATTCTTTTATCTTTACTCACAATCACCATCACTTCTTGATCGATCCATAATAACAAACTGGTATCAAAGCGTCCAGGTTCAACAAGAAATCTGTTTATCTGTTGTAAGCAAGTTAGATTGGCACTAAGGTCATTATTGACGCTAGGATTTGGGATATACGCAAGCTTTTCTGGTGAGAAAGATGTCTGCTTTAAATGTTAAGATTGATAAGTTTACAGGAAGGAACAATTTTAGTCTGTGGCAGATCAAGATGTGTGCTTTGTTGAAGCAGCAGGGATTATGGGGCCCCTTGTCTAAATCAACAGAAGGAAGTGCTGCTGAGAGAGCCAGTCTGTAAGAGAAAGCACATTCAACAATTATGTTGTGCTTGTCAGATGATATTATCACAGATGTTGATGAGGAGGACACTGCTGAGAAGTTGTGGGCCAAACTTGAGAGTCTGTATATGACTAAGTCATTAACCAACAAGTCGTTGTTGAAACATCATCTGCTTAGTTTAAGGATGCATGAGGTACTCACCGAGGATCATCTAGACCAAATGAACACAATATTGCTTGATTTAAGGAATATTGATGTGAAGATTAAAGATGAGGATGCTGCATTGATTCTACTTGTGTCATTTCCAGCATCATATGAGAACTTTGTGCAGTCATTTATTGTTGGGAAGGACTCAGTATCATTGGAGGATGTAAGATCATCACTCCATGCTCGAGAGTTACGCCATAAGGCATCTGGATATGGGACAGATAGTCAGTCTGCTGGGTTGGTGGCCAGTGGAGTCAGTAGGGGGCCAGGCAATTTTGGAAAGAAGAAATTAAGAAGAATTCCAAGGGTCCTAAAGCTAAGGATATCTGTAATTACTGCAAGGAGCAGGGACATTGGAAAAATGAATGTCCAAAGAAGAAAAAGCAGCAGGGTACTCAGCAGGGTACAATTGCTTTGGCAGAACATGACACCAACTCTGAAGAAGATCTGGCCTTAGCAGTTTCAGAGTCAGTATGGCACAGAGATGTGTGGATTCTGGACACTGGGGCATCTTATCATGTGTGTCCAAACAAGGAGTGGTTTTCAACCTATCAGCAGGTTGATGGAGGTCATATTACTATGGCCAACAACAAGGTCTGCAAAATAGTTGGGATTGGATCAATCCAACTTAGGACACATGATGGTAAATTCTGCACATTGAATAAGGTTAGGCATGTTCCATAAATGACCATGAATTTGATATCATTTAGTCTACTGGACAGCAAAAGGTCCAAGTTCAGGGGTAAAAATAGAGTGGTGAATGTCTATAAGGGTTCGAGTGTGATTCTGAAGGGTATCTGGCAGGGACATTGTACATACTGCAAGTGGTCTATCAGACGTTACTGCTTCTTTGTTGCATCATCGAGAGTTCACCATCCACAGATTGACTAAGTTGTGGCATATGAGATTAGGTCATATGGGTGAAAGGGGGGATGCAAATTCTGTCTAAGTTTGATCTACTTGGGGGACATAAGGTCAAGGAGCTGGAATTTTTTGAACACTTTGTGTTTGGGAAGCTACATATGAGCAAGTTCCCAAAAGCAATTCACATCACAAAAGGGACACTTGATTATGTCCATTCTGATTGTTGGAGACCTTCAAGGGTGGAGTCATTGGGTGGTCACAGGTATTTTGTGTCTTTTATAGATGATTATTCAAGGATGGTTTGGGTAATTATGATGAAACACAAGAATGAAGCATTCAAGAACTTCAGGCAGTGGAAGGCTTTGGTTGAAAATCAGACAGGGAGGAAGATCAAGAGACTTAGAACTGATAATGGACTAGAATTCTGTTGGTCTGAGTTTGATGAATTTTGCAAGAATGAAGGCATTTCTAGGTACCATACTGTAAGAGATACTCCACAGCAGAATGGTGTTGCAGAAAGAATGAATCAAACTCTTCTGGAGAGGGCAAGGTGCATGCTCTCTAATTCTGGTCTAGCAAGGAGATTTTGGGGAGGTCACAAGACACCCTGCTACTTAATCAATAGGGGGCCTCACACTGGGATCAAACTTAAAACACCACTTGAAGTTTGGTCAGGAAAGTCAGCAGACTACTCTGGACTTAGGGTTTTTGGAAGCACTGTCTACTACCATGTCAGTGAGGGTAAATTAGAGCCTAGGGCCAAGAAGGGTGTGTTTGTTGGATATGGAGATGGTGTTAAGGGGTATAGAATCTGGTCATCAGCTGAAAATAGGGTTATACTCAGCAGGAGTGTAGTCTTTGATGAAAACTCTATGCTTAACTCATCTGTGAGAGCCACATCTGAATCTTAAATTGGATCTGAGACTGGGAAGGTTGACAAACAGGTGGAGCTTCAATCAGAACCTGTTGGATTAAAAGAGTCAGCAGAGGATAGTCAACGATCGAAGAAATCGAGCAGGATCCAAGCCAGTCTGCTAAACAAGGGTCAGTAGAGACTCAAACTGTTGATGTTGGTCAGCAGGGTATAGCTCTCAGCAGAGCTAGGAGGACCAATATCAGACCTCCAAGAAGATATGGGTTTGAGGAGGATATGGTTGGATATGCACTACAGGTAGCTGAAGAAGTAGATGGTTTTGAACCTAACACTTACAGGGAAGCTATGACATGTTTTGAGGCCTCCCAATGGCTTATTGCTATGGGAGAAGAAATGGAGTCACTTCAGAAGAATGAGACTTGGGATCTGGTCAAACAACCACAAGACATGAGGGTGGTAACTTGCAAATGGATATTCAAGAAAAAGGAAGGAATGACATCCGCTGAGGGTTTTAGATATAAGGCACGTTTGGTTACTAGGAGGTTCAGTCAAAAAGAGGGGGTAGACTATGAAGAAATATTTTCTTCAGTGGTCAGACACACTTCCATCAGGGTGCTGTTAGCAATAGTGGCACATCAGAATCTTGAACTTGAGCAATTCAATGTGAAGACAACCTTTCTACATAGAGATGTAGATAAGGAGATTTATATGACTCAGCCAGAGAGTTTCCAATTTCTTGGCAAAGAAGGATATGTGTGCAAGTTGAAGAAGTCCTTATATGGACTTAAGCAGGCTCCAAGGAAGTGGTATAAGAAGTTTGACAGCTATATGATTCAGCAGGGTCATAGCAGGGGTCCATATGATTGATGTGTTTATCACAACAAGTTGAAGGATGGGTTAGTCATCTATCCGGTGTTGTATGTAGATTATATGCAGATAGCTGCTGCAAACAAGTGTGACATTCAAGATCTGAAGAATCTGCTCAAAGCTAAATTTGAGATGAAGGATTTGGGGAATGCAAAAAAAATTTGGGGATGGAGATCTATAGAAATAGGAATCAGGGGAAGCTATTCTTGTCTCAGCAGGGGTATATTGAAAATGTACTATCCAAGTGTGGCATGTTGTTGTGTGATTTTCACTTTAATCACTAAATCCTACCGCAAGCGCACGGCTTATCGAGTAGTACTTAGGATGTCGATCCCACAGGGACTTAGGACAATCACCGAATAGTTATTAACTTATATTAGCTATACTAACCAAACTTTGGTGTTTTAAGATATAAAATAACTAAAAACTAAGGTCCTATTTAAAACTCAACACAAGTCCAAGAAAATGCTAGAAATCAAGTTGGAAGAACTTCTAGGACGTCGGATTACCACGGTAACGAACAAATGACTTTTACAACGACCTTTCCATTTATTATGAATTTTTACTTATGTTGACGAATAATCAAAAGTGACTAACAATATTCTTTCGAACTACTATTAATCGTGCCTAAATTAATATTAAATCCGATTTCTCTCTCATTAAATTAATCTAGACCCATTAAACATCATTATTCATAATGTCACAAGATATTTCAATTAACTTTCGCTATCATGAATTTTCTTGATTGAAATTAGGGTTCTAACCTATCAATTAAATTTCACCTTTCAGTCCATCACCTAATTGATAATAAATTCTTCATATAAACCTATGGAAATTCGTCTTTCGATCCATCAATCCATAAATTCATACGAAATAGTGCACTAAAATCAACACAAAAGCATATCGATTCATAGTAAAAGGAAAGATCGAATCTTTAACTCATATATTCATTTACCGGGCTCTCCTAATCCTAGAAAATTAAATCTACTCGCGCATAGTCAAAGAGATCACAAAAATCATGGATTTAAGCATTGTGAAACGCAAAAATAAAATTAAAGGAAGAAAATTAAGAGAAAGGAAATAGAATTGTCTCACAAATAGCATAAAACCAAGAAATTCACGATCTGTTCTTCGTTCTTGAGCCCTAAGCAAAATCTTGTTCTTCCAATAATTGGGAGAAAAATAGTAGATGGAATGGGAATTGAAGACCACGCCTCCAAATCTGAATATGGCGTGTCTATTGATTTTCACGACTTAGGGGAGTATAAAAGGGATAATTACATCATAAATATAAGTTTCCATAATTAATTTAATCAAGAAAATCTCTAAAATCAAATATCTATCAATCTTGGACTCTTCTAGTGTGTGGGCTCCTCTTTTGCATTGAAAATCATGCCATTATGCTAGAAATCACGTTGGGAAAGTTTCCACCAATCAGAACATTTCGTTGGCCAGGATCAGATTTCTGGAAACTGTCACACCCTGGGTGTGACAGAGGCTGGTTTTTGAGTTCTTCCATTTTAGCTCTGTTTTTGGGCCTTTTTCTTCTAATCTCGAACAATGCTGCAATAATTCAAACATGCACAGTAATCTAGCCCAAAAAGGATAAAAACATTGCAAAATAACAACATACGACACCAAATTGAGTCCAAAACATCTAGAATTATTTGCTTAAACTTATCACTCCCCCAAGCTTAAGACTTTGCTTGTCCCCAAGCAAACAAAAAGACTCAAGACGAGACGGACTAAGAAGATCACACATGACATAGCAATAGACAAATATGTACAACACACGAGCATTAATAAAGTTCATCCCGGCATTCAAAACACATGATATAGACTAACTAATCCTTTTCTATCATGTTATGAGCAAAAGTGAACAAAAAATTGTCAATGGGAAATAACATAGACCAAGCAAATAGACCCTCACGGGATATATCACTCAACGCTCAATGTTTGTGAGGTGACTAGACTCTCAAGCTCATTCCATTGAAAATGGCCTACTATATGCTTGTATATCGTCTTATATCAATCACCAAGGCATTGTGCAACACATAAATCATAAGGTCTTTGGGAAAAAGGACGGTAAGTGAGAATAGCCCAAGTAGGAAAAAAAATGGTGATAAGTGTAGGAAAAGGTAT
This sequence comes from Gentiana macrophylla, assembly GCA_026214975.1. NCBI lineage: Eukaryota > Viridiplantae > Streptophyta > Magnoliopsida > Gentianales > Gentianaceae > Gentiana > Gentiana macrophylla. Next base: position 22,321,774 of record CM047814.1, read on the forward strand.
AAGAGATGGCAAAAACCATTAGAACTAGCGAAACACCTTACTATCAAGCTTCAACGTCATACAAGAGCAAGGGGGCCCTACAATTTATTTCCAAACAAAAGATAATACAATGGATAAATTCTCTACTTTAGGAGAATAATGATACAACTCCCATTTTACTACTAACAAATAAAACAAACAAGACTGAGGAGGTTTTTTTTTTCTTGAGTGCCTCATTTATTTATTTATTTTTCATTTTCATTTTTCTATTTTTCATCATTTTTTTTCAAACTAAGAAACAGACAAATAGTACCAACATGGATTTCCCCCAAGCTTGATCCTTACATACTAAGTACAAGGAATTTGATAGCCACGTGCTCCAATTACTTCTAAGGTTGGGTGAAAGGAATTGGGCTACCTCTTTTTCGGATTGTTCAATGTATGGTGTAGTGGAAGTAAGGTAGAAAGGAAAAATGGGTATAATAAAGATCAAGGCTTAAAAGATATATAGTGTATAGTGTGGTGAAAGGTAGAAACGAATGCCTCAATCATTTCTACGTGTTTACGCATGCCAAAGTAACATCAACAAAACTCAACACAAGTTTTAAAGGAACAGATCCAAAGAACATAAAATACGCACAAATTTAGGGTGAGACTGAAGTGGTCAGTCATATGGCTGGAACAATATCTCACCGGGTCAATTTTGTCTATTCACTCGGACTCTATTGTTTCCTAAAGAAAATAATAGCACTTTAAACATGATAGTCTAAGAAGGATTTCTCACTCCATGTCATGCATTTCTCTTGTCAGAACAAACTATATCAATTTTCATGCATTGCAAATCTCATCTAAAGTAGCTATGTGTGATCATCAAAACCATCAAAACAAAACGACACTACTGACTCTCAACTGACAATGACTAAGACTCTAAACTGCATAAGAGAAAGACTTGCACAAATGTCACTCCCCCCACACTTAAAGGTTGCATTGTCCCCAATGTAATTAAATTAAAACAGTGGAGGGTAAAAAGAAAACTCACAAGATGCAATGGGCGGGCTCCTTGTGTGCATATCATCACGCTCTGAACGTCGTGGTCTTGAAGAGTCTTCTGTTAGCCCTTAATCGGAGCTCCGACGAAGTCACAAGAATTGTGTAGTGGTTCTCTCCTTGGTGGCTTGATGTTAGGAGTAATGCCATAAAAATTCTTAGCTTTCCCCATGATAAAGAAGAAGTGGAGTGGAGGTGTAAAGGTGGAAGAGGAAGATGGTAAAAGAAAAGAAAGAAAAAAATGGAAAGAAAAAAAGGGAAAGAAAGAAATATTTTTGTTTGTTTGTGTTTTTATTAATTTTTATTTTTTTAAGTAAAAGTGATAAAAAAAAAAACCAGCCACCATCACACCTAAGGTGTGACAGCTAAAATTTTTTTTAATGAGAAAAAGGTGTGTGTCACACCCTGGGTGTGACACTAACTGGTTTATGTCTCCATAATTTCTCCTCTTCTCCATCATAGTGATGATCATCGTCACACCCTCGGTGTGACAAAATCTGATTTATGGCCAAGAATTTCTCCTTTTCGATACCACACTCATGGTCCTTAATCACGTCCTAGGCGTGATCACCACTTTCCAAAGCTCGTTTTCTCTGCATGCAATGACCTTCAAATACCACTCGTGCACATCTTTCTCTCTGCAAAACGGACACGGACGCAACCAAACCAAACCAAAACAAAACAAACCAAGACCAAAGGACCGAGAAGACAACTATCTTCTTTTATTTATTCATTAAACAAGAAAAAAGAAAGGAAAAAAACACATTCTGAATTTATAGTCTTCAGTTGGACTATCTCTAAACATCATTCTCAAGGAGGACTAAACCAAACAAGGGCATCCCTCTGCATCTTTCTCCACATATCAAAGATATTAACAAGTATTTTCAGATATAGCATTGGGAGCCTATAATCATGTCTTCTTAAAAAGTGATTAATCAATTTCGCTCTAAAGAAAGAAGTGCCTCCTAACAATTTATTAATCTCTTTATCAATGCTCATGACAAATCTAAGAGGATTATGGACTATTAGAGGTGCAACATCTATATACTCGATATGCTCAACATTTATAAATTCAACATCACTATTCAAGGACGGATAACTGACATTATCAAATAAATTAGAATCAAGAACAATATTGTTACCACCCTTTTCATCCCCTTCTTGGCTCATCAATGTTGAATCCGGAATTATTGCACCATTATCTTCTGAAGATGGTTCGAATTTCCATGTGGCTTCACTCTTGTTAATTTGGAGGCCTAAACACTCAGCGGTCTTCGAGAAATCATCACCGAAAACATTTAGATCATGACAATGTGGGATCTCATAAGGATCACAGTTTTCATCCCCACGACTTTCAAGGTTGGCCTCCTGCTCTTGAATCACCAGCATCTCCATTTCCCTTTCATCTTCAAGAACATGGCGATTATGTGCAACCAATTCTCCCAAAGTCAGTTCCCTTTTTTCTGGAGCAGGACACAATAGGTGTGCCATTTCTCTAGAAAATTTCTCTCTGCTCTTTATAGATTTCTCTAACAAAATTTCAATGTTAGACTTGGGCTCTGAGTGAGGGAACACTTGTCGTTGCCAATTTCTTTGATCTTGACCCCACGGAGAATAAGAATAGTTACTCATCCCACCATTGTATGATGGTGCATAATTGTGGCTATATTGAAATTGATTCTCATAACTCGCACCATAATTGTCATAAGTATTCCACTGGTGGGATGAATAACCTTCATTGCACTGAGCTTCACAATTGTTTCCTCCACAATATGAACATCTCACATGAACCGGATTAAACCCATATCCATACATTCTCGCATTAGTTGATTGCTCATAAGCATCGAATCCAGAGAATAATGAATCCATCAAGCACTGCACTACTACTTTCTGCACAAGAAGAAAAAAAAAGAAAAATCAAAAGCAAAAAGGTCTCACTGTAGCAAGGTGCAGCTTGCTATGGTGAGAAAGTCTAGTCTAACGAAATTAACAACCGGCTCGATGTTGACACTCAAGTCCCCGGCAGCGGCGCCAGAAAACTTGTTGTGTGATTTTCACTTTAATCACTAAATCCTACCGCAAGCGCACGGCTTATCGAGTAGTACTTAGGATGTCGATCCCACAAGGATTTAGGACAATCACCGAATAGTTATTAACTTATATTAGCTAAACTAATCAAACTTTGGTGTTTTAAGATATAAAATAACTAAAAACTAAGGTCCTATTTAAAACTCAACACAAGTCCAAGAAAATGCTAGAAATCAAGTTGGAAGAACTTCTAGGACATCGGATTACCACGGTAACGAACAAATGACTTTTACAACGACCTTTCCATTTATTATGAATTTTTACTTATGTTGACGAAAAATCAAAAGTGACTAACAATATTCTTTCGAACTACTATTAATCGTGCCTAAATTAATATTTAATCCTATTTCTCTCTCATTAAATTAATCTAGACCCATTAAACATCATTATTCATAATGTCACAAGAAATTTCAATTAACTTTCGCTATCATGAATTTTCTTGATTGAAATTAGGGTTCTAACCTGTCAATTAAATTTCACCTTTCAGTCCATCACCTAATTGATAATAAATTCTTCATATAAACCTATGGAAATTCATCTTTCGATCCATCAATCCATAAATTCATATGAAATAGTGCACTAAAATCAACACAAAAGCATATCGATTCATAGTAATAGGAAAGATCGAATCTTTAACTCATATATTCATTTACCGGGCTCTCCTAATCCTAGAAAATTAAATCTACTCACGCATAGTCAAAGAGATCACAAAAATCATGGATTTAAGCATTGTGAAACGTAAAAATAAAATTAAAGGAAGAAAATTAAGAGAAAGGAAATAGAATTGTCTCACAAATAGCATAAAACCAAGAAATTCATGATCTGTTCTTCGTTCTTGAGCCCTAAGCAAAATCTTGTTCTTCCAAAAATTGGGAGAAAAATAGTAGATGGAATGGAAATTGAAGATCACGCCTCCAAATCTGAATATGGCGTGTCTATTGATTTTCACGACTTAGGGGAGTATAAAAGGGATAATTACATCATAAATATAAGTTTCCATAATTAATTTAATTAAGAAAATCTCTAAAATCAAATATCTATCAATCTTGGACTCTTCTAGTGTGTGGACTCCTCTTTTGCATTGAAAATCATGCCATTATGCTAGAAACCACGTTGGGAAAGTTTCCACCAATCAGAAAATTTCGTTGGCCAGGATCAGATTTCTTGAAACTGACACACCTTGGGTGTGACAGAGGCTGGTTTTTGAGTTCTTCCATTTTAGCTCTGTTTTTGGGCCTTTTTCTTCAAATCTCGAACAATGCTGCAATAATTCAAACATGCGTAGTAATCTAGCCCAAAAAGGATAAAAACATCGCAAAATAACAACATACGTCACCAAATTGAGTCCAAAACATCTAGAATTATTTGACATTTTAGGAACTTATCACATGTCAACATCCAAACCTATAGACACTCCAATGGCACCAAATCTACATCTGTCTGCTGTGTTTGCTCCATAGTCTGCTGAAGAGGAAGAATATATGTCTAAGGTTCCATATGCTAGTGCAGTAGGCAGTCTAATGTACGCCATGGTCTGTACTAGGCCTGATTTGGCTCAGGCAGTCAGTGTTGTCAGCAGGTTTATGGCTCAACCTGGAAAGGAAGACTGGAAAGCAGTAAAGAGGATATTCAGGTACCTTAGGGGTACATCAGATATGGACTCATTTATGGAGGTGATAATCAATGTTTTATCACAGGGTACTGTGATTCTGATTATGCTACTGATGTGGACAGTAGGAGGTCTATGACTGGGTATGCGTTTACTTTAGGTGATTCCGTGGTTAGTTGGAAGGCAACTTTACAGAGTACGGTGACATTATCTACTACTGAAGCAGAGTATATGGCACTGACAGAAGCAGCAAAGAAGGCAATCTGGTTAAAGGGGCTAGTCAATGATCTGAGTCTGCATCAAAATCAGACTAGATTTTATTGTGACAGTCTTAGTGCAATATGTTTGGCTAAGGATCAGGTTCATCATGAGAGAACCAAGCATATTGGTGTGAGGTACCATTTTCTGAGGAATGAGAGGAGGGTTAAAGTGGAAAATACTAGCACTGATGTGAATCCTGCTGATATGTTCACTAAACCAGTTCCAAGGAGCAAGTTTCAGTTATCTCTGGACTTGCTGAATATCCAAAGCTGTTAATTTGAATCTGGGAATACTCAGCTGAAGGTGGAGGTCTGCTGAGGTATTCAAATCTGAAGACAAAAAGGATTTCTGGCACTTGGTTGTGCATCTGGCACTTGGTTGTGCATCTGGTCAGTTTCCATGAAGTTGAAGTCAATGTGGAGATTTGTAATGGTGACAAAAACTATGCTACTGAGTCTGGTTTTGGAAACATGTTTTGGTCAGCAATGTATAAAGCATCTGCTGAAGTCTGGTGTTCAGCTAGGGGAAAGTTCAGCAGGGTTGATCAGCCTGCTGATGGCAAGCCTATTGAAGACAAGTTTGTTGAGCCTCAGCAGACTTGGGGAACACGTCTGCTGCATGTTTATTCGGGTTTTATATAAGTTACTTCTGGGGTATTTCAGTCATTTACTGGGTTGCTGTTTAGTTGGTTAGGGTTGGATTCCCAAGGCTATAAATACCATGTGTATTTATTGTAACTTAATGTAACTTTCTGGTGATAATAAAATATCCTCGTTTGTCCGTGGAGTAGTCGGCACATTGCCGGAAACCACATTAAATCTGTGTTCTTCTTGTTTCTGTGTTTGTTTACTTGTTATTCTTTTATCTTTACTCACAATCACCATCACTTTTTGATTGATCCGTAATAACACATAAGTCAAACAAGAACAATAACACAAGATTTAACGTGGTTTCCGGCAATATGCAAACTACTCCACGGGCAGAAAGACGAGAATATATTATCATTGGAGATTTTACAGACTCTGCAATTGCCTAAGGCTATTGCTCAAAGCTACTGCTGCTTCTACTGCAAATGTTCTAGAATTTAACAGACGTGTATTTATAGCCACAAAAAACTAGACCTAGTCGCCATAAAGACATACTAGCATAATGACTAAAATACCCAAGATGTGAACTCAGCTCAACTGACTCCACCAGACGTAACCAAACTGACATTTGCCCAAAGCTGACTCTTACCAAAGCTGACTCTTACCAAAGCTGACTCTTGCCAAAACTCACTTTTGCCAAAACTCACTTTGCTCAAAGCTGACGTAGCTCAGCTTAGTACTCAGTTTTGTATAAGATATCAAGTCACATTTCCTAACAAATCTCCACATTGACTTGAACTCTCATTCAAACATATATATAACCAGATGTACTGTACCAGATGCATTTGTCAATGCTAGATGTACTGTACCAGATTCCTCCATTTTTCTTCAGACTTGATTGAGTTGAGAACAGTTGTGATCAAGGAATTGATCACCAGCCAAGATATGATTACCAGATTCAGATGTAATCACCTCAGTTGAGCACACTCAGATGAGTTCTTCCGATTCAACTTCAACTAAACAGATTGCAGATTCAGATTCAGTTTCTTAGCTGACCAGATGTGAACACCACAGATTCCAAGTGAGACTTCTCCAGACGAGACTTAACTCCAGATGAGAACTCCACCTCAGACATGTTCACCAGATGCTTAGCTGACTTCACTCAGCCAAACATATCAGATTTGTCTTACTCAGCTGAGGCTTCCAGACACAGATCCATAACCAGCCCAGAGCCCCAGACATGTTCAACAGACTCAACAGACGCCACTCCGCTGAAAGATGGACTCAGCTGACTCTTCATTCGGCTAACTTCCCAGACTTGAACATTCCACTCTATGCAGCTGACTTTCACTCAGCTGGTACCAGATCAGCTGAGCCTTACTCAGCCAATCCCGTATTTTGGTTCCACTCAGATTCAGCTCTTGATTCTTTAGATTCAGATGCACAACTAAGTACAGATTAATGTTGACTGTTCTCAGCTGAGTTCTGCAAACTCAACTGAGTATGGACCTGAAGCTCCACCTGCTTTTCAACACTCCAGATTCAGATTCAGACCAGATTTTCATTAGGGTCTTTGGAATCACCCTTCTTGAATGTCTTCTTTTCAGGATTTCCATTCCCTTAGCAACTGCTACTAGCAAATAAACCAACAGCCCGATTGTTTGTACCTGTGCAAGCTGATTATGCCTTAGCTCTCGATTATGGAGAGATGCTCTGACATCCTCCAATGACACTGTGTCTCTTCCAACAACAAAAGACTGCACAAAATTCTCATATGATGCTGGCAGTGATACCAACAAAATTGGAGCTGCATCCTCATCTTCGATCTTAAGACCAATACTCTTCAAATCAAGCAATATTGTGTTCAGCTTTTCCAGATGATCTCTGAGAGGCATTCCTTCATGAATCTTTAAACTAAACAGACATTGCTTCATCAGAAACTTGTTGGTCAACGACTTTGTCATATACAGACTCTCAAGCTTCAGCCACAGACCTGCTGAATCATCTTCAACAACTTCAGTGATAACATCATCAGACAAGCACAACAAAATCATTGAATGTGCTTTCTCCTCCAGATTAGCCATCTCACCGTTTCCCGCATCCACCGCCTTTGACAACGGAGCCCAGAGCTCCAGTTTCTTCAACATAGCACGCATCTTGATTTTCCACAGATTGAAATTGTTCCTTCCTGTGAATTTATCAATCTCAACATTTAACCTAGACATCTTGATCTTGCCAAAGAACAATAAATTTTATCACAGAATCCTAGCACCGGTGAAGGTCTTGGTGAAGATAATTTTGTTCAAACATATGATTCCCATACAGAACCTCAGATTCTCTGATGATAACCTGGACGCTTTGATACCACTTGTTAAAAATAGGACCGTCAAGGATCAAAACGGATTGCAATGATCAAGAATAAATGAGAAAGCATAAATCAAACAAGAACAATAACACAAGATTTAATGTGGTTTCTGGCATTATGCCGACTACTCCACAGGCAGAAAGAAGAGAATATATTATCACTGGAGATTTTACAGACTCTACAATTGCCTAAGGCAATTGCTCAAAGCTACTACTGCTTCTACTGCAAATGTTCTAGGTTACAACATACATGTATTTATAGCCACAAAAAACTAGACCTAGCCGCCATAAAGACATACTAGCATAATGACAAAATACCCCAGATGTGAACTCAGCTCAACTGACTCCACCAGACGTAACCAAATTGACATTTGCCCAAGGCTCAGATTTGCCCAAAGCTGACTCTTGGAAAAACTGACTTTTGCCCAAAACTGACTCTTGCCAAAGCCGACTCTTGCCAAAGCTGACTCTTGCCAAAACTCACTTTTGCCAAAACTCACTTTGTTCCAAGTTGACTTTTCTCAGCTTAGTACTTAGCTCAGCTTAGTACTCAGCTTTGTATAAGAGGTCAAGTCACATTTTCTAACACTATTAAAGAAGATAAAGCCTACAAGATTTGAATTAAGTGAGTTATGGAAGCCATATATACCTCTCATAGTCTCTTTCTTTTATGGAGAATGCACAAATGTATGCTCTCTTTCCCTCAACAGATTCAAAATTTGGGTTTCAATGGTCGTTTCAAATATTCTTTTTGTGCTCCAAAAGATACTATGACACATGCTTTTTGGAGATGTTCTCAAGCCAGTAAATTGTGGCACCACTTTCTAAATCTCTTAAACTTTTGACCTAAATGTCAAACTTGGAAATATTTCGTTGAGGAATGAGTTGGAAGTAGCGCCCGAAAGACAATTTATGTAAATGTTTTTATAATTAATAAATGACAGATTTATTCTCATCTTATTACTTGCTTCGTGTTTATAAGTAATACACTACTGAAAACCCCTAAGTCTTATCATATGTAGCCATATAACTTAGTGTGTGTCACACGCGAGGATTAAGTTTATGGTGATACACTTAAATTGTTAGCCTGTGGTGAACTTAATCAAAGTATGGGGTCTATTGATTAAGCCACCATTAATGCGCCCAGAACACTTTATGGTGTGACCGTCTTATCCGGACCGTCGATATTGGTTATCTAAGTGGGGCATTTATATTTGATGTAGTCATATAGGACTGGACTGATTTAATTTGCATTTCTCATATAATTCCGTGATTGACTAATCTTATTAAATCACAAGATGATCATATATGGATTAACCTTAATCCTGAAGTGATTGCCGACGCCTGCTTGTTTCAAGATAGGGTTTTTTGTGTTCGTTAAGGCTTGCTAAGAGGCGCAGTCCGAATCACTTTCACGTTGGCACTATTCTGGAATGAGTGAGGAGTGTGTGTCTCACAGATATGGAATCCATTCCTTCTTACGGGAAGTAGAAAGACAATCCTCTTATTTGTTGATCCTAGAAACTAATCGATCGGCCGAGTTCGTATTGGTTATGAACTAATTGATCACTAGTGGGTTAATGGTAAATAAGGATAAGATGTAATGAATAAGGTTTACGGAAATATTCCCGCTTCGTTACGGATAGTCTATGGAGGGTTAGCCTGTATGTAATGATTATATCAATGGACACTTATTAACTCGACTTTCTGAGAATAAGTTATATCTATAATCGATAGAGTTCAGTTTCGGATTTATGGTGATGTAATTCCGGAATTAATAAGTTGAGTAGAAATGTTCTGTTGATGAATATTTTAATCAATTTATTGTAGCTACTGTTTATAGGTCCATGGTCCCCAGGTTGGCTTCTAACACGCGAGTGTTTTCTCGTTTTGTGGAACCTCGAGAATAAATAGTTGGTCTATTTAATGAATATGCGGATATTATTTATTCGGTAAATAATATGCAATATAGAAAAGACATTTTCTATTATCCCAAATGGCATAAAAAATGGCGCCATATTTTTTGGTTTTGGGAAAAGAAATTTTCTCCTAATTAATTATAATGTGGATAATATAATTATTTGTGTGTTAAATAATTATAAATAAGAAATTAGTTTTCTTATTGGATAAATATGAAATTTATTTTCCTATTGGATAAAGGTTTTATTTTCCTAAAAGGAAAAGATAAATTGGTGTGTAAAAGATAAGCAATCAAATTATTAGTTATTTTCCTATAAAAATAGAGTTTCTCCCAACACAAAATTGGAACATAATCCAACGCCATTTTTGAAGAAAAAAGGGACGCCACCCTTTTTGAATAAAAGAGAGAAATTTTGTTTTCTTGTCTTAGCCATTGGGAGAAGAAAAACTAGGGTTTTTCTTAACCATATTCGAGGAGGCTCTACTACAAGGATCGACGTCCACCAGTCGTCGTTTGGAGATACAATCCGGAAGATCACGGCTTCTCTTCTGTTTGGTAAATCTTTAACCTTCTTGTAGTTATATTAATTAATCATGTGAATTAAATCGTGGTAAAATCGCATGCAAATTTAATTCGTAGCTTCCGCTGTGCATGATCGAGTGTCTCGATCGGTGCTGTGAATCAGATATGACGATCCAATTATGGATCGGATCCGGATTCGGGTTTCTGTATATCCAACATGTGGTATCAGAGCCAAGTTAAAGCGATTTTGCAATCTTGATTGCATAATTAATTAATAAGGAGTGAAAGAAAATTGAATAAAATCTTTTATATGTTTATTATATATATGCGTGGTTGAATGTTCTTGGTTGACGAGATGGACTAGGGTTGGTACTTGTTTACCGTTAGATCTATTGTAAACCCAAATTTTTCTGGGTGTAGGAAATTATGTAATTTATTTGTTGTAATTTAATTTCTAGTAGTTAAATTTATATTCAAATCGGCGCTAGTGTTGTATTTAAATAATTTTCGAAGACCATCATCACAATAACGGCGGCGGCGCAGTGGTGAAGATCTGTTACAGCAATCAGTAGGTCAAGGGTTTGAATCACCCTTGACACGTTTTTATCCAAGTTTGTCCAGAAGAATTGATTTTTGAAAGACGGAGGCGCAGTGGTGAAGATCTGTTACAACAACCGGTAGGTCAAGGGTTTGAATCACCCTTGACACGTTTTTATTCAAGTTTTTCCAGAAAAATTGATTTTTGAAAAAGAAAGGGTTGCAGCTGGGGGGAATTGACCCCGCGTCCAACAACTAGGAGAAGAGGCGTCTCACCAACTCGGCTGGAGCTTGTTTGTTCAAGAATCAGATTAGAAAAATAATATACAGAGCGGAGGACGAATTGTTTAGAGATTAGAAAATCTTTTAAACATAGGGTTTATTTATTTATTTAATTTTAATTTTATAGATTAGATACGGGGGTACCAACGATCCATCTCAGTGGTTTATTTTTCGCATTTATTTTCTCTTGTGATTATTTATGTGATATAACCATGACATGCATCATATTCATGAATCCACTCCTAGCATATGCATACATGTAGAAAATTAATTTTGTCATTAATTAGACATGTATGGAAACGATAATTCATTTAGATTAACAATAAATTAAATTAATTAAAGCAAACGGAATTTTATCGGGATATAAAATTCACATGATAAAAATAAAATTTACTCGGTGAATTTGTGTTTGGGATCTAAAATCCTTCGGGGATTTAATTATGTAGTGGCTACATAAAAGAATTTTAATAATCGAAAATTTGGAAAATCGTGAAAAGTTGGACACCGATAAGTTGGTGATTGCTTTTAGTGATTTATTATTTTCGGATTATTGAAAAAAATTTCTAGGATCCTAAAATTTTTACCATGACATGATTAGGACTTTAAAATTCTTTGGTGAATTTTAGTTGTGTAGTGTCTACACAAGAAATTATTAAATATTCGAAGAATTGGAAAATCATGAATATAGTGTCACTAGTTAGACGGTATTTGGAACCGATAAACTAGTGGGATCTTTAAATTTTGTGATTTATTGTTTTCCGATTTTATGGGAACTAATAAGTCCTAATGTATTAGGATTATAAAATTCTTGGTGAATTTTATTTGTGTAGTGTCTACACAAAGGAATTTTAATCCATAAAAATTGGAAGATCGTGAATATAGTGACACCAGTTAGACGATATTTGGAACCGATAAACTAGTGGGAGGATTAAATTAAATATTCATGATCTGTTGTTTTTTGAATTATTAGAAAATTCTAAAATCCTAATGAGACTACCTAATTTTCAAAAAAACGAGTGGGAGCGGGGAAGGTGACAACCAACCCCACGGCCTCTACTGTTGACACAAGCATGTGAGAGAATGGTGACGCCTCGTGCCGCTTTGATTTTGGCCCCCTACGGATGGCCTTCACCGCTATCAAAATTCAAGGCTTGGTTTCCGAAAGGATAGGATTTTGAGTACTCGTCGGGTCACCGACCTACCTACGGCGCATACTCGGGCGTGCCAAAATCTAAAACAAGATGAGTCACACTCACAAGGATATTTTTGGAAATATCTTGGCTGAAAAAAGAAGGTAATCAACAATTAAATAGGAGATGTTCGATTCTTAAATGGTTTAATTGTTGAGAGAGATTGTCTCAATTTAATCGTCACCTCTTTGACCTACCATACGGCGGCACTGAGGTGTGAGATTAAATTATTGGAATGGTAGGATAAACTACATGCATGACATCACGTTTATAATTCCTAAAATCATTATAAGTTGTGGTGTATGATTTGATTTATATTTCTGTCATAATTTATTTTTCAACTACATATAATTTCAAGGTAACTAAACTGCTAAAATGATTATAATTGACTAATGATGACTTCGTGTAAGTGGAAAAGTAACGAGAACGTTGAACTCAATAATCGAGAATGCAACTTAATTTTTTGGAAGAGGATGTTCCTCTTGAGCCTTCAAGCTTTAGTGACATTGATAAGTATGTCACTGTTGTCACTCGGTTTGAACGGGAGACAAATTAAAATTAGTTCAAAGATGACGAGAATGATTTGGCATCAATCTCACTGGACATCCCACAGTTCACGAGTAGTGTCTACTCAAATGAACTGCTAGTTCACGGCCATTCCTTTAAAGAATTCCAAGAATGGGAAAGAACAGGATTTTCTGTGATTGCAATTGCACTTGTGTTGTCACACATTATAGGAATTTCTCTTTCTTCAATTCCATAATCCCTTAACTGTTGTCTCAACTAAAGTATTTGTGCACAAGAACTTCCAAGACAATATATTCAAATTTTTCAAGGTGGAAGTTGATATAGAATCTGCTTTCTTCTTGAACCAGAAACCATCTATTTCCCATCAACCTGACGAGTTCTGTGGTGCTTTTTCTATCAATCTTGCAACCAGCATAATCAGAATCTGAGTAAGATATAACCTTGAAACTTCCATCTTTTGAGTACCATATCCCTACATCCAAAGTTTCTTTTAGATATTTGAGAATCCATTTGACTGCAGCTAAATGACTTTCCTTAGGTTTTGATTGAAATCTTGCACAAACACCTACATCAAAGGATATTTCAGGTCTGCTGGTAGTAAGGTACAGCAGACTGCCTATCATCCTTCTGTATAAGGTCTGATCAACATCTTTGCCTTCTTTGTCTTCATCCAACCTAATGTTTGTACTCATAGGAGTTGATACCTTGGTGCTGTTTTCCATACCAAATTTCTTCAGTAGCTCCTTGGTATACTTGGTTTGATGAATGAATATTCCATCTTTCATTTGTTTGACTTGTAAACCCAAGAAATAGTACATTTCTCCCATCATACTCATTTGGAATTTACTTTTCATCAGATTACCAAAATTTTCACATAGTGATTCATTTTCAGAACACAAATTATGTCATAAACATAAATCTGTACCAGCAGGGTGCTGTCTCCTTCATTGATTCTGAAAAGAGTCTTGTCAATGGTACCTTTGGTAAAACCATTGTCCACCAGGAATTGAGATAGAGTCTCATACCATGCTCTTGGGGATTGTTTCAAACCATAAAGTGCTTTATTAAGTCTGTACACTTTATCTTCTTGATCTTTAACTTCAAAACCAGGAGGTTGCTGAACATAGACCTCATCTTCAAGAATGCCATTCAAAAATGCACTTTTGACATCCATCTGATATACTTTGAAGTTTTTATAAGCAACATATGCCAAGAATAATCTGATAGCTTCCAATCTTGCAACAGGGGCATATGTCTCATCAAAATATATTCCTTCTGCTTGAGAATAGCCTTTTGCTACTAGCCTGGCCTTATTTCTCACAATGGTACCAGATTCATCCAATTTGTTTCAATATACCCATTTTGTACCAATTATATTTGCATGATTAGGCCTTTCAACTAGTGTCCAAACTTGATTTCTTTCAAACTCATTCAGTTCTTCTTGCATAGAAATTATCCAATCTAGATCTACTATTGCTTCTTCAATAATTTTAGGTTCCATTTGAGATAGAAAACAAGTAAACATTGCTTCTAATTGTCTTCTAGTCCTTACACCTTGCTGTATATTGCCAATAACTTGCTCAGCAGGGTGATCCCTTAACCATTGTGGATTTTGGTTAGATTGATTCTCAGGAACATCATCTTCAGTAGGGTCTGTTGTAGCTTCAGGAGGGGGTTCAGCAGATCCTTGAACTGCCTCAGTTGTTGCATCAGTAGTCAATGTTCTAAAAATCGCTAGGCGAAGACGACGCGCTACAGGGGCGCCTAGGGCCCAGGGCGCCCAGGCGCTTTTAGGGTTTTTAGGGGTTTTTAGGGTTTTAAGGGGGTTTTAGGGTTTTTACGGGGTTTTAGGGTTTTACGCGGGTTTTTAGGGTTTTAAGGGGGTTTAGGGTTTTATGCCTCTTTCTTGTCTAACACTTGGGAAAACTTAGATGTTCGCCTGATGAAAGTCATGAAACCCTAATTGCCTAGAAGGACCTAAGAGGGCCTAGAAGGGCCTAGGAGCGCCTAGAAAGGCCTAGGGCGCCCGAAGAAGGCCTAGGGCGCCTAGAGGGCCCGAAGCGCCCGAAAAATCGCCCGGCACCCACTGTCGCCCCGGCCAGTCGCCCAGAGCCAGGCGAGGCATACCTGGTGCGCTAGGGCCTAAGCGAGTGCCTAAGCGGCGCGCCTGAATGCGATTTTAGAAACATTGTCAGTAGTATTATCAGCAGGGTGTTCAGCAGGAGCAGAGTCAGAGATCTCTAACTCATTAATCCTTTCCAAAACATCAACACATTCTGGATCAGTGACTTGTTGATTCTCAGCAGGTTTTGAATATTCATCTTT
The DNA here is from genome assembly GCA_026214975.1 of Gentiana macrophylla. Classification (NCBI taxonomy): domain Eukaryota; kingdom Viridiplantae; phylum Streptophyta; class Magnoliopsida; order Gentianales; family Gentianaceae; genus Gentiana; species Gentiana macrophylla. The sequence continues at coordinate 22,337,014 of CM047814.1, forward strand.
CATTCCAGTGAACTTAGGTTCATCAAATACAACATGTATTGTCTCTTCATGTTTCAGTGTCCTTTTATTCAGTACCTTGAATGCCTTGCTGATAGAAGAGTATCCCAAGAAAAATCCTTCATCTGATTTTTGTTGGAAGGTCTTCAATTGCTCCTTATGGTTTAAAATAAAACATTTGCTTCAGAATGGAAGGAAATAGGATATATTAGGTTTGCTTCCATTCCAAATCTCATAAGGTGTCTTCAACAGCTTCTTGTTCACTGAGGTTCTGTTTTGTGTATAGCATGTTGTATTTACTGCTTCAGCCCAATATCTTTCAGGTAATAATGCTTCACAAATCATTGTTCTTCCTGCTTCTTTTAAAGTCCTGTTTCTTCTTTCAAAGAACCCCATTTTGTTGAGGGTGTACCAAAGAAGCTGACTAGTTGATGTAGTACACCATTCGCTCACAATATTCTCTTATGACTTTATTGAGAAATTCAGTGACTTTGTCCGATCCGATCTTTACTATCACAAACTTTTCTCATTTTGCAATCTCTTCAAAAGTTCAGGCATCTTTTGAAGTGTTTCACTTTTCTTGTTCATGAATACCACCCAAGTGTATCTTGAATAATCATCCACAACTACTAAAGTGTACTTCTTTCCTGTTACACTTGTTGGTGTTACTGGTCCAAATAGATCCATGTGCATCAGCTCCAAAACTCTTTTAGTTGATTGCTTAGTTTTTGACTTGAAGCTTGATTTTGTTTGTTTACCTTCCTGACATGCATCACATATAGCATCCTTCTTGAATGTGATCTCAGGTAAACCAATTACCAGTTTCTTCTTCACCAACTGATTGATATCATCAAAGTTTAGATGATTCAACTTCTTATGCCATAACCAATTAAGTTCTGACTTGGTATGCACAATCAGGCATGTCTCTGGAACAGCAGTGGACCAGTCCACAATATACATGTTTTGTTGTCTTCTTCCAACCAACACAACTTGATCACCTCTTTCACTAATGACAATACAAGTGCCTTTGTCAAAAGTGACATTGTAACCCATGTCACAAAATTGTCCAAAGGCTCGATGAGGTTTGTAGTCGATCCTTCCACAAATGCAACATTCTTGATTGTTAATCCATTTCTCACAAGTGTGCCATATCCTCTTGTGTATCCAGGTGTATTTTTGTTGCCAAAATTCACTCTTGGACCATCCTTTGCCACATAATTTGACAAACAGTGTTTGTTCTTTGTCATATGTCTGGAACATCCACTGTCAAAGTACCAGACACCCTACAAAACAAAGTTAATGCATTTTAGGTACCCAAAACTGTTTGGGTCCATAATGGTCAGTGGTAAGCATGACCCTTGGCAAATTTCCATAAGGTCTTCTCTGAAAAGTGTCATGCTTTTGTTCATACATGTATTCTACACATCCATAAGGTCTAACATTTGGTTGTGTAGGATTCACATATGCTTTCTGGCCTTTTGGTATGTAATGCTGTTTGGAGTGATTTCTGTTGTTAGAATCACTAGCATAACCAATGGATTGCTGTCTGTTAGGAACAGCCATGTAATATGGAGTCTGCTAAGTCCTCTGCTGAGTCCATTGCTGAGGTTTTACCCTAGCATTATGGTTATATCTATTGTTTCTAGCAGTGGGGGCAGGAATATTCCAATCATCATCAGTAGGGAACAGTCTACCTTTCCCCCTGAGATAAGTATCCCTTAAATTATTGACATTTTTAGGTTTAGGATTCTTATCCTTGGAATATTTCTGATTTTTGCCTTTTTGTGGTCCAGCAGACTTGGTAGCAAGTCTGCTATCAGCAGGTCTAGAAAGTACAGCAGTCCTACTTTTAGATTTATTCCTTTTATTAGGTCTTTGTTGACCTTTTGACTTCGATTTTGCTTCCTTGAAGTTTTCTCAAGAGGGCTTCACGCCTCAAAGAACCCTTTTGGAGTTGAATCTTGTGCGGTACAAACTTAGGACCAGTGCAGTACTAGGTTCATAACCTTCTTGGATCCACTCTTATTGGTTTGTTGAGTTCCAAATCCAAGGCACTGTTCTATCACCATAAGGCTTTCTAGATTTGAATGCGGTGGAAGAACAAGATTGTTCAAATAGATTCAACAAACATCAATGTACAAAGAGCTTATCTTGATTCTCGTCCAACCTCCTTTTCCTTTCCTTTGAGAATTCTTAATTCACTTTTAACCTTTCAACTTCTATTTGAAGAGCCTCTTTTTCAAATTTTTCACAATCTCATAACCATATTGTATTATCCTCAGTTGATTGAGGATGGCATCCAAAGTTTCTTCATTGTCAGAATTTTTAGGATTTGAACCATAAGTTGATTCACAATCACTTCCAGCAGGTGTGTTTATAGATACATAATTATATACCTCCTCTGTTTCATCCATATTTGCCATTAAAGCATAATCATCCATATCGGAACAAGTGCGGTATCATCGATTCATTTCCTTTTACGATTCTACTTCATATCCTGACTCATCTTCAAAGAACCATAGCTTTCTTGCGGATCTTCTTTGTTGACTTTTTCTCTTGAAAGAGTCTAGACAATCGTGTCTAAAATGTCCAGGCTTCTTGCAATTGAAGCAAAGATAATCGAGTTCCTTTTTACTTTTAGTTCGGAGATGATCAGTTTGAATTGTCCTGGTTTCTTGCATTGATAGCACAAGTAATCATTGTCTTTCTTGGATTCTTCTTTCTTCTTTTCACTAAATTTCTTTGTGAAATTTCTTGGAGAACCCTTTCCAGTTTTCATCATTCTGATTTTCTTGCTCAGTAGGGCAATCTGCTCTTGCATCTCATCCAGTAGATCATCTTGAGCTCCTGATGTTTCTTCTTGATGTGTAGCAGCCAATGCAGTGGTATTTGGTTCTTCTTTTTCAGTCTCAGGTACAAGTTTCTTACTGAATTCATAGGCCTTAAGATCTGAAAACAATTTGAAGGTGTCCTCTTCATGTAAACTTCTCATTTCTTCTATTGCAGTCACATTCATCTCCCAAACTTCTTTTGCAGGTAATGCTTCTAAGATTTTTGAATTAATTTCCTCTTTTGAATATTTTACACTCAGTAGGGTGAGTTCATCCATGATGGCATTGAATCTTGATTCCATTTGTTCAATAGTTTCATTTGGTTTCATTTTGAACTCTTGGAACTTCTTCTTTGCCACACTGATTGTGTTCTTCTTGATTGCATCAGTGCCTTCACAGATTAATTGCAACTTATCCCAAAGTTCCTTTGCAGTCTTGAAATCCTTCACTTTCATATACATATTGCTATCCAAAGTTCTGTATATGATATCAATAGAAATATTGTTGAGGTTTGCTCTTTTTCTATCTTCAGCATTCCACTTTCTTTTTGGCTTTGGAATGTACCGTGTCTCATTTCCACTGTTACTGACTTGGTGATCTCTAGTGGTCCATCTGTCAGCACATCCATCATCTCATCATGTGTTGCAGCTAGGATAGCCTGCATACGACGTTTATACTCATCAAAACAATCTAAAGAACACATCAACATTGTTCTAGCATACTGGTTGTTATCCATGATGCAAAGCTTTGAAAATCAGAAACTTGAAAAAGTTTTCAAAGTATTTTCACAAGCACAACAAGTAGGATTACTTCAGAACAGAAGCACTGCTCCGATACCAATTGTTGGTCTCTTGAAAAGGCTTTGGTTAAGTTTAGAGGGGGTGTGAATAAACTTAACACTTAAAACTTTTGGAGTTAACAAACTCAAAGAACCAAAGAAACTCTTGACACTCGATGTCTGGCTTGATTGTTGATTTTACTGAATTTGTTGCGTAATGAATATATTCAAATTAAGCCTTATTACTTGTTGTTAAAATATGATACCAAGTATTAGATACTCAGTAGTGTAAGTGTGTGATTCAGTTGCTAGTTTCAGAAGGTTGATGTGCTAAATATACTAAGTGCAGAATTTAAATGCAGAAAGTAAGGCAATTTTTATAGTGGTTCCAGGTGGTGTAATCCTGTCAGTCCACTCTTCTCCTGTGATGTTGGAGGAAATTCACTAGAGATCTTTGAGGTAGCAGTTACAAAAATCCCTAAGTTGTTTGTCATTCACCAATAACTATGGCTTCACCAATAACTATGGCTTCACAAACTGAACACTTGGAACAGGTAGGATTGCTGCTCCAAAGTCTTACACTAGTCCTTGAAGGGTAGGATTGCCTCTTCACCAGCTCCACCACAAACAACAGTCCTTGACACCTTAAGACGCTTCACTGTCTCCAGCAGGTTTCTTGTAAAAGAAAGTTTGAATCAAGTAAATGATTCAGCTTTCAGCAGCTTGATCAGGATGATATGATCAGCAGCTTGAAGTCTTCAAATGTGTAAACTTGATGTAGCTTGATAACAGATTACACTTGAATAATTTTACTAGATCAATAGCTTTAAGTTCAGTAGGGTCAGCAGGGTGATTTCTTGATAAGAATTTTAAGCTCAAGATTATCTGTTGTTTTTCCTCAATTTTCATCCTTTGTATCTGAATTAGGAGTCCTCTATTTATAGGTAGGAATCTGTGTGACTTATGTTTGAAATTCAAACATAGCCGTTTCAGATTTGTCTCATCTTGACTTGCTTTCGTCCTCAGTACATAGTAATCGACCTTTGTCGATTGATTTTTGGCGAGTTTGATCATTCCACCCTTTGACTTATGTTTATTGGATAAACCTCTGATTCTTCCCAACGTCCCTTTAATCTTAGCCATTGGTTTGTTTGATAAAATCAGAAGTTGTTATCTGTCCTTATCCTTGTATTCTTCCAATGTAACCGTTGATTTAAATTGAAATATGTGTTCAGCAGGTTCTGTGAGTGTTAGTCTGCTGAAATACACATAAGTCAGCTGATTCAAAGTTGTTGTGTTTATAAAACACTGCAGTTGACTTTTCTAATATCTAAATTTTTATTATGAAGTTAGATTACACCATTTTGAATATAACTAAATTCCAGTCACCACTTAACAAATGGAATTTAGACCTTGAACACAAGGTATATGTAATCAGTTTAGGTCATCACAGACTTCCCTAAATTCTGATTCCATATCCTTGACTTTAAATATTAAGTTTGATCCCTTAGCCTTCAATAACTGAGTTTGAGCCCTCGACCTTCACCCTCAAGAGTTCCTAAACTAGTCTACTCGACTCGCCACCTATCTTACAGTGATGAGATCTGCAACGATGAAAGTCAGCTGACCAATTACAGTGCTTGTTTGATCAAACCTATACAAAGATCAAACTCTAATAAGCCTATACATTTGATCTAGACATCTTTTTGCCTTTGCTCTATAACAGCTAGTCTGGCACTCATCACTAAAACTCAAAAATAAGTCCAACAAGCTTGAACCCGTTTTGATCTTTGAGAATGTAAGTTCCCTTCTTGACCTCTCTCGCGAACTTATATGGACCCTCCCAATTCGCTGTTAGCTCGCCTTTGTTGGGCAGTAGAACCACGGCTTTCCTGTTTCGCAGAACAAAATCTCCAACTATAAACAAGTGGTCTCGGATTCGCCGGTCATGATGTCGCTTTGGAATCTTCTTATAATTGACTAATCTTAGATAAGTCACTATTCTCTTCTCTTCGTCCAGGTCAAGCTCGACTTTCCTATTGGCGAGGTTATCGATTAAGTTGTATTTGGTGACCCTGATGCTCGGGAGAGCCATTTCAATTGGTGTCATTGCCTCTGACACATATGTCAAACCAAATGGTGTTTCCCCAGTAGGAGTTTTAATTGTAGTATGGAGGGCCAAGAGAATGGCGGGTAACTCGTCAACCCATCCACCTGCCTTTTCACGTATACTTTTCTTTAACAATTTGATGATCTGCTTATTACCGGCCTTGGCTTGTCCATTTCCCTATAGGTATGCTACCGAAGACTGCCAATGCTTGACATTATGTTCCTTGAAGAAGGCCGAAAATTCATCTCTAAACCGAGGTCCGTGGTCCAATACCACTGCCCGTGGAATTCCAAATCTCTAAACCGAGGTCCGTGGTCCAATACCACTGGTCGTGCAAGAAGTATACTCATTTTTCGCTCCTATACTTGCCATAGGTTTTGCCTCTATCCACTTGGTGAAGTAATCCACGGCCACAATGACCAGTTTGCAGTTCCCATTTCCCGTTGGGAATGGGTCGATTAGGTCGATTCCTCACATATCGAAAGGCCACGCCGAGATGACGATGCTCTGCACGAATGGTGGTAACCTTGGTATATTCACATGTATTTGGCACTCTGGACATTCTCTCACAAATGTTTCCGAATCCCGTGTGATCGATGGCCAATAGTAACCTGTGGCTACAACTTTCAGTGCTAGAGAGCATGTTAGGAACATTATATTATGTTTTGATGATGGCCATACTAGCTGTTATAGCAAGCCTGAAATAAGTTAGAAATTCTCTGTATAAGTCTTTACTTAGAGTCTGGCATATTGTATAAGTTAAGTCAGACAAAGTATTGTACTAGTTGGTAGGACGGCAAAGTAAAGCAGACATTCGGCGAAGTGAGGCCACCAAGCACCAAGCAGAGAAGCAGTGAAGACTTAATGGTATGACTTATAACCAAGGAAGTCTGTGATGACCTTGGATAAGTCTAAGTATATTTCAAGTGATGAAATTCAATGTTCAAATATGGTGTACACTGATCTCACCCAAATCAATGATCAGTGAAGTACAAAGATTCTCCTTAAAACTGAAGTAATGAAGGAAACAGTGAATGGGCAGAGTAAACTAACTTTCGGCAAAGTGAAGGGAAAAATAGTGAAGGAAGATCTAAACGGCAAAGTCAGATAGATCACTCGACTGCTCAAAGAACGGCGAAGTAATCCTTATCAGAACAGAATTGAAATACGATGAAGACCCAAAGGATCATGCATTTAATGCACAATCAATAGAGGATCAATCAAGGACGGATTTTCTGCTATACATATGAAGAAAAATCCGATCACTGAAATCAAAGAGAATAAAATTAAGGGGGAATCAAGAATAAAATCAAGGATTATTCCCTTCATAAATATAGCCAACGGACGGAATTTCAAATAAATGATACTCAAGGCTATAAATAGAAGGCATTGACAGACAGATAAAACAACGATAAAAAAAGCAAAAAGAAGCAGAAACTCTATCAATTTGAAAAGCCTTCTCTCTAAACTTACAAGGATTTATCTAGAGATCAACTCAGACATCAGAACTACAATTTCATATTTATCACTGAGATTGATCAATCAAGTTTGTGAATCTCATTCACAATAAACTGAAGCAACTGAATCAGAAGGCACCTGAGAAGGAGTTGTGCTTGTGATAGCTGCTGAAGGAATTGATCTCAATGAAAGCGTTGAAAGAGACCGAATCGGCCGGCATATGCGATCAAGGAGTGATAGTCTTGTAGATTGCGAAGCTTGGGAAGCCAAGGACAATCATACTATTGTATCTGTAAAAACAATAGTGAATTCCTCCAATCATCACAGGAGAAGAGTGGATTACACCACCCTAAACCACTATAATCCTTGTGTCAATTTACTTTCTGCATTTTACTTTACTGCATTCATTTAAATTGCCACATTATAATCTATATTTGTGATTGTCCAAACTACTTTGAAACAACATAGTAAGAAGGGACTTATCCGCTGCCCAAAAGCTTTTAAAAACAAGAAAAGTTTTTGAAACTCCACTATAGTCATTCACCCCCCCCCCCCTCTGACTATAGTTTTACCCTTCTCTGGGACCAACAATTTGTATCGGAGCAGTGTTCCTAGTATCAGAACCTGTTCAGATCTAATTTCTGGTAACAAGGAGATCACATATTTTCAAAGTAGTTTTTAAATCTGATTTTTCTATTCATTCACATATAAACCTATTACTTGGGCTTATGGATTCCTCAAACTTTGTGTCAAAAGTACATGTTTTCAATGTTAATAATTTTGATGAATATAAAATAAGAATGTTGTCTCATCTTGCAGCAACTCATGAGGAGATGCTGGACATAATCAATGATGGACCAATCATGATCATGACTGTGGTATCCACAGGAGCAGATCAAGGAAAGGAGATAGACAAACCTAAGAAAGATTAGACCAAGGATGACAGGAGAAGAGCAAATCAAGACTTTGTTGCAAAAGATATGATTTTGAAGACTCTAGATAGCAACATGTTCATGAGAATCAAAGATTGCAAAACAGCAAAGGAAATGTGGGACAAGCTAGCTTTGATAAATGAAGGATCTGAAGCAGTTAAAGAAAACAAATTATCTGTTGCAAAACAGAAATTTGAAAATTTCAAAATGAAGACTGGTGAATCCATTGATCAAATGGACAACAGATTCTCTAGCATCATCAGTGAACTGCAACAGCTTGGACACACATATCCCCAGAAAGAAGTATGCTTAAAGATCTTGAGAGGCTTACCTGAAAGATGGAAGATCATAACATCGATGTCGGAGGAACAACAAACCTTGCAAGCAATCGACACTCGACACTCGATGTCTCAACTTAAGGCTCATGAATTGAATGAACGGTGAAGATGGTGCTCCGGCGAGAGACACAAAAAGCCATCAGACGACAGCACCCAGCAAACTAACACGAGTACTTGCGGGGAAGAAGAAAAGATAACATGTATGTGGTGGATGGAAAGCGACCAAAGGCGAGAAACATGTTTGTTTGTCAAAAACAAACAGTCAACTAGTTGGTTATGGCATAGAAGACTAAATCACCTGAATTTCAAGACCATCAACAAATTATCAAAGAACAAGTTAGTTGAAGGCCTGCCAGAGATCACATTCAAGAAAGAAAGTATATGTGATGCATGTCAGAAAGGGAAACAAATCAAAAGCTATTTCAAGTCAAAACCCTATCAATCAACAACAAGAATTCTACATCTGTTGCATATGGATCTGTTTGGACCAGTCACACCAGTAAGTGTAAGTGGTAAGAAATACACCCTGGTAGTGGTGGATGACTACTCAAAATACACCTGGACCATCTTCATGAACAAGAAGAAAGAAACACTCAAAAAGTCGCGGATTTGTTAAGAAGACTCCAAAATGAGAAAGAACTAAAATCATCAAGATCGAGATCGAGATAGAGGCCTTTGAATTTCTTAATGAAATTATCGGAACCTATTGTGAAGAAAATGAGTCTCGCATCAATTATCTGCAGCGAGAACCCCACAACAAAATGGTGTAGCGAAGAAAAGAAGCAGAACTCTCAAAGAAGCGATCGAGAACAATGATTGCAAAAGCATGCTTGCCAAAGAGATTTTGGGCTGAAGCAACAAACACAGCATGTCATACACAGAACAGATCAATCATCAACAAACATCATGGAAGGACTCCATATGAAATATGGAATTGTAGAAAACCTAATATCTCATATTTACATATGTTTGGATCAAAATGCTTTGTTTTGAACAGGAATCAGCTGCATGCCTTTGATGAAAAGGCTGATGAAGCAATCTTCATGGGATACTCAGACACCAGCAAAGCTTTCAGAGTACTCAACAACAGAACATCGGTGATTGAAGAATCAATACATGTAGTCTTTGATGAACCATATACAAATGGTGAAAGTCTTCAAGAACAAGAAGAAGAAGCAGCACAAAGACAAGTGTATATGAATACAACAGTACCAGCAACTATTCTGCATCACAATTTTGGAAATCAAGATGAGCCACAAGTCAATACAACATAAGAAGAACCAGAACTTGAAGCTCATACACAACATGAAATTACAGAAGCACCAAGTGAAGAACAACTTCAACCAGACCTAAATTGGCTAAGAGACCATCCTGAAGAACAAGTTATTGGAGATATTCACACAGGAGTAAGAACCAGAAGACAACTGTAACATATGCTAACATGCTTTCTATCACAAGTGGAACCCAAAACAATAGATGATGCATTTCAAGATGCAGATTGGATCACAGCTATGCAAGAAGAACTAAATGAATTTGAAAGGAATGAAGTCCGGGAACTTGTTGACGAGACCGAGATATAACCAACATCATTGGAACAAAATGGGTATTCGAAACAAGATGGATGAACAAGGAATTGTTGTCGAGAAACAAAGCAAGGCTAGTTGCAAAAGGCTATTCTCAAGCGTAAGAATATATTATGATGAAACATTTGCACCAAAGAGCAACACTGGAAGCAATTAGACTCTTTCTAGCTTTTGTCTTTTCACAAAGATTTCAAAGTCTATCAAATGGATGTCAAGAGTGCATTTACAATGGACTTTTGGAAGAAGAAGTATATGTGGAACAACCCCTGGTTTCCAACTCAAAGGAAAGGAAGACAAAGTATACAAACTAAAGAAAGCTCTTTATGGACTCAAACAGCACACTAGAGCCTGGTATGAAACACTATCACAATTTACGATCAAGAATGGATTCAACAAGGGAACTACAGATAAGACTCTATTCAAACTAGAAAGGAACAAGCACATTGCTAGTATAAATCTATGTTGATGATATCATCTTTGGATCTGAGGATGAAAAGCTATGTGAGAAATTTGCAAATCTGATGAAGAGCAAATTTCAGATGAGCATGATGGGAGAACTGAACTATTTTCTTGGCCTTCAAGTAAAGCAAATGAAAGATGGAATTTTCATTAATCAAGCCAAGTATACAAAAGACTTGATACACAAGTATGGGATGGACACAAGTGGCACAGCAGATACACCAATGTGTGCAAGAGTCATTCTTGGAAAAGATGATACTGGAAGGATGTCGATCAGAAAATGTATAGAGGAATCATTGGATCCCTACTATACTAAACTGCAAGTAGACCTGATATAGCATTTGCAGTTGGAGTGTGTGCAAGATTTCAAGCTCAACCAAAAGAATCACATCTTCTAGCAGCAAAAAGAATAATCAAATACTTGAAAAACACTATCAATGTAGGAATTTGGTATCCAAAAGATGGAGGATTCAAGTTGATATCATATTCAGACTCTGACTATGCTGGATGCAAAATAGATAGAAAAAGCACATCCGGAACTTGTCAAATGCTAGGTAGCAGACTAGTTTCATGGTTCATCAAAAAGCAAAACTACATCTCCACATCAACAGTAGAAGCAGAATATATAGCAGTAGGCAGCTCTTGTGCACTAGTACTTTGGATTAGACAACAACTAAGGGACTATGGAGTGGAGGAGAAAACAATTCCAATCATGTGTGACAACACAAGTGCAATATCTATTACTGAAAATCCAGTATTGCATTCAAGAACAAAACACATTGATGTGAGACATCACTTTATCAGAGATCATGTTGAAAAAGGAGATGTCATTCTAAAATACATACCCACTGAAGATCAATTGGCTTACATCTTCACTAAACCACTTAGTCATGAAAGATTCAACATGTTGAGAACTGAGTTAGGAATGATTGAAATCGACTAAAGAGCGGCTAACTGGAGTAATCGGCTAAGTAACTTCATCATCTTTTTAAACCTTTGCCATTACAGGAGATGTAGCAGGTAAGGCACTGGTACTCGGCGAAGTTAACTTCACTGATTGTTAGGAACGGTCAAATAAAGCAGCTCAGTGAAAGAGTCACTACACCAGCTAAGTGGCCAGCTAAGGCACTTCACCGAGATTGGAGTCATGGGTAAATTAAAGTGTGAACAGAATATACTTTTATACACGTGGAGAATAAGAGAGTTATGGAAGATTATCCTAAAGATGATTACACACGTGGAGATCAATTTATAATTATGGAGATAATTATATTATTCTTTTCAAATTACAAACGCCTCGATTCCCGGGCTCTATCATTACTTACCTCAATCCACTCTCCCACTTCACTCGAATATCGCGAGTTACATACACAAAATCACGCCATTATATCATAAAATCCTTCCACATTCAAACCACGTTCACACTAACCAAAACACCCTATATAAACAGTACTTAGAGATTTTCAGAAAGTTTTACACCTCCTTGCATATCATACATTCCTCTGCAAATTCACATTTCACTCCCAAAAATTCTTAACTTCCAAAAATGGCTTCATCTTCCTCAAACACCCAAGCTGGGTATGAAAAATCGATTGCCACTGGATCATTCTTCCAAGAAGAACACTACTTAAATTTGTGTGGAAATGATGAAGAAGCAAAACGATTGGCAGCTGGATGCAAAAGCCTAAAACTATCAACATTTCTAAATCCTCCAATAACCGAAGTATGCTATGAAAGTCTCATCTCCTTCTAAAAATCTACAAAATACGTGTCTGGGCTCCCTACTGAGGAAGGTGACGAGTGGGAAGAAGACAAGATCATTGCATCTGTCAACGGCACAGAAGTGGTCATTACGGAAAAGGTAATTCAAAAATACCTCAAACTCTCAAACAAAGGGCAATGCAAAGCGTCCTTGGTAACACAGGATCTGAATGGATTCTGGGTAACCATCGCCAAAACGGCTAACCCAGGGACCAAGAAGGTCAATTGTCTTAGATCCGCTTTAAAGAAACCATTCGGTGAAATCAATGCCCTAATTGGCAAAAGTATTAAAGGAAACTTGGGGGCAAATAATGCCATGACAGAAATCAGAATGCGGTTAATGGGAATCATCTACAACAATCTAGAGTTCAATTGGGCAAAGTACTTCTTTTTAAGACTCAAAGAACAAATCCAAGGTGAAGTTAAAGAAGCCACAAAGGGAACAACAGAAGGAAAGACGAAGAAAGGACAATTCTGGGTGAAAAAGTCATATGGGATTCAGTTACACTATCTGATGCAATGTCTCAAAGTCCCTGTTGTACAACTTCACAAACTACATGAGTCCAAAGTCATGTCTACCTATGTTAAACAGCAAAAACAAGTCGGGGGAGGGAAGAGAATGAAAACAACAACTCATCCCTCCGGTCAAAGAAAGAAACAAAGGGTTCAACGCAATTTGGACAAGACAGCCTTTGGAAAATTAATCTATGATGAAGAAGAAGAAGATGATGAGGCAGAACAACATGGAGAAGAAAATGAAAGTGAGGATGAACAACCTCTAAATGAGGAAATCACAGGAGACACTGGAGATGATGAGGAATCTCCAGAAGAACCTGCACAATTGTCTGCAAATGATATTGATGATCGAATTGCAGAATATCTTGAATGGAAAGAAGGCGATTCCAGAAATCAGATTCGAGATTCGGATCGCATGCTTGCTGAGAAAGCATGGCTATTTAATTTTCTGGGAATCACCACTCTGGTTGGTGTACTTGATGAATCTCCTCTCTGGGACTTGGTAGATGCAGCAAAGGCAAAACTGCCGCAAATCTCTAACAACCAAAATGATGGTTCAGAAGATTGTAGAGATGATAATGATGACACTGATCAAGATGATGGAGATGATCAGGATGACAATGATAATGATGACCATCATGCTGATCATCATGACACACAAGGAGAAGAGGTTACTCCTACACCGGATGCAATTGATGATGACATTCTTCTAAGCACCTTCCTACAGCCATCCCACAAGTCAACAACACCAGCTAAGACAACCACTCAACCACTATCTGCTGCAAATCCGGCTGACAACATAACCATAGTGGACATCGGCTCGATTGCCGCCACTCCAGCCAAGAAAATTCCCAGCACAGAGCAAGGGGAAAAGCGGCTCAAGCCACACCAAAGATACTCATCTACACAAATTCTTGAAGACTTGGATGTCCATGTAGATGTTACTCAGCACCAAGACAGAGGACAGCAAACAGACCCAGAACCAGCTGACATCCGGCACAATCTCACTCAGCTGGCCAACGGTATTTCAAAAGAAACATTTGAAAAAGTAGCAGATCTACTGGCAGAAGAACTAGAGCAGCAAGCCATGCATCTTAGATCCATGACCTCGGCATTCAATGACAAAAACTACTCCATTGAGAGAAAATTTGAGGCCATTGTTGAATACATTGAGGCACAGAATATTGTTGTTCAACGCCAAGGAGATACGTTGAGACAACTCAACATTAACATCACAAACAACCTTGCAGGTCTCATGCAACACATCTCACAGGAAAATGAATCCATGGCAGTGGCATTTGGAACAAGACTACGCAATGTCACTGAGAAACTGACTAGTCATGATAACAGATTCACATCCATCAAATCAAAGCTGGACTCTCTCGATTGGAACAGCAGAGGCAACAAATAGCATCTTACTCTCAGGCAGAGGGATAAGCCGGAAGGATCAACTATTAGACCCCCAAACTTCATCAAGAACAACCGAGAGCAAGGGACAAAGAAATAAGAATCGAAATGAAGCGGCGGAAGAACAGACAAAGGAGGCTAGAGAAGAAAGAGAAAGAGCCTAAAAATGAACCACGCCTTCGGATTTCCTCATCCTATGCAAAGAAGAGATGATGATGAGACAGATCCGGCAATCGGCAAAGACACGGATCCAGCCAGAAAGAGGATCGGCAAGTCAACACAGACTTAGTACCAGGAGGAAATACCATCGAGGCGTTGCGCAGCTCGGATACACCTGGTGGACCGCAGAACGTTACATCGGTCACAAAAGCAAAGCGAGAATATGAAGCGGATGTCTTTGGACCATGTAAGAGAATTTTTAAGTGCAGGAAGGACTTTATCCTCATCTCTCACAAGATGAAGCATGGGTGATTGGCTAAGCTATCGAGGATGAAAGGATGAGAACCGATATGGCCAAACTCTACAATGATGTCAAGAGAGAGTTTGCACTTCTAAAACAATCCAACAGCAAACCAAGTTCAGCCATACCACTTTCATCAAAAGGACCAGAAGACTTGCCAACTGAACAACAAGAGGATTTCAACCATATGGCAAAATTCTTCAACCCTATGGGTAGAATGGACAAGCAGGAGCAATGGAGTCTCTATAAAAGACTTAAGTTTGTTTGACTCACATATTCTTTGAAGCTAGGGAGAGACGGAGAATTACTTTGGAGAACCTAGGGCAAATGAGACCATGTCGATTTCAATGAGACTTTTTGCCAAGAAAGTATTCAAGGAGTATCGAAATACAATTGCTATGGCATCTTTGAAAGTGGAAGTTTCGAAATTGATTGGAAAGACATTGAAGAGGTTCAGACTACAAAGTTCAAAAGGTATAAGGCTGAATTAAGCAAAATTTAGTTTGTAACACTTGAATAAAATTTTGAACTTATTGCCCTATGATGGATGAATAAAATTGTTGAATTTTTGTTCTGTTAATTATTATGAAAATTTTGGCTTACTTATGTTCAAAGGCTTATGAGGGTTTTGGCATCATCAAAAGGGGGAAATTGTTAGGAACATTTTATTATGTTTTGATGATGGCCATACTAAACTGTTATAGCAAGCTGAAATAAGTTAGAAATTCTCTGTATAAGTCTTTACTTAGAGTCGACATATTGTATAAGTTAAGTCGGACAAAGTATTGTACTAGTTGGTAGGACGGCAAAGTAAAGCGGAGACATTCGGCGAAGTGAGGCCACCCAAGCACCAAGCAGAGAAGCGATGAAGACTTAATGGTATGACTTATAACCAAGGAAGTGCATGATGACCTTGGATAAGTCTAAGTATATTTCAAGTGATGAAATTCAATGTTCAAATATGGTGTACACTGATCTCACCCAAATCAATGATCAGTGAAGTACAAAGATTCTCCTTAAAACTGAAGTAATGAAGGAAACAGTGAATCGGCAGAGTAAACTAACTTTCGGCAAAGTGAAGGCAAAAACAGTGAAGGAAGATCTAAACGCCAAAGTCAGATAGATCACTCGACCGCTCAAAGAACGGCGAAGTAATCCTTATCAGAACAGAATTGAAATGCGATGAAGACCCAAAGGATCATGCATTTAATGGACAATCAATAGAGGATCAATCAAGGACGGATTTTCTGCTATACATTTGAAGAAAAATCCGATCACTGAAATCAAGGAGAATAAAATTAAGGGGGAATCAAGAATAAAATCAAGGATTATTCCCTTCATAAATATAGCCAACGGACGGAATTTCAAATCAAGGATACTCAAGGCTATAAATAGAAGGCATTGACAGACAGATAACACAACGATTACAAAAAAGCAAAAAGAAGCAGAAACTCTGTCAATTTGAAAAGCCTTCTCTCCGAACTTACAAGGATTTATCTGAGATCAACTCGGACATCGAACTACAATTTCATATTTATCAATGAGATTGATCAATCAAGTTTGTGAATCTCATTCACAATAAAGCAAGCAAGCCGAATCGAAGTCATCCGAGAAGGAGTTGTGCTTGTGATAGGCTGCCTTTGAAGGAATTGATCTCAAGGAAGCGTTGAAGATCTTGAATCACTTGAAGGCACATTGCGTCAAGGAGTGATAGTCTTATAGATTGTGAAGCTTGGGAAGCCAAGGACAATCATACTATTGTATCTGTAAAAACAATAGTGAATTCCTCCAATCATCACAGGAGAAGAGTGGATTAAGGGATTACACCACCCTGAACCATTATAAGCATTGTGTCAATTTACTTTCTGCAATTTACTTTACTGCATTCATTTAAATTGCCACATTATAATCTATATCTGTGATTGTCCAAACTACTTTGAAACAACATAGTAAGAAGGGACTTATCCGCTGCCCAAAAGCTTTTAAATACAAGAAAAGTTTTTGAAACTCCACTATAGTCATTCACCCCCCCCCCCTCTGACTATAGTTTTACCCTTCTCTGGGACCAACAGAGCGGCTGGCGGGATGGCCTCCACACACCCCATGATGTAGTTCTGCCAGGATTTTCTCGCTTTCCTCTATGCGGACACATCTGAGCAGCGGCTCAGAGAAAGATCTTTTGTAGAGTACCCTATTGTATATGATATATCTAACTACTTGCCTTCTGCGAGCATGAGATTTGTCTAGATTCATGGGCATAGTGCCCGATTCAATGTATGCTTACATCTCATCTATCCAACATGGAATCGGTATTGGTGTGTCAATGTGCATAACCTCAAAATTTTCAATTGCGTAGATGGATAGATATTCCACCATTATTGATGAGTCAGTGATATCTTCCTCTAAGGACAACCTGGAAAGATAATCGGCCCACTCATTGTCTTCC